>JAKSZP010006659.1:0-212523 GCA_022478985.1 Massospora cicadina | reverse complement strand
TAAATCCCCTGCCTGTTGGCAACCCTTTTAAGTTGCCAAACCCTTCACCAGCACAAAATAAGCGAAAATCTGCTTCACATAAAGCTTACCCTAGGAAGCTGGTCCAGGAGCGTCATCTAAAACTAATTTGGTACCATAATACCTAGAGAGGGGAACAGGTATGTAACACCCCAAGTAGAGGTGGAGTCTCAAAGTCATCAACCCCCACTATAGGGGATTGCAACTCATTCTTCATTCTCTGTATTGAAGGAGGTGAATATGAACTCTGATACTTCAGAGGATGCCAAAGGGAGGAGTCCATGGAGCGCTAACAGGATACTCCCATGCAGAGCAGTGGGGTAGTATCCTGGTATAGCTTAAAATCTCATCAGGCCCTTCAGCTCAGAATAATACCCTCATCCACATCGATCAGCTCTGATTGCTGCTATAAGTCAGTCTCAAGGATATAAAATAAGCAGCCTTACAGATGCAAGTTTAAGCTCCAGTAACCCCAGGATACTAAGGTGGACATCTATGAGTCCCCAAAGAGGAAACCTGACCCTGCAGTCCATTAACTCTAATGGGCTGTGGGATTACAAGCGGAGAGTCCACCCTCTCCAAAACTTCAGGTTGACTCATGTGGATACTACAGCCGTCCAGGAGCCCAATGTCCCCCTATAAAATAGAAGCATGGAATGACCAATTTAATGGTAACTCTTGTTGAACAAACTATGTAGGCCTTATTATACTCAACCTCTGGGTGAAAACCCACCAATTTTCGAAATACCTAGATGATCGCCTTCTTGGATAAATTATCTACCCCTGAGTTTTCCTTCTTTGCTACAAGCTTATACCTGCCAAATGCAGGCCTGGAGCGGGACTGGCTTTTTGAGGAACTTCCTCTACTACAGTTCCCACGCAAAACAGTGCTTATGGTTGATCTCAATACAATATTAAGTCAGGAGTAGGAAACATTTTCTCTGGCAACACAAGACTGACGAGTTACTACTTGGCTTCAGGAAAACTCAGGTCAAATGGATTCACAGATGACTTTCCCCCATCGGCATCAGCCTTATTTAATGTCTGGATCCAAGGTGCATGTCTGGAATTCATATCAGATTCAAGGAATGATATGGCCTTAGTGGGCCCCTTGCTTGTGGGTCGAGTTTCCTCTCCCATAACCCGGGAAAACACTATAAGTGACCACAGATCCCTCACAAAGATCCTGACACCATCATTAGATAGGTAAGGAGGTTTTTGCCAAGGATTGCTCCAGGGCTCATGAACAGCCAGTTTGCAAAATAGGAAGATAAATGTGGCCTATGTGAGCCAGATTACCTGTACTTGCCTCATTAAAAAACTTTGCAAGAAAAATGGTCAGATAAAAAAGCAAGGATTTTAAAGGTAGCATACAACATTGTGGTAAGTTTCGAATGATGGCAGCTCAGGCTAAAGTCAGATGGTCTGAAGCTATAATTTGTCACCTTGAAAAAATTGCCAGGCTGACGCCTTCCACTCAATGGTTGGAGGCATGGGAAGTGGCCCAAGAGATGTATCAGTGGGAACTTTCTGAACAGGAGGAAAAGCCAGCAAACGTCACATCATCGCGTTACTACCCCCAGTGGGAACTCCCAACCCATTCCTTCTACTAGAAACAAAATGCTCTCTCAAAGGATCAGGAGATGGCAACCCTTCAAGTGTGGATCACCATCACCACAAACAAGGAGGAGCTCTCCAGTGAAATCCATGGTTACTATTCAGCCCTCTTCTAGGTTTCCTGAGTGAACCCAGCTGAAATTCAGGAATTCATCAAAGGGGCTCCAGTGCCACTGGTTAATTTATCAGCTGATTCTGAACTTTTTGCACCAATTACGCAGCAAGAAGTAATGAACATTCTAATCCACAGCCCACGCCTGAAGGCCCTAGGCCCAGATGAAATCCCATTCAAAGTGTATCAAGTGGATCCCGTCACAGTTAAAAAGGCCATCCAGCCCCGCTTCTCGACCCTCATGGCAAAAGGGGGAGAGTTTACTGACTCTGGAGGATAATTATGACCCTTATCCATAATAAAGATTGCCGAGAGGATCTGAAAACTGGCGACCAATATCACTATTGTTTACAGACCACAAGCTATATACAAAGTTTCTATCAAACCGCATGACTAAGTGGGCTGCACCACGTCTCAACCCAGCTCAGCATGGATTTTTCCCATGGATATCGCTTTGGAACATTTAAAATGAGCTTCATGCAACCCTGTCAACTAATTCATCTCAAACACATGGTTTTGTGGCGCTTCTGGATATGTAAAAAGCATATGCTCGAGTGAATGGAAGTATCTTGACGCCTCCCTAACCCTTCTCCACATCCCACCACGAGCTAGGACATGGCCATCAGCGCTTTACGCCCAGCTTCACACTTAATTATTTTCCTCAATGGGATTTACAGCATCAGTGATTGTTGAACAGGGTCTCCGTTAAGGGGATCCATTGAGCCCAATCTTGTTCAACATAGCTTTGGATCCTCATCTGGCCCTACTCCAGGAACGAATGGTGGGTATTCAGGTTCTTGGGAAACCCCCACCCGCACCATAGCCTTTGCTGATGAACAGCGGTGGCAGTTGGATGTAAAAGGGACCTATACCTGGCCATGGAGGCCCTAATTTGCTACTACAAAGCGTCCAATTCAAAAGTTAACACTTCTAAAACCATTATAGTGCAAGTTGGTACCCCATCGTTTACTCCGCCTTTTGTTCTGTAGTCTAACTGAGGCACCTTTAGGCACCTAGGTGTCCTCACCACACCACAAGGGGTTGCAATCAAGGATAATGTGGACTGATTGCTGGGGGCAATAAACTTGCGTGTAGCCAGCTGGAACCACCATTGGTTACCCCCCAGGGACACGCCCTGATTGCAAATGTTTTTCTGCTATCAAAGTTATAGTTCCTCGCTCATGTCTGCCCCTTTACAGAAAGTTCTACTTGAGGTCATATGTTATCATGGCTTTTGGATATGGGAATCCAACCACCCACCCACAGCTCTGACCACAATATCCTGACCCCACAGTGAAGAGGGCTTAGGACTTTTGGATGCTATGTCCCATGCCACTTCAATAATTATGAGGTTGCTTAAGCCTATCATTGCTGGGATATGGCTCCAATACCCCAATAGGGTTCAGCCTTACGCCAAGATTAGCGGCCTCACTAGGGCTCCCACGGGCCTCTCCAACAGCTGTTGGGAAATGGTAAACAGCCTTACCAAGGCCACCGTCTCAAACCCTCATCAAGTTCTTAATGAAACTAGGATCTCCTTGCGCTTAAGAGGGTAGGGGTATGGGTGTACCACGCCTTCCCTTATAAAAGGAGTGGCCCTGGGATCAGCCCCTGGCATTACACCCTGGTTCATAATGGGAGGATCGTTATCTCCCGCCTCCACCCCCTTGAACAGACCCCAATGCAGCCTCGTTTACTTGAACTTTTACCCCCCCAGCTGTGGAATGTGATCTCAAGGCGCTCTGGAAGGGAGTTAGCCATCCTGTTCTCTCAGAAAAAATATCAAATACGCTGTGGCATGTTCTACACTGCTCATACATGACAGGGGATCAAACTGGTCCCAATTTCCAGCACAAGAGTTGCATACGATGTGCAGAACTGACAGACCCCACCTTCACCGTTATTTACTTAATCCCTCATAGCCCCTTTCTGGATCAAGGTCCACGAAATTCTGTGAGCAGAACCCTGAGTAGCGTACCCTGTTCAGGAATTTATGCTCAAGGTCTCACTCCCCAATTGATCATAATCATTGAGGGTCCTAGCATTTGGCGTAGTAATATGGACTATTCATAATTCTAATCTTTGCGCCGCTTTTGAATCCACTCTGTGGACGTTGTCCCATATGATCACCCACTTCAGGTTCATTTTGAGATGTCTCTGAGATTATTTACCATTTCGCTATGGGACAATAGGTCAGTTCAAGCATACACCGGGATTTGGAAAAGCTTTCCCCACCCTTTCTAAACACCTCCACTACCCCTGCCTTCGCCTCAAGCTCTTATGAGCTCAGGCGTGAATAAATAAAGATCGGTATATCCCACAGTAGATTGGGACCACCTAGTGCTAAAAGAAGATACTTGAGGAGTATTTGGTGGAAGAAAGTAGTGAAGCCGTCCAATCTGTCATAACTCACAAATTTCTGGTCATTCTGTTAATGATGATAAAGTTTAGTCAATGGCCCCATTTAAAATACAAGTACTTTTTGCAACAAAGTGACTTTAATTTGGGATGTTTTTATTTTTTATTTATTGCGGGGAAGGCCGACCAGGGGATGGAAACTTCCAAAAGTAAACATGAAAGAAAAACGAAACTAAGTAACAGGGAAGGCACCCCAGAGAGGCGATGCTATTTCCTGTTGCAAGTGGGAACGCCACTATGGGGAGGAGGGGGGAACGTGTAGAGGAGCCGTAACCACAATTGAACATGTGTGGAGGAAGGGGTCCGAGTTGATGAACCAAACTGGGAACCAGGAGGAGACCAACTGACGGCGACGTGGTAGGAGGTACCCAAACATCCACACTTGAAAGTGGTTCACCAAATGAAACCGGAATCTGTGGACAGGTTCTAAGAGGGTGGGGGTGGAGCCTGCGATGGCATCTAAGACAATCGTGTGGATGGTCCACATGGCGATTGCAACCACCAGAGCACGGAGGGAGGGTGGAAGAGGGGATACCATTGATAGAGCAAACATATCCCTTGACAGACTGAAGGGATGTGCCTGATCCTGGCCAAACAGGCGTTGAACTTCGCGCCATATCACTTTAGAGCTGGGGCACTTCTCCAGGCGGTGGAACAGCATTCCATACTTGCCGCACACGACACAGGATGAGTTTAAAGCGTTAGAGCGCTCAACCATATGGTACACCCACCTCAGGCAGCGCCACACATGAGAATGGATTTGAGGCTGCAACAGGGGGTGGTGTACGTATTTCCAAATAGTCTTGTAGTCTCAAGGGAATAAGGGATGTCCATCATGTCCAGGTAGTCCACCCTAGATAGGACATGGGGCCGTTTGGGGATCAAGCCATCTTGAATGGGTAGCCCCTGTATCTCCTGTGTGAACCGAGGAGAGGGGTGGCCTCTCTGAGCTGTGTGTCCACAAATACAGATTCTTTACTCAGCGCTCCACATGGAGAGAAGGATTCGTTTGAAGTGGGGTTTATTACCATGAGGACCTGTGGTTGATGGGTGGGAAGCCAAATATTTCATCAAGGAGTGAGGGTTTGATGGATTGGTAAGGCCCAGGGCGCGGGAGAAGTTGGAGTGGGCCACGCGGGACCAGTGTTAAGAGGGGAGCGTAGGGGCGGTGACGGCCGCAATCCAGGTGCCCAGGATCTTGGCAGCATGGGCTTTGAAGTCGAGCAGGCCCATGCCACCATGATGATGAGGGCCAAACATGACCTCTAGCCGTACTGGTGGTGGGCGGCCTGACCAAAGACATCCTTGCAGCAAGGCATACAAGGATTTGAAAAGGCTTGGGGAGAAGGGGATGGCGTGGGCTCCAAACCAGACTTTGGAGAGGAGCATAGAGTTGGCTAAAACAACCCTGCCAGTAAGGGAAGTAGGATGGGCTCTGAGGGAGGCGATGCGCTTTGTCACGTTGTCTAGAATATGACTTTCCATTACTGCTGATGCGTACCCGCCTGCCTCCACCCACACGCCCAGTTGGCAGACCGGCCCTATGGTAGGGCGTGGCATGAAGGGGAGCACAAGTGGGGCGGTGTGGGGTGGGCAGGGAAGGCGAGCACATGTGCGAGCAGATGGGTCAGGCTGGACACAGGTCGCTGAAGCCCAGCAGGTTTGGTACCGACTAAGGAGGATGATTTTGGTTATGAGGCGTTCAGTGCAGCATTACTTACCCGGGAATAAACCTAGATGAGAGCTTCAAGCGCTCATGTATCTTGATTATTAGACACCCTAACCACACAATCATCAGCAAACGCCATCATCTTGACTGGGGCTTGGCCCAGTACATGGATCCCCATGAGGCGGGAATTCATATTTTGCAGTAGTGGGTCCAGGATGAAGTTGTATAAGAGTGGGCTGAGGGGGTCCCCTTGTCGCTAGCCCCTTTGAGGGCGGACTACTTCCGTTAGGAAGCCAGGGCCACGCACTACCATTGTTGCATATTCCGTGAGCATCATCACCCAGCTGATGAAGCGAGGGGGTAAGCAGAATTGGTGGAGGCAGGCCCTGAGGTAATCCCAGTTTACTCTATCATAGGCCTTCTGTTGGTCTAAGAATACTACTGCCCCAGAGGCTATGGACTGGCATGCGTCAGTCACAGAGTGCACATTGTCACAAATCAACATTCTGGGTATGAAACCAAATTGTTATGGAGAGATGGTGGAAGAGGCTACAATCCCTAGATGGTTACCCATGATTTTAGTTAAAATTTTGGTGTACGTGTTAGTTAGAGAAATGGGGCGCCAGTTGGCTAGGTCAAGCTTATCCCCTTTCTTGAAGAGTGTGATGGTGAAGGCCTCTTGCCCTCCTGGTAGAAGGCTCGTATCCAGAAAGCTCTGGTTAAGGGAGGCAAGCAGCAGTGGGGATATATATTTGAAGTACTTTTATAGATCTCATATGTAATGCCATCTGGGCCTGGGCATTTCCAATTTGGTGCACCGCGGATGGTGGACCAGAGTTCATCTGGAGTAATCAAATTCATTACTTTGGGTATCAGAAAATGGTGAAGATGTGAGTGCTATTGAGAAATTTCACCATTTCAGCTGGCAGAATTGGATTGTATTGGTACAACTCAGAGTAATACTTTGTATTTTGATTGACACTTTGGCTGGTGTATCCGCAACGGAATTGTCTGACCTCCGCACCTGTGTGCAGGCCACACTCTGGCATGGTGCGAAGAATTTTTTAAAAAAATAAGTGGAGCACATGTCACCCTCTGTAATGTGTTTGGCCCTGTACTGGACACAAACCCGATGTTTGTGTTGCCTTTCAAGCGCGTTGAAATGGGCGGCTGTTTCTGCCCACTTCCGGCCCCAAGCAGGGCTGTAGCCCATGGCTGGGATGTTGGACGCCAGGTGTGCCAACTCTTCCAGAGCGCGCGAGATGACAGCCGAGGTAGCTCATGAGCGTCAGGAGGAGAGGTGGCGAGCATGGCGGATGGTATCCGCTTTGAAGGCTGACCATGTGGAAATTGGGTCCACACAAAATGGTGTAATAGACTCTTTTGCCAAACTTGCAGATTCCACCCATTTGAAAAATCCTGGTGACGCGAGTTTGGGTGGGCGGAGTTTGCAACAATGCGGAGCCCCTAGCCACTGTGACGGATAGGTGGTAGGCTATTGAGACCAGCTGGTAATCGGAGAAATCAATTTTTATTGTGTGGAAGTGGGAAATATGGGATTGAAATTGCACTGGCACGAGGATAAGGTCAATGCGGGACATAAACCTTAATTGACCGTTGTGGATGTGGAGATGCATCATGTTCTTAAGCAGCGGAGCTTGCCATGGCAGCACGTCAAACAACCCAAGGGTGGCCTTTAGAATGCAAAGTTCTATGTGACCCTGGGTGTGTGGGATGAGGAAGACCAGCGGTCCATACATGTGTTTAACCAGCAGTTCATGTCGCCAACTATGAAAGGGTCAGGGGGTAATGGAAGGGATTTGACCGATGAGAAAAAATCCTGGTGCTCTCATGCACAGGTTGGGGCATAGATGTTGATGATAGCATGCGCCACGTTGGCTCACAAAAATGTAACAATGAGGACTTAGCCATCGAGGAAGGATTCAGATAATAAAAATTTAAAAGAAATTGTTTTTCTGAACAAGCACCCCACAGTGCTCAGACCAGAAGGAAAGGGAAGGGAGGAGCATGGTTTTCCAAACATCCTCGGAACCTCATGGACAGTGGGACTCCTGGATGGCCAGGATTTACATGGGTAAATTTTTTTTAAAAACTCAGTTTCCTAGCCTGGGATGGCAAGGCTTTGAGTCCATCGATGTTCAACGTCCCTAAAGTGAAGGCTCCCCCCATCACATCTTAGGTGTGAGGGGGTGGGCACCTGGGCTACCAGCCTCATCTGGATCCCTATGGGCCTTCACGGCAGTGTGGGTGTTTGCAGCAACGCTATCAGAAGATTTGTTAATTTTAGAAGACAGGTTTGCGTTTGTTTTTGCCTTCGCTTTTTGTTTTCCTGACGTCAGACGAATTTTTTGCAGTGCGGGTGAGTTCAGTGCACTGTTGAGCGGGTCAAAAAAAATTTTCAGGTAGGTTGGAGACCAAATTGGTTCCAATTGGGGCTTGGGTGCAAAGGTCAGGTGAGATCAAGTCACCCATTGGATCCTCAGATTGGGTGGCCCAATCGTCTTGGGCATCCCAATCTGATTGGTTAAGGGATTCCCAAGTTGCTTTCGCCGTGAAGGTTTCAATGTCCTCCTGGCATTGGGAGTGCAGGATAGCAGAGGCAACCTTAGCCGCTTCCTTGGCCGCAGCCCTGTGGGCCTGTTTGGCCTTCTTTCTTTCTTGAGGTGAGACAGGCTTTACTATTAAATAGCAGCCTTGTGCTCCCCATGGGAAGGCCTCTTTGGTACTGGTGGTTGGTTCATAGTGAGCCTCCCTGTTGGTCATGGCTGCCGAGGGGTGCTCTTGGAATGTGATGCCCTCCTTGGTGGGGCATGCGTGTGCCTTATGGCTTAATGCGTCACAGTGGGTGCAGATGGGGGGTGCGCTGTCCATGGTTACCTGGAAAGGGTGGGTGGTATGCCCCTCAATATTAATAAAAGTGGAGTGCAGGATCTGGGTTAGGTCCTTCACAATCTCCATGGTTGGGGTCAGAACTGCAATGGCTTTGCCAGTGCACAGTTGTGGCATCAGCGTAAATCATTGCATCTCAAATGATTGTATTTCACCATATACGGTGAGACCAGCTTTCAGGTGCTGCTCCAGAACAGCATGCTTGACCATAGTGGGCAAAAAGTCAAACGTGAGGAAAATTTGGTTGGATTTTGTCCATCTGGTGATCTTGGTTTTGACAACCCGCTGCACTTTGTGAAGTTCAATCACAACACATACTGCTGCAGCTTCGTCTGCTGCCTCCTTGTTTTTAAAACTGAGATCCAGATAGCCACATGACATGGAGTGAGGTGCGACATAAACCGCAGTCAGGAAATGAGTGTGCACATCCCCACAAAATTTTTCCCACAACGCTGTTTGTTGAATATCCAGGAACACCTGGACTCCTTATTCCACCAACGAGAGTGGTTGAGAGTGCAGTGTGTTGATGTATTGGTTACATTGCGCCTGCAAAGCGAGGATTTCTGGTGAAATAGTAACCACCAGTTTTTTTATTTTTACCTAATCTGCCAGTTTCTCTGGGGCGTTTGCGAACGTTGGAAGTCACAGGCCTATCACCTGTACCTTTTACCTTACTTGCCCAACTGCTCCCTGACATGGGTGCAAACTAATCTCCTCTGTGAGATTATCAAAATAAAGTCAGACTTGAATTGAATAAGTTGATAAAAAGTGATTGCAATGAGAGAGAAAAGTTGTTGAAACCTTGATTTGGGATGTTCTTTAGACATAAACAACATATCAACGCTGGGAACCATCTGAAAATATGCCTCCTTTACATCTGCTGGACTTAGTCTGTGGATGAGGTTGTCAACAATAAAAAAACTAGATATTCAGAAGTTAATTATGGTACCTTCAAAGTGCCCATGGGCGTCACGGTTTTAATTGTAAAAAAGGATGGATCTAGCTGAGTAGTAACAAACTACCATCGACTCAATGACATTAAAAAGTAAATCCCTTAACTCTTTTAAGAATCAATGATGTGAAAAACTGACTCAGTGAATTATAATATTTCTCTGCCAAGGATATGATTTCTGTTTACTGGCAAGTAGCCGCCAAAAAAAACAAGAAATATGTGACATTATAAAAAACTTAGCGCTTTTTACACCTACGCATTTGCTGCAGGGGTTATGTAATGCTTAACCATGTTCCAACGGGCTATGAACACCATTTGGGTGAATGAAAATATTCTTATATCTTGTTTATTTTGGAAAATGAACGTTTTTCTTGAGGATGTTCAACATACACTTGAAGCACCTGGAGGAAGTTTTCAGCTGGCTCTCTGCTGCCAATCTAAAGGCTAAGCCCTAGATATGAAATTTCTCCCAAAATCATACAAGTACTTGGTCTTCGTTATTGATAAAGAGGGCCTATGGCCCCAATTAGCCAATACATAAGCCATTGTTGAAGATAAGGGCGCCAGTCAGCAAGCGGGACATCCAGGTTGTCCTAGGGATAACAGTTAATACTAGCTTTTCATAGAAATTTTTAGTATGATATGGGAATCACTAATCTACCTGATGAATAAAAGAACTCCATTTGAATGGATGCCAAACTGTCAGCTGGCTTTCACTGACTTTTCACTACTATTGCTTTGGCACTGTTAATATTGTACCAGAAATTTGAAAAAATTATATGTGATCCAAATGGACGCCTCCATCACCACCGTAGGTACTGTATTGTCCCAACTTAACGATAAAAGCCTAAAGAATCACATAGCATACTTCAGCTGAACACTTAAATATATACAAATTAAAGTTTATTTTTATCAAAAAGAGCTGTTTATTTGTGATTTATGCATGCAAGCATATTAGGTTCTAGGTTCATTTAATACACTTCAAAGTGTTAACTAACCAATCCTTGCTTAGATGACACAGAACCTCAAGGAGCTGAAAGGATGTCTAGCTCGCTGAGCGCTGAATTTGCAGGCTATGCCTTTAAGATTCAGCACTGGCCGACATAATACATCAGAACATTGGTGGCTGTCTTAACTTCCTACCATCACATTGACTGCCAACATGGTGGATGGCTTTTATGACAATATGGTGAGAAGAGAGTATGATAATAAACCAGAAGAAGTACAACGCTCTTTGTACCAATTGATGAAAAACACCAACATAAGATACAGAAAACTTTTTAACTGTTAAAAGGCTTTGAATACATCATAACATTTTCAAAAAAGCGTAAAGATGAGTAAAAAAGCTTAAAATGCCAGGACATGGAGGATTTAAGAAGATGAAAATTCAGCTTAAGTAATTACTTTTCTTTCCGCTTTAAGTCACTTTTGAGCGATTTTATTAAAAAACAAAAATTAAAGAAATATCTAACGAATGCCAACTGCTACCATTCAATCCCCAATGATGTCAGATTCACCAATGGCTGCTCCAGTGTGGGGCGGCGGCAAAACCCCACCTAGCATTTTCCATCTGGTAGGAAAACGCGCTTGGACTGGTTTGTCCAGTCCTAGTAAGTCCTGGATCAGTTTAATCCGCCCAAGGATCTTGCCATCCACCTGGCACATACCCAGGTGGTGCCTCGCAGCCCACTCATTCTCCCCCGCTCCCAGCTCCATTTTGGCCTTTAGGTCGAGTATAGGAGATTATTCCCATATGAGGAAAAGCAATTTCTAACCTGGCCCAGGTGGTGATGCTGCAGACCAGATCATCAACTTCTGCCCCTAAAGGGGTACTTCGCCCTTGGCTTCACCTGCGAAACCAACGCCGCCACTGCGGCTACTGTGCCCCTGGTTTTTTAAGGGCACACCCATACCAACAACATGCACCCAGATCCCCACCAACACGACCATGGTAGTCCAATTCCCAGGGTTGCCCATTCATCTCCCCCTGCAGTACTCCATTGGGAGTTAATGGAAGGGTTGGCCACATATGGCTCCAACCCCATCCTTCAGTTTGTGGTCCCCAATGGGGCCGCTCGCCTAGCTGGACCTCAGGCATTTGCCACGATCAGCCCAATAAATTTAAAAATAGCTTTGTCCCTTCCACCCCACGCCATCATACCCTCTGCCCCCAACCACCCATTCTGGGCCCATGTAGAGGGCGGGAGGACAATCTGTCCTTCCTTCTTTGAGTTAGATCACTCAAAGCATAAATGCCCCTCCCACTCAGCTTCCTCTGACCCAGCGCGGTCATCGCATAGCCCCCATTTAGCCCCACACCCCACTACTTTTCTGGCATGGGGTACAATCTTACCCCCTCCCCTCAAAGCCTGCTGCCGCTTTGGTGCCTGCTGCAGCCAACCAGCCCCTTCCTCAGGCCAGTGCCACTTGCACAGTGCCACTTGCACCTCATTTAATCAGGAAACAGCTTGTACTAATGTGGGTTCCCACGTTATTCTGCAATCCCCAGCCACACCACTTCAATTTGCAGACCCCAATTTTGAGTTTGACTTAAACCCATGGTCCTCATTGGCTGAAACTGATTAGATTGGTAATTTTATTGAGGCCTTGCAGCCCACATACAACAAATTTATCCAGATACAGAATCCCAAACTGGTCGCTCAACGATACTACCCCCCACTGGACGCTGTGGATTTCTGCTCAGACCACCAGCTCACTGTCATGGCAGCCACCCACCCTGAAGTAACCACTATCCATGACCTGGCCAAGTCATCAGTAGGAGTGCTAGCCACAGAACTCCTGACCCCCATCCTCAGGCCATCCACATCCATACCACACAAACAGGCCATTGGGTTTACCCACAGGCGTGCTAAGGAAGCCATACAGAGAGTGGTTTCTGCCTCGCAGACCAACTCTAGAGTCACCCGCGCCTCCATGGCTTCACTGTCCCAGCTCCCTGCCCTCCACATTAAGGCGGAGGCCACCATTTTCAAATACATCAGCGACTTACTGTTATATGATAATTTCCTCAAACAGCCAATTGTTACCAACTTCGCTCCCCATGTCGCTGATCACCCCACCACTTTGCTCTCCTCATTGGCCTGTGCTCTCACCGATGAGGAGCATGAGACTGAGAATGAGCCCCCCAATCCTCCCTCCCCTTCTGCCATGGTAGGTTGAGCGCCTTGGCGCTGTCCCACCTGGTAGGTTGGTGTCTCAATTTTTATGTTTTGCCCATTCTTTAGACAGTGTTTTCTTTCAGTCTGAGTGATTAGTTCATTTGGTTTTTTTCGCTTTCTGCGCTTCAGTAATGTCTGTCACCTGGTTGGCATGCCTCATAATAAATTTAAATATACAAACAGCTTGAATAGCACTACAACTGGAAATAATAGACTTTAATACTCACAAAGCCCTTGGCCGCTTCAGGGAGTGCCAAGCGGAAGCACGGTAATATAAGAGCACTTTATAGCATCTGGTAAATATAATATTCACTTTACATTAAGTTTTGATTGACATCATGAGGCTTCTTTTTGCCAGTTGGGCCAATTTAGATATTGTGTGGCCACTGATTACTTTAAAAATTGTGTTAAAGAAAAACTAATCAGAGACCTGGGTACCACAATGACCAAAAATTAGATATAAAGATTATGTCTAAACAAAGGGGCTCCCAATTTCTTCTAATGGACAATAGAACTTAATTCAATTATCGGTGTGAGATCTGCCAATGGATGACACAAAATTTAATAAAGTGAGATATTTTTACTTTTTTAACAAAAGTATAAAATTTCACTTGTTTAAAGTTCTTTATGTTTTTTATTGTTTAGGCAGGGCAAAACCAAAAAAGGTCCTTTTCTCAATACTAGCATTTTATATCTAAACTAGTTTGGATTTTGAGACCATCGATATTCAAGGCAAAAGAATATAAGGCTCAGTCCTCCAAATTAGGGAATATAGGTTTTTGGCCTATCGGATTGAAGATAAAATTTTTTGGGGGCAAAACTGACCCATGTGGTTATGATTTATGTATTGTATCCAATCACCTTCAAGTAAAATCTTTTCACCTCAGCAGTGGTCTGACTCATGTGGTAAGATTGGTTAATCCTTACCCTATCATTATTGAGTAGAATTGTCACACCTTGGGAGGGTTCAGATCTGAGTGGTAAAGATTTGTTCATTCACACCCAATTATCGTTGGGTAAAATCTTTTCACCTCGCAGAGGATTGAATCTGTGTGACACTGAACACCTCAGATTTGGCTGAGAAGTTGGAGTAATCCTATTATTAGTTTTTACCTTTTTAAGCCGATTTTGATTATAATCCTTATTTCTCCAATAGTCAGGATTCCACTGAGAATCCACAAGGGTCTTTTCGCCTTTGGTACTTATATTGTTAATGACTACAATATTATCCGAAGTTTGGGCAGGTGATGGGCCAATCATAGTAGCCAATTCAGGAGCACTCATACCTCCAACATTCTTTCTCCTAGGTCAAGAAAGTGAATGTCTGACACTTGGGTGATACCAAGCTTAATGTTTTTGATTGTGGTCTGTGGTGTCCTGTCAATGCCATATCACCCTAAAACCACTGGTATGATGCAACAAGTAAATAAAACTTTAATTGGAATCCTACAAACATTGGCATCAAAAACCCATTTAGTTTTAAACCTCCTTTTTTCCTTATGCAAACTTTTCATACAAAATTTCATTCCGCTCATCCAAGGGATGGTCATTGTTTCAACTCCTGTATGAACAACAATCCACCCTTATGTAGATCATGTACTTCTGTTTTTTGGAGAAGGAGTGGCCCCCATTTGGTACTTGAAGAACCTCTCCAAATATTGATAAATCTATAGACCAAGGCTACTCTAGTGCTGTCCTGAAAATGACATATAAGAGCTTAACAATCAGAATTACAATCCTCATTCCTTATTTTAGCATAAGGAAGCAAGTGCTATAAAATAAAATTAATGGATTCCTTAGGATGAGTAAGCGTAAGATTATCTGGAAGGGGTTTTTGAGATTAAAATGAAGAGTTTGAATGAACACATATAAACTTGAAGACATTAAAAAGATAATTTATCAATAGAGTGCAAGTCAAGTTCTTAAAGCGTTTTTAAACAGAGCGGTGATGCTCTTCATCTCTAATCAATAATCCTTCTACTAGATTCAGGTAGTTTGTTAATCCCCTATGTTTGCTAAATTGAGGGAAAATGATGGGATTTTGGTTTATCCAAGCATAGGATATTGACACTAGCCTAATACCACAATACCCTTTATATCTCGCCTTTACCTCTATCCCGTTATATGTATCCTTTGGCAGATTGAAATTAATTTATCTTTCTTCATATATTCTGCTAGCATTTTCAGACTTGAATCTAATAATTTATTAATTAATTCATATTTAATGACTTTCAGTGGATTGAACCTTACCTGCTCAATGAATAAATGTCCAGTTCTTAAAACCAGTTCTGTTACCACTGATTAGTGAATAGCAGAATCACTCAGTCAAATTTTCCTCGAGCATCCCCATCAACCAATACCCTAAAGATGCTCGATGTTTGACAGACATTTATAAAAATGAACCCAACGTTGGATAGAAAATTGTTAGGTCTCAGACGCATTTATCACTGGTTTTTAGCGGACCATTTTTGTATTTTGCTTGGCAGTTTGGGAGCTGTAGGGAAGACTGACTTACTAGAGGCCAGTATATAAATAGATTTGGCCTTTTATTGAGAGGGGGACACCCAGCGATGCACATTCTGGTATATACCATCAACACTGGAATTTTGGTTTACGCTCAAATGATAGATCTCAAATATTTGTGAAACTACTGATAGTATGGGAGATTTGGAGATTTTTACATTAATAAAGCCTTATATTCTTATCTTGCTTTAAATTATTCCTAAGTTATACTGTCTTCACAATGCTATACCTATTGTAGTTCAAACATATCTGTGCCTATTTTGCCAAGTTGTAGTTCCAATTGTAACACCCTTAAATGGATGGGATTCCATAATTTTGCCAGTGCAAAAGTGGCATTGTATGTTTGATAATTGATTTGTCAGAATAAGGTAACAAGCACCTATAGATGACTTAGAGTAAAAGCAAATATATGATTTAGGATTTGCACTGGGATAAGGGCAAGATATTCAACACGCATAAGGTTCAATGTGAGGTCTCTGGAATGGATGAAATGACCCAATGAATTGGGAGTCTGTTTAAATCAGTCATAACATAATTCAAAAGGCTCATGGCGTCTGCTATTGAGTTGACAGGGTCTTCACCCTTTCAGGAAAAAAGGGCATAAATCTAAGGCCCCAAAAAAATCCAGATTTCTAACCTTCAGCTTATCCTGGACAAAAGCTGGGTATTGACTTCTCCTTTCTGTCTTAGAGTTTCATTAACCCAACTTACTCTCAAGCCCAAACTGTCTTAGTTTCCAAATCTGCAGAGGTATTTATGGACAAGATCATAAAACTTTGTGTATATTTTTAAGGTTTTAGGAAGCTCTAAGTCTGTCCCCATTCCACCCCTCAACTGGTGGATTAATTATGAGTCACCCTGTGTATAAAAAAGTTGACACCTGGGGCAACACATGGTGAAAATAATTTATCTACTAAGTCAAATCTGTAAAGGAAGTCAATAAGAAAAGTTTTATACGAAAACAAACTCGTTAAAAAAATTTTAAAATTGTCAAAAAAAATTTGGACATTCAAAACTTACCACCAAAACTCAATGGTAGCGTGGGAACTATGAATGATAATAATATGTAGACTTAATCAATGCAATGTTTGTTTTAATGGAATTTATTGTTCAAAATAACCCAAGTATGTACTTAAAAGTAAATTTATTTAAGGTAAGCTACCTGAGGACGGACATAATGAAAGCTCCAAGAAAAAAAAACTAAACAAAATGAACCTATGAGAGAGCATAACAAAACAAAACCAAACATAAAAAAACTAACCAGGTGGGTAAGTGGCGAACCACTAACAAACCATGGGGGAGGGGGAGGGGGAGGGGGTCACGCGGTGGGCATTCCTAAAACCTAGGCGTTGTCTGACTCTGACTACTGAAAAAAGCAAAGGCATGGGGGAATCCACTTGGTGAGGTTTAATATGTGCAAAAACAGGGTCATTTGATACAATCTGGGCTGTGAAGAGGGCCATAAAATAATTAGTGAGGTGGTGCTCAGCAGCCATACTGTGTTCAGGTAGTGTGGCCAGTGTCTCTGCTTGTTCAGGGGTTATTAATTATCGGAGAATAAAATAGGTGCTTTTAAAAATGGCAATTACATGACATGAGCTGCTTTGTACAACCCTGTTCTTTCAGCCTTGGCGACATGGGGAATGCTAGGGGAAAGATGACCCTGGGAAAACCTGTAGCCAGCACGTTGACAGCTTGAAAATTGGAATCCCAGAGTTTAATATTTGTAGTGGAGGATGCTGCAGCAACGGCCAGCTGATGGTTATTATGGAACAATTCAGCATTTGTTTTTGGAGTATACCGCCTGGTGTTAGAATGAGTATCAAAGTAAGAGTTCAAAAATTGACTAAAGTCACTTTCATTAGGGGAGGATGGAATGATTTCACCCAAATTATCCATCTCGTCCAATAGTTCCCAGGATTTATGTTGAATGTAATAAGGCCATAGAATGTAAATTGGGCATGGCTGGCAAATCAGATTGCACTTGGGTGGGTACAGTAGTTTAAGCCTGACCCTGATTGGTTGTTGCAACTTTTAGTGTATGAGGGAGGCTGAAGTTATGGGTGGGAAAAGGAGCTTTATGCTGGTCCATTAATTAAGTGAACTGGGGTGGAGGGGGCAGCAAGAGGCCCCATTTGGAAGCAGCTACCACGGTTGCAAAGGAGGGAGTGGAGGTAGTGTCAATATTAAAGTGGCAGGTTTTCTTTCTATGGTCAAGGGCAAAACAGATGGGACAAAAATTTTGACTGTTATCGACCCTAGCCCAGAAGCAGTGTTCAGGTGCTGGAGCTAGGTGAACATATGTAGGAATCTGTTAGGCCATATGGGGGTGGTGAGGTTTTATGGCAGTAGTGACACAAATGGTTGCAAGGTGCTTTGCACCAGTAGGTACAGTGAAATGGATAATAGGTTAGTGCTATAGGCTGAAAGCCCTGTCATTAATGCATCATATAAACCCTGGGCTGGGAGAGCAAAGGGAGGTTCACAAAAGATACCACCAAATTAGAATCTGTAAGAAGCGAGTTTGAGTGGTGGGAACAGGAGTGTTTTTATATATTAAAGGGGTCGCTGCTGCTTCCACTGTGTCCTCCTCAGAGGAAAACCCAATATCAAAGTAGCCCTTAAAAGGGCAAAAATCAATAAATCTGGCTGGCGCAATGGTAGCTGAAGCAAGCTCAATAATTATCTTGTCATCTTATTTGAACAAACGCCCATACTTGACTTGAAGGCAGATGTGAAGGTTTGATAATGGGAGGGCACTGGGTTTTTACAAGTTGGGTGGACCCGTGCAAGGTGCAATGTAAGTCTTGGGGGAACAAGCTGACCCAAAGAATTGGGTGGACTAGATGACCCAGGTTGTAATCATTTTCTTTCCAGGAGAAAAATGCTCAGAGGAGTTTCACCACTGCCCCACCTGGGAGCGGCAGGTGGTGGTGCTAAGGACATCTATAGAGTGGTGTCACAAAAAATTGGAGTGGTAAATTAAGCTTTACTTTTTTAATGAAAATGCTCAAAAGTGAGTTTGAGCGGAAAAAAAGCTATGTTATTAAAAGTATTGCTCCCTAATTTCAAAAATTGGTTTGTAAATCATCCTTCCCATAACAGCATAAAAACTCAGTGCACTGCTAACGGTAAGGTGTTGGGTTATTTTTATCTACTTTTTGTGTATTAAGCTTTATTCCAAAACTATTGTTTCATTATTTTAAATTTGGACAAAAATAAAAAGGGTTCAAAGTCTTCTGAAAGAGGATAATATTTTATAACTATCTTCTTCAACTTTGGTGAATGTATTAGCTTGACAACGCTAAGACAACTCTTCCTCACCTTAACCAATGCTTGGAACCAAAAAAAACCCTTTCCTATTTTCTGTTCTAACTCTAGAGGTAAAGAGTCACCTTGTAGTCTGAGGCTACTGTTATGGGTGTTTAAGCTCCTGCACATACAGCCCAGTTTACTCTTATCTCGCTCTAATCCTAACATTTTCACACAGGGCAAAAAGTGCTAGGTGGAATCATTATGCTGCCCCATATTGGAACATTGATGTGGAGCTGAGGACAAAGGGGTTGATTTGTTTTTTGTGAATCAATGTTGTTGATTGATACTCTATTTTACCATTGCTCTAAATTGAAAACAATGTAAAAAATAAGTTACTTAAATGTTATTCTCCTGTATCTGCTTTATCACAGACTAGATTACATTATACTTTATTAAATTTAAACAATAGTGTTAAATTCATACATAAACATAATTGATATAATATAAATCTTTATATGATACCTAAAAGTTATTCAGTATATAATTTTGAAATAAATACTATCATGAATATAATAAAATAGAGTTTATGCAAGTAGCTTTGCAGATAAACATCTTTTGGATGAAAAAAGTAATATACTAATGTAGAACTTATTCATTATATTTATAGTGTAATTTTGCTCATTACAATGCCTTGAAACTTTTAGCTGAAACAAACTTACTATAAATAATAGGACATATAATAATCAGGAGCTAGATCTTAAAAGATATCATCTTTACTTTTTAAGTTGCTTATCAAGAAATTCACATCATAACTTGTAAGGTAAATCAAAATGCAATTAGGTTATATAATTTACTTTTCTCTAGTAAAGTATTTACCTGTTAGAACACAAAAAGTTCTTATATACATTTTTCTGGTTTATGTAAACATCAATTAGACCTTATAAACTTGGTGTTATCAACGCAGATAAGAATGGACCATACACCTGCAAAAAAGTCTTTTGCATGTTAGCTCATAATCATTATATGTTAATAAAAAATTTTATATTAAAAAAACAAAATCAAACTATATATTGTATGTGATTAATGTACTCTTCCATAATGGAGTATAGGTTTCATTTTAGAAAACAAAAAAACAAAGACAGAGTATAGATAATTTAACTGAGTTTAATTACATGTTCTTTTCAATTATAATGGAATTGTTATCATATTTTAATGATGGCTATTACAAGTTTATGTCTGTAGTTCTAGTTTATATAACCTTTTTAAACAAGTTTTTAATAAACTAATATTGTAAAAAAGTATAGTATGAAAAATGTTCTAGATATTAAATGAAATATGCACAGGTCATGTTAGATTGTGCAATCATTAGCAAAAAAGTTTTAAAAACACAAATATTAATTAGTATAATTTTCATTAATTAATCTTACCGTTGAAAAAAATAAAAAACTAATATAATAAAATATATTCTGGGAAGACTTTTAGTTAATATATTGATTCTTTGGCTTTTGCATAATAAATATATAATCAAAAATTTAGGGGTTTAGGATATTTTCAGTATTCTTTTTAAACTGATGAACAAATCTTTTTTTGCATACTTAAGCTTTTCTTTCTCATAGCAATCACTTTAGTTACTACGATTTGATTTGAACAGCAAATTTGGATAATCACACACAGGAAAGATGGGCGACTCTATCAATAAAAATAATACATGGGCGAGTGTCACAGCGAGCGGTGCACTTAACGGTGCAACTAAGGGCAAGAAACGCCCTGGAGGGGGACCAGGAACCCAATCTGCAAAGAAATCGCAAACTCAGAAACCATCTGGGTTTATGGTATTCACTGTAAAGCATGCACAATTTATGTACATTCAGTTCAGCCATACTTATCAAAGGTGGAATATGGGATCAGACTCTTCCTTGGGGATGAGTCACCAATCCTGTGGGAGAAAACATGTGAGGCACAGCCCTCACTTTTCCCTCACGCAGTGTATGTAGCCACCAACAACATGGGCTGTGGCTGGATCAATATTGGTTTTGAAACAGCCAATGAAGCTGATGCTGCAGCAAAAGTCTGTGTGGAAATTTCCCTCCCCGAGGGCAAAAAAAAATTGTGTGCACCGCGCGCACCAGATGGAACAAAGTGAAAACTTTGTTCACCTCTTTCAACTTGCTCCCCACCAACCTTCCTCATAAGGTAATTGAGGAGGAGCTCTGCAAAGGTCTCATGGCCTATGGAGAAATTCAGCAACTTGAATTAAAGCAATTTCTCCTGAAGCCCAACCTGTGCATGGGCAAAGCTATTGCTGTAATCAATCCTTTCCTAGAAGTGGAAGAGGACTTAACCAGAATTACCCGTACAGCAGAATTTCACTTCAAAGATGGGGGCCAGTCAGCCACTTTTGAGTTACACTGGAGCGCGCACCGCCCATTTGCAACCACTGTGGCTCACTGGGCCACAAGGAACACGCATGCCCTGTGAAAGAGGGCTTAATGGAAAATGACTATTGTGAGGAAGCAATGGACGAAGATAATGAAAACTTCGCCAAAATGACTGATGGTCTTACCCATTCCGCTGGGGTGAAGATGGACTATACTCCATTGTGGACCCAGTTACAAGAAAACAACGTAAAGTGGCACAAAAAGCCCGCAAGTGAGCAGCAGCTGAAGCGGTGGCACACGCGGAGTCTGCCATTAACCCCAGAAAAATTTGGGAGGACATTTCAGATATTCACTGGACTAACCAATCAGAACAATATGCCCAGGTCGAAAATTTTCACAGTAACCTGACTGAGTCACAAAGCGACATCAGTCATGCACATATTGAGGAACAATGCAACCGCAATTTGGGTGAAATTGCGGTGCACAATTCACCAAAGTTGAACCTCAAAAATACAAAATATAATCAACAATCCACATCAAATTAACATGAGACCTGTGCAGGAAAAGTTGACGCAAATGCAAAAAACCACAATTCCATTGAATCATTGGGTCAGATCAAGGGAACCAACAATGGCAGCGAAAGAATTGGAGTACAGACGTGGAGCATGGCCAAAATGAGCTGTGGTGGGATAGGGCCAGAGGGCCCTCCCAACTGCTCCTGAGGCGCCGCGGGCACCTCAGTGTCAATAGGGATGCTAAACATCGTGGGAGCCAGGGCTCATATGTCCCAAGCTAAAAAGCTGGCATTCCTGCGAAAACCCCTTGTAGACATCTTGGCCATCCAAGAAACCCACTGTCTACAAGGGGAAGAAGAATCCTGGTCAACCAGGGTCACACCATCACAATCAGTATGGACGTCTCACTGTGGGGTGATCGTCCAAAACAACAAAAAATTTAAAATTACAAATTCATCATCACACTTGCATGGTCGAGTCTTGGTAGCAATAATCATGTTCCAAGAGGAAATAATTTCAATAGCATGTATATATGCACCGTGCACTGCAACTGAGAGAAAACAATTTTTTGAAAACATTACTACTCTCACCCTCCCACCAGATACCATTATGTTAGGCGATTTCAACTGCTGGGATAACCCCAATATGGATCGATGGCCTAATCCCAGGGGATACCCATCTGGACACATTGAATTCCGCACAATGAAGGCATCTCTTGGCTTACAGGACGCTCTTCCCCCCAATTCACCACTCCTTCCCCACATGACGCGGCCCAACATACGTGAGGGAGCGCTCACATTGATGAGTTGCATTAACCACATCCTCATCCTGCAATCCCACCGCTCAAGAATCTCCAAATTTATAACAAAAAAGATCAATTTTCTGTCCACTGATTAGTTATGGTGCAGTTAATGCCAACCCAATCCCACACACAGGTGTCGCCTTGGAGAAAGCTTTACTCTGAAAATATAAAATTGCCCAAGATATCTGAATGGCTTGAAAACAAGGCTACAAACCCAGAATTTACAACCCCATTCACTTTGGATCCCATTGGAACATGAGAAATTTCAAAAAGGATTTAATCAACAAAACCTGACATATTACATCATGTAAGTACACCGTGGACACGGCCACAATCAAGCATACCTTAGCGGAACTAGACCACCTAGAAATAAATACTCCAAGATCTAGCTATAGCCCTAATTGGGGATGCAAATGGGCAGAAATTTCTGCCTGACTTAACAACCACATCTTCAAACACCAACACATAATCAAAGTATTGAACAAAGGTAAGTTAATAAAGGAAGGCAAAACCTGTTTGACATACTTTTTCCACCAATTCCACTCCCGCGGAAGCCAGCCCACGTGCACACTGGTCTGCAAGACCAACGGCACCATGGCAACTGACCCTGAGGAGGTCAAGGCAGAAGTACACCGCTATTATACCGAATTATATTGTGAAACTCCAACAGATTCACAAAAAATTAAAGAATTTATACAAACTGCTGAGATACAAAGTACACCACCAAATTACAATATACTATCCCTTATTACACGGGAGGAGCTTTGGGAGACAATTCGCGGTGCACCACGTAGGAAATGCCCAGGGCCTGATGGAATACCCTAAAAATATACAAAAAGTATTCAACAAATTGCCCCCCTCCTATTGGCGTCTATGAACCAGAGCTTGTTGGAAACACGCCTCTTACCAGGAGGCCATGAATCCTACGTTATAACCTTGTATAAAAGGGTGACAAGTTGGACCTGGCCAACTGGCGCCCAATTGCACTCTACAACACTGACACAAAAATTCTAACAAAAATTTTAGCAGCTAGATTAGGCGCAATTGCATCTGACGTCCTATCACCCAACTAGTTTGGGTTTTACCAGGGCGTTCAATCTGGAACAACATACACCCTGTTGCAAACATTTGCCAATCCAAAGCAACTGGTGCCCTGGTCTTCTTGGATCAGGAAAAGGCGTATGACCATGTTAGCTGGCCATACCTAAAAGAATGTCTACATGCCTTCAAACTCCCACCAAGATTCATGAAATGGGCGGTGCTCCTAACAGAATCTGCAACCATTGCTGTATGCGGCCCTGGATTCCTAACAAACAAGATCAAACCACACAGAGGGCTCAAACAAGGGGATCTCCTCAGCCCACTGCTATACAATTTCAGCTTTGAACCACTCCTCCGAGTAACTGACTCACATCTCATGGGGTTAACCGCACAAGGACAACCAACAGTCAAGATACTGGCCTTGGCGGATGACTGCGTAGCAGGTATAGCAAACAATGAAGATGCCTGACAGCTGGAATGCACTATAGAGGAATACTCCAAGGTGAGCAATGCATCGCTCAACAAAAGGAAGACAGAAATCATCCTCTTAGGCAAATACACAAACAATTGGGCCATAACATCAGAACCTCATACCAACACACGAAGAAAAAACCCAATCACTTTACCCTTTGCAACACCTCCCACCACCACTCCTGTATGACACCTTGGAATCTGGCTAGAATCAGGGGGATACGCTAATGAGACAATGGAAAGTAACCTGTCACAACGAGTATCCAAATGAGTCGCCTCCCTCAAGGGAAGAAGCCCAGGACTAACAAGACGAGTTACAGTTGCTAACTCGCTCATCCTCCCAATACTATGGTACCAGGACCACGCGATAGCCTTCTCACCTACCTTTATAACCTCAATCCGCGCTTATCCATGGCTGGCTGTGGCCTGGCTCTCACCCTCCTATACGGATGGAAACACTATTTGGCCCACGCTCAAGCGGAGGCATGGGACTAATAGATTTTGAGAGCCACGCCAATCACATCCTAGGTACCTGAATACAAAAATCCTTGCTCCAGACCTCCCTCAACAACATTGGTCCAGAGCAGCAAGGACTAACTTTGCACAGGTGCTCAAATTAACCAACCCACATAGTCCACCCAGACTACTTTCATACCTTGCCAAGCACCCTACTGCAACGGGTCTGCATGGAACCTCCCCTCATTTCAAACATATCCTCCAAACTATCCGCCATATGGGATGGACCATAGAGAACATGGGTACTATACAGGGAAGGGGATGACCCAGCCCCCAATTCAAATTAAGAAAACCAGAAAACCACCCCCAGAGGGACATGCTCACAACAACCCCAAGCATAGCTAGGATAGAATACCTAGATATGTTGGACATTCCCTATGATTTAACCATACAGAAGGCAATGTGGAAAATGACTCATCACCCATTCCTACAGCCGAGGATAAGAGAAAACGCCTGGCGATGTCTGAGAAGGACCTATAGGACAGCGGACTGTTCCAACTCCCTCCACAAAACATGTGCATTATGTGGAGGGGAGGGAACCCTACATCACCACCTAGAAACATGCCCCCCAACCAAAGCTATATGGCAGGAAGTCACACGCCTGCTTAAGATCCAAAATGAACAGGAATTCTTAATATCAAAGAGCATCTTTATACTCCATATTGAGTCACCAATTTCATCTACCCTCCGTTCCCTAATAATACCCATTGCAATGTGGACAATCCACACAATTGCATTAGATGCATTCAAGGGCACGGTCCCAATTATTCATGGGGTTATTAACAGATTCTATGTCCACTTACTGGAGCACTTCTAAGCCTGGCTCTATGGATATATGAGACCAAGGCAAAAAGCGCTCATAGAATCATGGTTCCCACTCTGGTTCCTCTACACAGACCCTTTTTTCACACCTGTTCCATAGCAGGGGAAACCCCCTCAGAGTAGTGCACCAACCCCCCATACTTGGCAGTCCCGCTGGCAACAGGGGTAACTTGAGTACCCTGGGGTGCCCAATTTTAAATTTGTCAATTATTTCCTTATTTTACATATATTTGGTAATGTCCATCCCCTGGTTGGCTTACCTCAGTTAAATAAAATTCTTTACTTACTTATAGCAGTTACATGGCTCTAAATTCACCAATTTGTAAGATGATAATTTAAAGAATCAAGTATTCTAAATAATTAATTTATTCAATAATAGGTAACTCTCAAATAAACCCAAATCCAATGGTTGCTTTAAAACTTAAATCAAAAGCCTTATTAAATTTTTTAAATTTTTTGCACTCAGCCCCTTCCAAGCCTTAAAAATGGGATCAGGAAATCTATTAATTGTTGAGTATCTAATCTAACTATATTTTTATTTATTCAAGACAAGCCAACTAGGGGATGTAAATTACCAAAATGGAGAAAGAAAGTATTGACATGAAACCTGAGCAGGGTCAACTCTGTTGTAGAAAGTTTTTTTTCACCTCTGGATCAGGACTCGGATTTTTCTAGTTATGTCATGGGTAAAGTTTTTGTGTTATTATACCTACTAACCGCCAATAGCTTCCTTTGGCTGGCACCCCAATCGATGTGTGAAGGGTGGGAATTGAACCCACAACCTTCAGGTTGGTAGCCGTACGCCCTACCAACTTGCCTTCCACCCCTTATCTAACTATATTTACCATTCATTTATTTAATATACTATATATCTTTAAAATAAATATATATATAAATCAACAATTAATACACTTATATATAAAGCATCTATGTAATAGTTCTTAAGAAAATCTATATCAGCTTAAAGTAATTTCATTTTCTACTTACCAAGCTCCTTATAGCTTTACATGTTCATAGTAGTGTAATGATGATACAGCATTCACAGAAGTTTTTAAATCTAAATCAAATTTCTATATAGATATGACCAACATTCAAATTTTTCTAATATTTTTATATATTTAGATATTTATTATAACCATCTCATCCTGTTATATGGTAACTATAATAAAGATCCTAATGCCTAAAGTAATCTTGGTTTCTATATAACTAATCTTGCTGGGCCTTTTCTTTCTCATTGCAATCACTAAGCAACCTATTCAATTCAAGACTAAATCTAGTTTGATAATCTCACAGAGGAGATTAGTCTGCGCCCGTGTCGGGGAGCAGTTGGGAAAGCAAGGTAAGAGGAGCAGGTGGAAGGCCCGCGGCCTCCAACGTTTGAAAACGCCCTGGAGAATCTTGCAGAATTGACAAAAATACTAAGAAACTGGCAGTCACTATTTCCCTAGAGATACTCGCATGGCAAGAACGATGTAACCAGTACATCAACACGCCACACTCCCAGCCACTTTTGTCAGTGGAATTCGGAGTCCACATGTTTCTGGACATCCAAAAAATGGCCTTATGGGAAAATTTTGTGAAGATGTGCACACAATTTTCCTGACTGCGGTGTACGTTGCACCTCACTCCATGTCACACGGTTGTCTGGACCTAGGTTTCGAAAGCAAAATGGCAGCAGATGAGGCTGCAGCGGTGCGCGTAGTGGTCGACCTCCCCAAAGGGCAACAGGACATCAAAACTAAACGCACCAGATGGACAAAATCAAACCAAATTTTCCTCACGTTTGACTTTTTGCCTACTATGGTAAAACGTGACAATCTGGAACAACACCTGAAAGATGGTCTCCCCATATACAGCGAAATACAATCTTTCAAAATGCAACGCTTCATGCTGATGCCACACCTGTGCACCGGCAAAGCCATCGCAGTTCTGACCCCAACTGAGGAGATTGTGAAGGACCTAACCCAGATCCCGCACTCCACTTTTATTGATATTGCAGGGCATACCACCCACCCATTCCAGGTGACCATGGACAGCGCGCCCCCCATTTGCACCCACTGTGACGCGTTTGGCCATAAGGCACATGCATGCCCCATCAAGGAGGGCGTCACTTTCCAAGAGCACCCCTCAGCGGCCATTGCCAGCGGAGAGGCGCACTACAAACCAACCGCAAGCACCAAGGAGGCCTTCCCGTGGGGAGCACAAGGCTGCTACCTACTGGTAAAGCCTATCTCCCCACAAGAGCGGAATAAGGCCATGCAGGCCCATAGGGCCGTGGCCAAGGAAGCGGCCAAGGCCACCACTGGCATCCCACACTCACAACGCCAGGAGGACATGGAGACCTTCGCAGCAGAAGCAACTTGGGAATCCATCAACCAAACAGATTGGGAAGCCCATGCCAAGCGGGCCAATTAATCCTAGGATCCAATGGGAGATTCAATCTCACCCAATCGTTGCACCCAAGCTCCAGTTGAAACCAACTTGGGACCCATCCCAACTGAAAAATTCTTTTGACCCGCTCAACAGTGCACCAAACTCACCCGCACTGCAAAAAATTCGTCTGACGTTAAGAAAACAAAAAGTGAAGGCTAAAGCCAATGCAACTCTTTCCACAAAAATCAACAAAAACTCTGATAGCGTTGCTGCTATCACCCGCACTACTGTGAAGGCCCGCGGGGATCTAGAAGAGGATGGTGGACCTGGGTACCCACTCCCTCGCACCTAAGGTGCGATGGGGGAAACCTTCACTCTAGGGACGTTGAATATTGCTGGACTCAAGGCCTCACCGTCCTGGGCTAGGATACTGAGTTTTTTACAACACAATTTACCCGTGGATATCCTGGCCATCCAGGAGTCCCATTGTCCATGAGGTTCTGAGGAAGCTTGGAAAACAATGCTCCTCCCATCCCTATCCTTTTGGTCGATGCACTGTGGGGTGCTAATTCAGAAAAATAATTTTTTCAAATTTTTATCCTCAGAAACATTTCTTAAATGGCTGAGTGCTTATTGTCACTTTCTCGCGGGCTGATGTAGCACATGCAATTGTCAACATCTATGCCCCAAACGGTGCACACGAGTGTCAGGAATTTTTCTCATTGGTCAAATCCCTCCCACTACCCCCAGACTCCTTCCTAGTTGGCGACATGAACTGTTGGCTAAACACACCAATGGACCGGTGGCCTTCCTCACCCCACACCCCCCAGGATCACGTAGAACTACACATTCTAAAGGCCACCCTTGGGTTAATGGATGCGCTGCCGCGACATGCCCTACTGCTCAAAAACATGATGCATCCCCACATCCACAACGGCCAATTAAGGTCCATGACCCACATTGACCTTATTCTAATGATGGCAAAATTCCAACCCCACATCTCCCACTTCAAGACAACAAAATTGGAATTCTCCAACCATTGACTGGTAGCTAACCTACCACCTACCTGTCACAGTTGCTAAGGCCCCACATTGGTACAAAATCTGCCCCCAAGCTTGGGTCACCAGGATTTTCCATGTGGGTAGAAGAGGCAACATTGGCAAAAAATTTTGTTACACCATTTTGCGCGGACCCCATTTCCACATGGGCAACTTTCAAAGATGACACCATCTGCCACTCTCGCCATCTCTCCTTCAGACACTCACGAGCCACATCAGCGGTTATCTTGCGCGCTCTGGCAGAATTGGCACACTTGGAGTCCAACATCCCAGTTACAGGCTACAGCTCTGCATGGGGATGGAAGTGTACAGAGGCAGCTGCCCACCTCAACGCACTTGAAAGACAACATAAACATCAGGTTTGTGTTCAGTACAGGGTTGCACGCATCACAAAAGGTGACAAGTGCACCGCACATTTCTTTAAAAAAAATTTGCACCACGCCAGAGCATGGCCTGCACACAGGTATGGAGATCGGATAACTCTATTGCAGATACACTGGCCAAAGTGGCAATTTAAAACGCAAAGATATTACTCCGAGTTGTACCGAGCTGAACCAATTCAGCCATCCAAAGTGGCAGAATTTCTCAACTGAGCTCATATCTGCACCATTTTCCAATACCTGGAAATAATAAATTTAATTACTCCGAACAAATTATGGACAGCCATTTGCGGTGTGCCAAACCAAAAATGCCCAGGCCCAGATGGCATTCCATAAGAGTTCTACAAAAATATTTCAAATATATATCCCCACTTCTGCTTGCCTCACTTAACCAAAGCCTAGTGGAAATGCGCCTCTTACCAGGAGGACATGAGGCCTTCACTGTCACACTCTTCAAGAAAGGGGATAAGCTAGACTTAGCCAACTGGCGCCCCATTTCTCTAACAAACACAGACACCAAAATTTTAACAAAAATCATGGCTAACCGTTTAGGGACTGTAGCATCTGCCACCATCTCCCCAGAACAATTCGGTTTCATCCCCAGAAGGTCGATTTGGGATAACGTGCACTCTGTGGCTAATGTATGTCAGTCCACAGCCTCTGGGGCACTTGTATTCTTGGACCAACAAAAGGCCTATGATAGAGTAAACTGGGAATACCTCAGGGCCTGCCTCCATCAATTCCGCCTACCCCCTCGCTTCATCAACTGGGTAATGCTGCTCACGGAATCTGCAACAATGGTAGTGCGTGGCCCTGGCTTCCTAACGGAAGTAGTCCGCCCTCAAAGGGGCTTGCGACAAGGGGACCCCCTCAGCCCACTCTTATACAACTTCAGCATTGACCCACTACTGCGAAATGTGAATGCCCAACTCACTGGGGTCCATGTGCCAGGCCAAGCCCCAGTCAAGATAATAGCGTCTGCAGATGATTGTGTGGTTGGGGTGTCTAATAATCAAGATGCACGCACACTTGAAGCTCTCATCCAGGAGTATTCCTGGGTAAGCAACGCGGCACTGAACGCTTCCAAAACTGAAAGCATCCTCCTTGGCCGGTTTCAGAACTGCTGGATCCCAGCAATTAGTTCCCAACTTGGCCCATCTGCTCGCCCATGTCCTCGCCCTACTAATTCAAAGCACACCGCCCCACTGGTGCTCCCCTTCGTGCCACGTCCTACCATAGGACCAGTACGCCATCTGGGCGTGTGGATGGAGGCAGGCGGATACGCATCAGCAGTAATGGAGTGCCATATTCTGGATAACGTGACGAAGCAAATCGCCTCTCTCAGAGCCCACCCTACTTCCCTTACTGGCGGGGTTGTTTTAGCCAACTCTATGATCCTCTCCGAAGTCTGGTTCGGAGCCCACGCCATCCCCTTCTCCCCAAGCTTCTTCAAATCCCTGTATGCTTTGCTGCAAGGATGGCTTTGGTCAGGCCGCCCTCCACCAGTACGGCTAGAGGTCATATTTGGCCCTCATCATCAAGGTGGCATGGGCCTGCTTGACTTCAAAGCCCATGCTACCAAGATCCTGGGCACCTGGATCGCGGCTGTCACTGCTCCTACACTCCCATCCAAATACTGGTCCCCACGGCCTGCTTCAATTCTCCTGAGCCTCGGGCTCAACAATCCATCAAACCCCCACTCCCTGATGAAATACCTCACATCACACACATTGGCCACAGGTCCTTACGGGACTAAAACCCACTACAAACGAATTCTAATCTCCATGCAAAGCGTAGAGTGGAGAATTCGTATTAGTGGGCATACAACCTAAAGAGCCGCCCCTCTCCTCAGTTCACACAAGAGGTACAGGTGCTACCCATCCATGAAGGCGTGATCCCCATTTGGCCCCATGTCATATCCAGGGTGGACTACCTGGACATGATGGACATCCCTTATTCCATTGAGACCCAAAAAACAATCTGGAGATATGTGCATCACCCTCTGTTGCAGCCTCAAGTCCGCTCCCATGTGTGGCGCTGCCTGAGGCGGGTGTACTGTACAGCTGAGCGCTCTAACGCTTTACACTCATCTTGTGTCGTGTGCGGCAAGTATGGAACGCTGTTCTACCACCCGGAGAAGTGCCCCACCTCTAAAGTGATATGGCGCGAAGTTCAACGTCTGCTGGGCCAGGATCAAACGCATCCCTTCAGTCTGTCAAGATATATGTTTGCTTCATCAATGGCCTCCCCCTTCCACCCTCCCTCCATGCTCTGGTGGTTGCAATCGCCATGTGGACTATCCACACGATTGTCTTGGATGCCATCTCTAGCTCCATCCCCACCCTCCCAGAAGCTGTCCACAGATTCCAGTCTCATTTGGTGGACCACTTTCAAGCGTGGATGTTTGGATACCTCACACTGCATCGCTGACAGCTGGTCTCCTCCTGGTTCCCAGTCTGGTTCATCAAATCAGAACCCTTCCTCCACACGTGCTCAATAGTGGCTACGGCCCCTTCACACGTTCCCTCCCCCTCCCCTTAAGTGGCTTTCCCGCTGGCAACAAGAGATAGCATCACTTCTCTGGGGTGCCTCCCCTGTTACTAAGTTTGGCTTTCCTGAGTCATATTTGGAAGTGTCCATCCCATGGTCGGCCTTCCCCACAATAAATTTAAACTTATTGGGTATCTCCAAATTAACGTATATGTCAATTTATTAAGGGATCTTTCATGGAGAACTTGTTAAACTGACCTCTATAATTCATAAGTACAAGTTACCAATATATTTAGTTTAACAGACTTTCAGGAGAAATCACCACACATTTGTATTGTGTTGATGGAATTTAAAATAAATAGCATTTCATTTGATGCAGTTTGAAGATATAGCAAATTCTTTTTTAGCACTTGTGGTTCCCAACCCAAAAGTGGGAGCCGCCACGCATCTTTATTTGTAAATGAGCCAAACAAAGTAATTATTGTAAATAAAAAATTTATAATCTAGCCCCTAATTTATCAGCCTAGGAAGCTATATCATATGTTAAGAAAGCTTTAAGAAATTTTTTCTGACGCCTGCTTTAGCCGGAGGACCATGGCTGACAGAATTAGGGTGGGAGCATCAGTGACATGGGGCATAAGGAGGTATAGTTGTGGGTTTTCTTAATTTATGAGGCCAGCAGTGTCCATCGCCTCAATGTATTGAGCAAGTTGATGCTTAGCAAAAGTGATGAGAGCCCAGAAAATATAGCAATGTCATTTTTTGAAAAACTGATGTTGAGGATACTAATAGGTGGACATCAAATGCCATGAGTACCTATATATGTGTGAAAATAACATCCCTAATAAACTCTTTTAATTGTCACTACTTGAATCTAAAAAGATTTTTATATTAATTGAGTTCTAATTGAACTGTTGAGGATCATATCATGCTTTTGCCCCTAACCAATAAGCTATTTTATTTAAAAACTTAAAAGTCTTTAGTTAACCTATTCAGTTGCCGCATTATAATACCAAACCTAAGGTCTTTTAGCTATAGATATAAAAGATGCCACTATCCCTTTAGCCCTTGAAGGTTTGAGAAAGTCAGTTAACGCATCATGCCAAGACCGCTATCAAGCTTTTTGACTCACTCAACTTTAAAATAAGGCTAAAAACAAGATATACTACTCACCAGCAAAAGAGTTTACTGAAATATGGAATCCCACTTTTAGATATACCGTTCCAATTCTCCTTGACATGGGAGCATCAAAAAATATTGTAACAATTTTTTTAAATTATTTACAAGTTTATCTTTTTAGAGTGACATGGTTTTCCTGATGGGTGGGGAAAATTCAGTGAGTTTATTTTTTGATTGTTCAACCTCCCAATAAAGATAGTGGTAATAACACTTTATTAACGCGGTGTTTTTGACTGAACTCATTTACTATTGTTTCTTTCCTAACAGGCCTTTATAGAGTTTGAGATCCACGTGAACTTTGATTCAAATAAATAGTCCATGCAAATAGAAAAGGGAATTAAACTCTTTATGGTTATCATTCCAATATAAAAAGGCCAGACAATGCTCTATGCAACTATCTCTTTCTTGTGATGAGGTATCAGAGAATAACAAAGCTCTAAATTTCTAAGATGGAAAACAGAAGAAAAAATTAACTCAATTCCTCAGAAAGTTTAAAATGCTATTTTGTGTTGAAAGGTGGTCATTGCATAGGCTCACAAGGATTTTTTACTAACTAATACGGCTTTCTGTATGATGACAGGAGGCACGCATCTGAGCCATTTATGGTTCAGAAAAACTTAGCTTTGTTCAATTTTAATCTTCTAGGTACTTACGTCCTATGATAATTAACCAAATTACTAGCAAGATCTTGTAAGACCAATGATAAGATAGTTTCTTAGGGGGATAATTCCATATCTATAGGTCGTTCCTGTTAACCTAGTGCCCACCTATTGAAATATTTGGCATAAAGCACTATTGCATAGCTTTTATTCAATGACTTGCAGCATTTGACATGCTTTTAGTTGATCTCTCATCCCTTTGATAACTAAATATAAGCCAAACTCGGATTTTTTTAGAAATTAAAATATAAAAAATGCCCTTTATAACAAGCCAAAACTTACCAATGTTGATGCAATTGACACCTGCTGCCCTGGCTTGGGGTGGTGGTGCGCCACCATCTGGCATCTTTTGTCCCCACCAAAGCGCATCCAGGCTGGCTCTGCTATCCCTTTTAATTCTGCCAGCTTTTATGTCCCCCAAAAGACTTGGCACACCATCTCACAAGTTCCCAAGTGGTGCTCTATAGCCCTTTGGTGCTCCCATGGAGTTTTTTGCAAATTGGCCTCTGAGTCAAATATGGGAATCTCATCCCATTCGCAAGCGTGGCCATCATTGAAATGCCACAGTGGTTTTTAAACCCGCTGGATTTATTGACTTATGCCACTTTAAGGGGTACTTTGATCTCAGATTCAGATCTGATGTTGATTCAGTATAAGCATCTAAGTTGCCAATAAATTTTTAAAAATTCTGATCCACACTGTTCACATGTGTCTCCAAGATGAGCCACTTTGGTGGTACAGTTTGCTGGGCTGCCCTCACATCTCTCCCCTGAACGCCTCCACCATGAGCTCATATAGGGTTTAGCCATTTATGGCACAGACTGTGTTTTGCAGTTTGTGGTTCCAAATGGGGTGGATCATCTGGCCAGGCCTCACACCTTTGTGACAATTTACCCATTTCATTTTGATACCCATCCCACAATTCCCCCCGCAGCATGATCAGCTCCACTCCTGATCACCTGTTCTGGGTGCGCATTGAAAAATTGTCGCGCCATTTGCCCCTTATGCTTTAAGCATGACCACTCAAAGTGCAAGTGCCCCACAGTTTCCACTTCCTCCACTTCAGCCACTCATTCCTCAGGTGTCAGGCCCACAGCTGCTTTGCCCAGATTTTTAAATGGGCTCGATTCTCCTGTCCCCAACCTCAGGGCAATTTGGTGCTGCTCCAAAAGTGGCAGCCAATCAAAAACAAAATTTAAAAAGTTGAATCAAAATTTGACCATATTACAGAATCCTGAGTCATTGGCTGAACCAGTTTCAGCTGAGCTACCACGGTCAACAGCATGTGGCCAATCAGTTCCTGCCACTGCCCCAATTCCGGTGGCTAGCCTAGTGCTGGCTGAATCCAATCCATTCAAGGCTCATAAATCGATTGATGAAAGTTAACAGCTGCATCACATAAAACCGGATTTTACTTTGAAGGAGTTTTTTGTTGATCCTCCTGATTCATGTCCCCACTGTTTTCGCCTTTGAAACGGTTTTCCTATTTATAAAAATTCTAATAAAATGGCAGTTTAGGCTGCAGCTGCCCCTTCCAACACCCTAATTTGCCAGCAACTTCATGGGGCAATGGAGCCCCTTATTGAGGGTATACCTATACCCAATTTTCCCCATAATTTTACGAAAGATAAAAATTTACAAAGTTGAGGAGCTTGCTTTTGGTGCGAGATGTTCTTGCATAAATGCAGCAAAAACTTCTCTTTTTGACCCCAATTACCCCAAAACCTGCCGGCACAGAAAATCAATCACTTGTGTGCCTGCTCTCATAACTTTTGTGGAGCATCAACTTGCTCAATATGTTGAGGTAATGGACACTGCCAGCCTCATCAATGAAGAAACCCCTGATAATACCTTCTTATGCCCCATGTCGCTGATGCTCCTACCTCAATGTTGTCCACCATAGTCTGTCAGCTAAAGTGAGCGCTGGAAAAAGTTCCCAAAGCATCCCCCTTCGAATATAGCTTCTTAGGCTGTTAAGTTAGGGTGCCAAACTAGGAATCTTTTATTTCTAATGATCCCTTTGTTAGGCCTATTTAAAAAAAATGTGTGGCGGCTCCCCTTTTTAGGTTGGGCACCACTAGTGCTAAAAAACATGCTTTTGTTTTATATTCCCTACCCTAATTTTGAAGTATAAGCAATTGTGCCATCAAGTCCAGAAAATTAAACTATTGGGGATCATCTCTGTCGAGATTTTAACCATATGGATCCTTCTGATAGTATCAGAATTAGGGTTTTCAGTTAGTTGGGCATAATTTCTGGCTAATTGCCTAGTTTAATAATATAATGTTATATATCTAATTGAGTTTAGGTTTGTCAGAAACTGCTTTTGCTGCCAAAATGCCATCTGAAGATCTTTGTGGGAGTTTCCAGTGGAAAGCTGATGAATCTGTTATGACTCGTCTGGGAATGGTTCCACAGACTGATTGGGAGCACTGGCAACTCATGCTGAGGATGCTCAAAGTTCTACTTAGTTATGAATTTATATATTATTGGCCAGCGACTTATGATGAGGCTGGATTGACCTAATTTAAAATTGGTGATTAGATGAGCGGTTAAGAAGGGAATTGCTATGAAGTATGACTGAATGAGTTTATGATCTGATAGAGTTTTGGTATCAAGAGACCAATGGGTTTTATGGTATTTGATTGGCCAAAGAGTAATTGGGCGCAGTAGCCCTGAAAGTAGTATAATTTTTTCGTTCATTTCCTTCTAATAAACATCTCTCTTGCACCAATCCTACTTCTATTTGATAGCAACTAATACCCTGTTAGAGTAGAAGTTGATAGGACTGGTGATCCCTGATAGGCGTGGGTGATCACGACTGGAGTGGCCAGTGCTGCCTGCTATCATGCCTCCTCCTTATGGGGAACCAGTGGGAACCTGGCCAGGTGGCTACAAGCGGATGAGCTGATTGGCCACCAACCTTGTGGGGTGCAGTGTGGGAGTGCCATAGTTTCTTAGGAAGGGGGATGGACTTGCCAGGGCATGCCCAGATGGGTTGGTGAAGGGTCACGAGGGTGGGGCAGTGTGGAAGCGCCTGAGCCGCTCAGGAAGGGGTCAGGACTTGCTGGGGTACACGCCAAGACACCTGGGGCTAAAGGCGAAGCCATTGGTGGTTAATTGGTGGGTTGGACGCAGGACTTGTAGGGGCTGGTATGCCAATGAAGGCGAAACAGCAAAGGGCCACCAGTCTTCATACTGGTTGGCCTGGCACACTAGTGGAGCCCATGGTCAATTTCACAACAGTGGTGCTCACTACAGGTAGGCTTGGCTAGTGAGCTGCTTGAGTAGTTGGAGGTTTGGTTACAGAGTGGCGAAAGCCACTGGTTAAGACTAGCGCTCCTTCAAGAGGGCGCTGGGAGGTCTTGACCCACCATTGGGGTGGGTCACGCTGAAGGATACCATCTGGTCAAGTGAAGGCAATGTTGAGATTTTAACCAGATGGATCCTTTCAATAGTATCAGAATTAAGGGTTTTGGTTAGTTGAGCATAATTGCCAGCTAATCGCCTAGTTTGATACTATTTAATGTTATATAATTAATCAAGTTTAGGCTCAGCGGAAGCTGTGTTCACTGCCAAAATGCCATCCAAAAATTATTGTGGGAGTTTCCAGCGGATTTCTGATGAATCCGTTACAAATCATCTAAAATAGTTGCACTGACTAATTTGGAGCACTGGCAACTCATGCCAAGGATGCTCGAAGTCCTATTTAATTATGTATTTAAATATGATCAACCAGCAACTTATGTTGAGGATGGATGACTTAATTTAATATTCAGTGATCAGAATAGTGGATCTGGAGGGAATCGATATGAAGTATGAATGAGTTTACAATCTGATAGAGTTTTGGAATCAAGAGACCAATGTGTTTTCTAGTATTTGATTGGCTAAAGAGTAATTGGACGCAGTAGCCCAGAAATAGTAGTATATTTATTCGTTCATTCTTTCCTAATAAACATCTCTCTTGCACCAATCCTACTTTTGTTTGATTGTGACTAATACCCTGTTAGAGTAGGAGTCGATAGGACTGGGGATCCCAGATAGGCGCGGGTGATCATGCCTGGAAAGGCCAGTGCTGCCAGCTCCCATGCCTCCTCCTTATGAGGAACCAGTGGAAACCTGGCCATCTGGCTACAAGCGGATGAGCTGACTGACCACCAACCTTGTGAGGTGAAGCGCGGGAGTGCCATAGCTGCCCAGGAAGGAAAATGGACTCACCAGGGCATTACCAGATGGGTTGGTGAAGGGTCATGAGGGTAAGGAAGTGCGGAATTGCCTGAGCTTCCCGGGAAGGGGGCAGGACATACTGGGCACATGCTGAGGACACCTTGGGCTAAAGGCGAAGCCATTAGTGGTTACTTGGTGGGTTGGACGCAGGACTTGTAGGGGTTGGTACGCCAATGAAGGCGAAACATCAAAGGGCCACCAGTCTTCATACTGGTTTTCCTAGCACACTAGTGGGGCCCATGGTTAATTTTGCAATAATCTCCAATTCAAATAAAGTTATAGTTATGTTAATAATAAATGCTATTTCGAAGCTCCCTAATTAAAGACTTATAATTTATCAACTTAGCTTCATATGATCAAATACTATGTTGGAGCTCCACTATGGAAGCCTAAAAGTCATTAACACTATTAAATATTATCAGAGATCATCCCCAAATAATTCACTAGTATCAGAGCATATTGGAAAGAGCATAAAGTGGTTAAACTTTACAACAAATCCCTGACTTAACCAGATTATTTTCTTACAATATGTCTTCTGATGCAAATAATTTTGTTAACCCTTACGTCCTAGAGGTGGTAGAAATTCAATGGCAGTATATGACACTGGAAAGATAAACCAAAGTAAAAACCAATGTCAGCTTAGTAACCTTAAAATAATGAAAGAATATCAGATAGAAGTTTATAGGCGATCATTGTCAAAGACCTTATAGCATTAACACATTTCAAAAACTTTAAAAGACATTTAGATATTAGTACAATTAGACATAAAAATAACAAAATGATCCTGCCTATATTGATAGTTATATGCATTTTCTTAAAAACATAAAATGTATTCTATTTATGATGCGACCATCATAGAGGTCCTCAATTGTGTAGGCATCCAATATTGATTTATTGAGACCTCAAGAGGACCAATCTATAGCTTGTTAAGTTTGTTTCATCATCTAAAGCCATGGGTGTCACAATAGTTAATACTATCTCTGATATTAAAGATTTAAATCAGTTTTGAATCTTTGTATTCTTTTAACTTGAGCTTTCCGTTGATTGTATTGGCACAGGTGAAGGACTATAAGTCTATAAAAACTTTTGTAAACTTTTCCCGAATACTGTAGATGCGTCATTTTCATACTTGGGTCCAGCGCAAAATATAAAAAATTTGGGCAACTTATCCCAACTCCCATAAAGAAATTCAAAGGAGATCTCCCCATTAATGAATTATAATTTGAAGCTTTATTATCCAATTACTGTTACTTATCAGTAAACAATTAGATTTAAACAGAATAATATAATAAATCAATAACTGATGAGTTGAGCACGCTTAATAAAAGTAAGGATAGGATTGGTCAATGTGTTAAAGGGTAGCGTAACTGGATCTTCACCATCCAAAGGCATCAAGCGCACAGGAGTAGACAAAAACCAAAGTAAAATAAAAACCCACAAGTTGGTGCACCCTGTGGGTTTTGTGGACTTTTTAGTAAAATACTGCAGCTACATATAAGTGTCCCACTCTCAGCCATTATGGTCAGTTGAACATGGGATCCGTGTATTTTTGGGCAGAGTGGCACCAGTAATGTGGTAAAAGTTTGGCGAATCCCAACCAAAAGAATTCCTGCAAGCGGTATACATGACAACCCACATTATACGCTGTGTTGGTGGATCTTTTGGTTTGAGACAGCATAGGAAGCAAATGAAGCCACAAAGGTCAGAGTAGTGATTGACCTTCCTAACGGTCAACGTTTGGTATCAATTAAATGTACAGGTTAGATAAGAAACAAAGATATATTATAATTTTTTACTAGTTTCCAACAACACTGGCTCGCATAGTAGTTGAGCACCATTTCCAGGAGGGCTTGGAACCCTATAGAAAAATTTAACAATCTAAGATGCAAAGATTCCAGCTGATGCTGACCCTTAGAACATAGAAGGTAATTTCAAATATTCTCAAACCTGTAGAAAGCGTAAAATCTCACAAAAATTCCCCTTATTTCATCCATTATTATTGATGGAAAAAATCCAATTATTTCATGTAACGTTGAAATATGCGCCACCCATATGCAACCACTGTAAGGCATTTGGGAACATGATATATGCTTTTATTATAAAATAAGGCCTAAGAGAAATGAGATTTTGTTAGGAGGAAATGGGTGAAGATGACTCAGATTATGGCAAAATCACTTATACCACACAAACATTTAACTGGGGAGAATTTAGACAATATAAAATTATTGACCCAATTTCCCCAAAGGAGCGGAAAATGGCAAAACAGGCTCACAAGTTGGCCGCAGTTAAGGAAAAGGCCTCAGCGAAATCATTCAACTTGACTGAACATATTTTGAATGACATGGAAGAACAAGCAACAATGAGCCAATCAAAGTTCACAGAAAACAAAGAAACCAGTCCAAACAAACAGGATTTGGAGAAACCCTATTTGGAAGCAAATTTGTCAGCACAGGGGTTTGGCACATCAACTAAATTCACTAATTACAACCCAAATGGGATTAAAAATCAACAATTGAATGAGTCAGACAAAACTTTATCCAATGAGAACACACAAGTGCACCAAAATGATAAATTGAAAGCCAACAAAGGCAAGAAGTGAACAAAAACAACAGTAGTAAAATGTGAAGAATATACCTGAGTGCCTACTAATCATTAATGCACCCGCAGTAAGGATGCAAAGGTGAGCAAAGAGGGTGAGGGAGTAGGGCTGGGGCTTGTTAACCACTCCAGAGGTGCATCAGGCATCTCAGTAGAGATAGGGATGCTGAACATAGTGGGACTCAAGGCCTTAATACCCCAGGCCAAGAAGTTGAGTCTCCTGCACAACCCTCTTATGAACATTCTTGTGGTGCAGGAAACCCACTGTTCACAGGGAAAGGAAGAGACATGGGAAATCATGCTCCTTCCAACAAAATAGATTTGGTCACCCCACTGTGGTGTGATAGTACGTGCAAACCAAAACTTAAAATTTATTATTAAAAATCCTAATAGGATGGCCGTGTACTAGCTGTTACCTTTTCATGGCATGAAGAGGTGCACACAATAGCCAACATGTACGCACCAAACTATGCAACAAATCATCAAGAGTTTCTATTGGCTTTAACACAAGTCTATCTTCCAATATACACTTTTTTCATGAGAGACATGAACTGATGGATTAACCCAGACAACAACTAATGGCCACACATAATGGAGGCACCACAAGGGAATGTGAAACTTAGCATGTTAAAGCCACCTTGGGCCTACATAATCCTTTACCTAAACGTTCGCCTCTCCTGAAGTACATGGCAAGCCCTCATGTGCACAATGGTAAACTTATTTCTATGCCACAAATAGATTTAATAAACACACCACTAATTTTAAAACATCAAATTTATAAATATAAACCTAAAAAATGAATTCTCCAACCACTGGCTAGTTTTGGTGTTCTTCACACCAGCAAATACTTTTTTCCAAGCACCCAGTTGGTGCAAAATATGCCGAGAAAATTTAGTCATCTTAATTTAACTCTTGGGTGGAAGAAATATCCTCAACGCGGGATTTCTAAACACCTTTTTGTTTAGACCCATTGATCACATGGGAAAATTTCAAGAAATCAACAATACAACAGAATAAATACTTTGATCAAGAAGATACAGGCAAGCTTCAGCCATCATTAATCACACTTTGGACAAAATTGAATACCTGTAAAACAATATTTCACGCAAAGGATACATCCCTGGATGGGGACACAAATGGGCAGAGGCCTCAGCACATTTGACTTCATATACAAACACCAATACAGAGGTGGTGCAATACAGAGAAAAAAAAACCCTAAAAGATGAAGAAATCTTTTTGAATCAATCTTTCGTTGATTTTACGCCCAAAATAACATGGTAGCCTTCACACAGGTCTGACGACTGGATGTATCCATAGCAAAAACACCCAAGGAAGTCACAACCAAAGTACACAGCTTTTTACAAATTTATATCAATTCAACCTTGTCAAACCAGCAAAAATAAAAAAAAATCCTTACTAATGCATATATTTGCACCGTGGCACAAAACAATAATTTGATTAACTTTAATACTGCGTGAGGAATTATGGGAAGCGGTGTGCAGTGCACCATAAGGAAAATGCCCTGGACCTGATGGGCTAGCTATAAATTTTATAAAAAGATATTTTGATAACATTTCTAATATACTTTTAGCTTCCATGAATAAGTGCATTATGGAAACATGCCTTCTACCTGGAGGCTAAGAAGCAAACACAGTAACTCATTTAAAAAAGGAGACATTATAAACCTATCCATTTGCGCCTAATCTCCTTAACCAATACTGACACAAAAATATCTACAAAATTTATGGCCAAACTATTAGGGGAAGTTGCAACTGATATGATATCACCATCACAATATAGATTTGTCCCAAGAAGGTCCATATGGGACTATATACACACATTTGCAAGTATCTGCCAATCTAAAACCTCTGGAGCGCTTGTCTTTTTAGTCAAAAGAATGCATACAATAGGGTGAACTAGACTTATCTCAGGGCCTGCCTTCAAAAATCAAACTCCCAAATAGGTTTATAACCGGTGATCTTGTTCACATAGTCAGCCACAATGGCTGTGCATGGATCAGGTTTTCTAACTAACCTAGGTTTTTCACAGAGAAAACTCAGACAAGGAGACCCTATAAGCCCACTACTATACACTTTTAGTCATAGTCCTCAAATCCGGAATAGAAATGCCCTCATCAATGGAATTAATGTTTATGACAAACCATCAATCAAAATGATGGCTTTCGCTGACAGTTGTGTGGTGGGTATCTCCAGCAACCAGGATAGTCGTATACTTATAAAATAATACAAGACTACTTATTCATCAGAAACGTATCATTTAATACTGGAAAAACTGAATCTATACTCCTGAGGAAATATCAGACACATTGGACGCCATCCGCCTTGGTTCAGCAAACTAATTCAACATCAAGACTCTTCACTAGATTTAGGAGGCGAAGATCAACAATTTCCCCACTAGAACTTCCCTTCACTATTTAGCTGGCAGCTGGACCTGTCCGCCACTTAAGGGTAAGGTTAGAGGCGGGGGTCTCGCCAAAACCATGATGGAAAATAAACTCCTAAATTAAAAACAAAACGCATTGCCTCCTTGTATGAACATCATATAGATCTAACTGGACGAGTTGTGATATCCAGGTCCATGATAATTATCAATTATCTGGTTTATGGACCATATAATGATTTTTCGCCATCCTTTCTAACACATTATATTTCTTAATACAAAAAAGACTTTGGTATGACCATAAAGCCCCTTAGCGCCTTTAAACTTTATTTGGCCCTAGGATTATTAGAGGTATGGGGATAATTAATTATGTAGAGCAAACGGCTCATATAATAGGATCCTGGATAGCTCAGGTGACTAGTCCAGACCTTCCATACATACATTAGGCTAGAGCAGCAAGATCTAATTTTGCACAAGTGCTCTTATTAAGGAATAAAAATCAATTTAAACTCATTGATTAAGTAATTGGCATTTCACCCAACTTCTTCAGGACCGCATGGCACTCCTGTACACTTTAAAAGGATACTTCTAGCCATGAGAAGAGAAGAGTGGAAGATCCACATAAGTGTCCATACCAGTTACTGAGGTCACCCAAGACTAACTTACATACAAGAAGTTAATGGCCAAGTAGTCACAAACAATATAATAAACTAAAACTGCGTACCATTGCCAGGATTGATTACTATGATCAAATGGACATACAATACAGACTGGAGAACCAAAGAATGGTCTGGAGATACACACCATTCACTACTACAATCCAGGATATGTGCACATGTATGGAGATTAATGCAGAGTATATCGTGCAGTAGAATGATCAAACGCAGCCCACTCTTCATGCACAATATGTGGCCAATATGGAAGCTTAGTGCACCGCCTAGAACAAGGTCCAACAATAGTAGCTATCTGGAAGGAGGTCATGCGCCTATTCCGTCAAAGCAGTGGACAACTATTCACTTTAGCTAGGAACATGTTTTCTCTCATCATTGAGTCACCTATTCATCCATCTTTAATGGCATTATTAGTAGCAATAGCACTATGGACAATCCATACTATAGTATTGGATTCATTTACTGTAGCAAAGCCTACCCTCCAAGAAGGCATCTTTTGTTTTCACTGCTATATATTGGAACATTATAAAGCATGATTGTTTGAAAACATGACTTCGCGCAACAGAATGGTAATCAACTTAAGGTTCACCATATGGTTCATAATTATTAACTCATTCCTTTATTCATTCTGCATATAAGTATAAAACGCATATATCACCCATATTCCTAAACCTGGCGGTCCTTGCTGACAACAGGAGGGGCTATGAACCCTATGAGGTGTTCTGTTAAGTATTTATATTACTATTATATCATCATTACATCAGAAGTGTATGTATCCTGGTCGACCTTCCCCAAATAAATCAGAAAAATTATAGCTTAAATTATAGGCGAAAGTTGCTGCCAACAGGTACGCTACCCATCTGGAAGGTTTAACAGCACCAAGCTAGTTCAAGATAATAGCCAGAAACCATTTAAATTTCACCCATCCCATTGGTCCCTGGTTGGTAAGGAGTTTTCATTACTAATTGTACTACCATTAATTCATTCAAATTCAAAATGCTATGCTTGGTTAATTTGCTGCTTTATCTGTTAAAATAACTTAAGGGCAGCCAGCTAATAAAATTTATGCTCCATTACGAATTTAGTATTACTACTGGCAACTACTTTAGCTATAGAATGCATCTCTACCCAATGAGTCAGGCGATTGATTGCTAAAATGACATATCAGTTTTTCATTGCTCATGGTAAATGGCCCTACTACATTGATGGATATTTATGATACTCAAACCTGGGCTCTACTAGCTGTAAGGTAGTAGCTTTCTTGGATGGTTTGTGCTTCTAACACATTGCACAACAATCAAGATGTTCTACAACATCTGTTTTAAGGGATTCCCATTAGTATTCCAATTGAATCTATTATAGAGTTTTTTCTATGCTCCAAGGCCAGTTACAATATGAGCTGAGTTAATAATTGGCTTGCACTCAGAGGGCCATGAAAACAATATCACTTTTACCTAGTGATTTTAAACAATTGACAATTGATTTTTTTGTTTTTTATCACTTCGTTTAGTGCTTTCTAAATCTTAGGTGGCTGGCAACAATACCCCGCTAAGCATCTTATCATAAAATGCATCCGCTTAATTTTGCTATACTATAAAGATGAGTAACTTTGACAATATATTCTAATTTTGATGCGTGGTCACACCTTGTTTATGATCATATGATTATATGCTTGTAACTTTAGAGCCCATCAGGACAACCCCCTTATGGATTTTTTAAGTTATTCAGCCATCTCAGTGAGGGATGGTCAGTCACCACCATAGAATGGACTCTGTGAATATAAACTCTGAACTTCTTACAGGCATAAATTAACACATAGCATTCCTTCTTGATCATGTTATAGTTTCTCTGTTGTTTACTTAGAGTATGGCTCACATATGGTACAAGGTGTTCATCAACAAATTCGTTCACCTGACTCAATATGGCACCAACTGCCATCAATGACGCATCATCCTAAATAATTAACGATCTTTTATTATTCAGCTATCACAATATTGGTTCTATCACCAAGTATATTTAAAAACTCTAAAGGAGTCCTGAGCTTCCTTATTCCATACAAACGCTTTCTAATGGTCCTAATAACTGTAAAGTAGTTCAGCAATAGAATCAAGTTCATAATGATTTGGCAATAATAGCTAACCATACCAATAAAAACCTGCACACCATGAACACTCTTTAGTTGAGACATGACCCAAAATGCCTCAACCTTTGGTTTTTGAAGGTTTGACCCATTAGTATCAACAATAAAACTCAAGTCATAATCTCCTTTCTTGGAGAAGTGACATTCTCAAGTTTTTATAGTTATTTGTCACATCTAATTTTAGAGAACTTATTATATATGTCTGAGGTGAAGGGGAAAAAGCAACTGAAAACAATGATATTTTCTAGGTAGAAGAGAACGCATGACAACTTCAGATCGCCTAACATAGTGTTATTTGATTGTTGGAATATTACTGGTGCATTACAAAGTCATTGGGGAGTTCATGATGGCTGACATATTCCATTTCCAGTATTGATTAAAGATTTTTTATTAATCTCTAGGTAGGTCAATTTGCCAGTAATATATATGAGATCCATTTCCAAAAAGAATTGAGCCCCTCCTAAGAAATCAATAGTGACATGATTAGTGAAAGCGGGTATAAGTTCTTTTTTATTATTTTATTCAGCTGACAATAATCTATGACAATCTGGTTGAATCCATCTTTCTTTTTTACTATTATAATGAACTCACACAAGGGCTTGAAGAAGGGAATATAAAACCATGATCAATTATCTTAGCAACTATATCAGCAACCAAAGCCTCACTTTCATATGAATGTCAGATTGGTCACATACAAATTGGTGGTTGATCTCAAACATCAACCTTATGAAATATACTTTTAGTGCAACCAAGATTATAATCATCTTGTTGGAACACACCAGAAACATCTTTCAAATAATTTTAGAACACAGTCCCTTTGTTACTCTGAGATCCCCATTATTTACCCTGATCAAACGCAGTAAGGATTTCAGGGATTATGGATCACCACTTAATCCCTAATTTATTCAACTAACCAAAGGAATTTAAAGAGAAAAGTTTTTGGTAGGAACTAAATAAGTGAAGGTCACTATTTGATTCTTTTTATCTTTATTGGCATATCCATGAGGTTGGTGACCAGAACCTGAACTTTGCCATGCTCAGGAATTGAAATCCCAGGTGATACATGGGGTTCAGTTCTGACTTTTTGCCAAACTGGAATTTACCATACAGATAGTCAGGAATATCCAAGGTAAGGCCAGTTATTATGGTGCTTGCTCCTTGAATTTACACACATTGGCATTGCGCCCTTATAGAAATCCCCCAACATTATTCAATTTGGGCTGGTGGCAGCTTAGAATTTGTCAGTGTGTCAGTACTTTACAGGGATGATCCCATCTGCATATAAAGATCTGATTTATTTGAGGTACTGTAGGAATCCAGCTTTAATGTGCTTGCTAGTGCTACACCGCTGGATCCACAAAGGTTTTTAATTAAATGAACAATAAGCGCTACTATAAAATGTAAATTTTTTATATTTTTTAGGAGCGCAGGGGTAAAATGAAAAGAGATTCCCCTCAATATTCAACCAATCAGTATTTAAACTGTTTTAGGGTTGGGAGGAATTTGAGGATAGATTCAGAATAACTTAGATTCTTTGGAATTAGAAGATATAGTATACGCTCCTATAAGATCTTGGGAAATGTGATTTACTTGTTGGAAAAACAATAGTTGGGGTTTTAGGGCAGAATGTACCCATGCAGTAAGGTTTTGACGAATTTTAATCAATCAGCACTTGATAAAAAGCACTCACTTCGGGGACCTCCGCCATGCCTATAAAAGGGGGTGGTCCCACACGTAGGTGCTTGGAAGGACCTGGTTGTGGTGGGGGCCGCGCTTTCTGATGGTTGCCCATGGTCCATCGAGTGATCAGAGTAATCTGACTGCTCAATTTTACGTTTATTACTCATGCAGGTTAATAAATGTGTTACTCCAATTAACGGGGTTCCACCAGGAATTGGCCAGGGTCTTTTGGCCGATATCCTTGATATTTTCATTATCATTATTATTAAAATTGCATTTAGTATCATCAGAAACTCATGAATGGTTGGCATTTTCTCATTTTAGATGAATTTGACCCAAGACATTATTCCTCTGCAGCTGGGAGGGCAAATGTCTTACAGGTACACTGAACAAGGGATGGATAGTACTGAAACTCATAAACAAAAAAATGAAAAAATAATCTAATTGAAAAAATGACCAGGAAGACAAAACAAGAATAAAAGAACCAGGTGGGGAGCAGAAACTGCTAACCCACTGTCAGGATTTCACCAAGTTCTTATATCTCCAAAGAATCCACTACATCAATTCCCCTGGCATCATTGGAAGGAGCGAGCAATATATCTCAATCTATCAAGGTTAACAATCAATCTAATACCAATCAATTGATTAAAGATTCAATCGCGTAGAGATTAATTCGCTCTGATAGATTATGAACCATTAAAAAGCCTAAAATTAATCCCTCTTTTAAAAAATAAAAATTAGGTCAAATTATAGCCTCTATTTTACTTAAACTTATTTCTTTTTTGGAAAATATACCCAATGTAACTTTGAGTGAAAACCTGCCATTTTTTAATTGCAATTCAAAACTTCAAAAGTAGTGCTCACTACAGGGGGCACTCCAAGTTACACACCAGTGACAATGTCTATCATTACTATGAATTCTCATTTTTCGCCTGATGAAGCTCAAGACCAAGAGCAAGGCAGCATTTTACGATGGGTCTGTTCAACTGGAGCCCAAAATCCCAAGATTACCATCCATGTTGTAATTTTGGGCCAACTTGGAGTTTTATGATCCTAACTTAAGTTTCACCTCAGACTTTCAAATTTTGCCTGAGGCTTTACAAAATATTATTAATCAATTGCTTGAATGGGCCTTAATCCCTGAAATCCATTCTAACCAATCTCAATCTAATGCTATACCTTCTATATTACATGAAGTGCTGCAAACCTCTCAAATGCCAGGAATTGGCCAAAGTAATATTTTCACCAACTCGTACATCCTACCTTATACCATTTTATTACCTGTAATTGGAATGCACCACCAAGGGATGCTCAATTTACTAGAAGGACTCCAATCCTTGAATAATTATATTTTCAAATTTTTCAAATCAGCCTCTGAGTTTAGCTGAGATAATCATGATTCTATCATTAGTAATTGGGCCTTCCTCAATAAAGTACATCAGCAGCTCATTCAGCTCGATTGTGGGATGTCTAATTTTGTTGATGTACAGTTCCCCAAGCAACTTCAGGAGATTCAGAGAGAATGGAGAGAGGGTATTTCCCAACTCTCTTAGTGTAGTCAATCAATAGAGGAGGAAATTAGAACCCGTCTCTTCCAATTGGAACAAATGTACTCAGGAATTCAATTCCAGGTTAATGAAGTAGAGAAAGCCTCTGAAAATTTGGGTCCTCCTGGGGTTGAAGGACCTCGTGACCCACCTGGGGTGTAGGAACCCATGGACCTCTCAGAGCTGATAGCCCTGTGGACCCCCAGGGATTATAGGGCCTCGTGACCCCCAGGCGCGGATGGACCTTGGGGACCTCCAGGTGCCAATGGGCATTCAGGATCTTTCCAGAAAATTGACTCTCTCTTAAACATGATGAATCACTTGCATGAACAATTCTCTAAATTGTTTAAAGAGTGTAATCTAACCCCAATGGGGTACCAATCAATCCCCTCTTGTCACTTCAGTCATTATCAGATGAATTGATCAATCTGGGAAAATGAGCCAAGGATATTAATATCTTACTACATGCTTGCGAATCAAAAGGGGAATGTCTACAAGCGAAAATTGAGACGCTGGAACTCAAGTACAATGCACAGCAGGAACAGATTTTTGAGCTATCTTGCCAATTAGATGAGAAAGTTGGGCAGGCTGATCTGAATCGTCAGATTAGTGAAGTTTGTACTGAAGCTGTTGGTCCAAACCCTCAATTTCTTCTCAAGCTTCAGATTCCACCTCTTATGTTTCCAATCAATCAGAACAACCTGGAGTGCATGTTTTGACCACCAAAGCTCCCATGAACGAAAGCCAGTATTAAAAAACAAATACACACCAGGGGAATGCAGCATTATCTCCTTTCTCTATCTTTATGAAAAGGCATTCAGTGAGGCCATGGTTCACCAAAAGATAAATTACTTGCCTAATTGCCTTACTCGATTGGCTCAGGATATTATGGTTCCCCACTTAATGACTTGCTCAACTTGGTCTCAGGTCAAAGAAGCGTTGATCAAAGAATTTGGAAGTGGGCAAGCCTTAACCTTGAAAAAGCAGGCTTTTATGGGCATACAGCCCCACTGAAATGAATCTATCAAAGACTTTGCTCATTAGTTCTATTGGGAAGCTCAAACTCTAGTAACCTGTGGTTGGTTAAACTTGGATTATGCAATTACTGCAGTTCTATCAGCTTTTACTTCCAGGACCCAAATGCAAGTTATATAATCAGTGTAAAAAAGAATTTTTGAAGTATTTTGAACATTAAGGAGGCCTTATTGAAATTGCCTCCTCAATTCTCCATAAAACCCCGAGTTTATGAGTCCCCTAGACCTAGTCGCCCCAAAGTCTACGCCATGCCTGAGAACACTGGGGCGATCCAGTGTAACTACTGTCATTGCTATTTCCATACCAAGGATCGTTTTTTTAAACAAAGCAGATGAGAAGAAATAAAAAGAGATAAGCCCAATAAGATTCTCCACCTTGATAATGATATGAGAGCGAAGCAAGAGCATCAAAGTTTGATGGAGTGTAATAAAGATGAACATTCCTCTCATTCCTTGCCCTCCTTGTTGCTATTATCATCTCAGTTTGGAAGCACCATTACCCATATTGACTTCCGAGTGAATCAAGTCAATGCAAGCTATCATAGATACTGGATCCCTGGTGAATGTTGTCTCATCAAAATTGGTCAAACGGATCAAATTAACACCCAATATTTCACATTACAAAGAATATGGCTTGGCCAGACCTCAGAGTACTTGGTCTATTGGAGCTTTTTCGTCCCTTCCCCTGAAAATTGGGAAATTATTTTTTACAATCCCTACCATTGTATTTGATAACTTATTTTACGACCTACTTTTAGGAACTCAATTTTTACAAGAATTTGATAAAAATTATCAATTACCCTGACTCGTCATTGTCTCTCTTGGGGTATATAGTTCCCTTACTTTTATCCAATCATGCTTCTATCCAACATTGGTTATGACTGCTAGAGGGAACAAAAAGGTCATATTCACTTCAATATCACGTTGAAGATCCTCATGTAAAATGAATCCTACATCGGCTGATAGTGAAGAGGGAATGGCTATTTTCTCCCCTAAGAAATTAGTTATTCCGCCAAAATCACACGTAATTGTTAACACTTCATTACATTTTTCGATTCCCAGGGACATTTGTTACAAGTTCAAGGCACTTTCAATTCTTCTGTTAAAGAGCTCTTGCCTTGTCCTGGAGTATTGGATTATGCTTATTCAGGATCATTATCTGTCTTACTGGCGAACCTTACTAATGAGCCAAAACTGGTAGATCAAGAGCATCCAATTGCTTATGTCAAGTTACTGCCATTATATCATATCTATGATGTTAAATCTCTGGGAGTCTACAAGACTTTAGATTGGAAAGTGATCAGGAAATTTTTACTGTGGGTCCTACTATCAGAAAATACCTCTCTAGTGAACAGGATAAACAAGTGCTTCAATTGTTAGATGAATAGTCCAACATCTTTGATAAATATACTTACGATTTTGGGAAGATGAAAGGAGTGATGCACTCTGTTGAAACTGGTGATCACCTTCCTATTTGTGTGAAGCCCTATCGTAAATTTAAATCAGAAGAAGCCCAGGTTACCAAGGAGTTGCATTAATTGTTGGAGGCTGGATTATTGAAACCCTCCAATATTCCTTGGGCATCCCCATTGCTATTGGTTAAGAAGAAAGATAGTTCTCATCAAGTTGTAATGGATTATCATGGACTGAATGCTATTACTCAACGGGATTGTTATCCCTTACCTAGGATTAATGATTCTCTTAGGTTGTTAGCTTGATCCACCTATTTCTCGGCCATGGACTTAGTTAGTGGATACTGGTAAATTGAGTTATCACCAGAAGATCGTGCCAAGTGTGCTCTGATATCGAGTGAAGGGTTGTTTGAACCAACTCATATGCCTCAAGGACTAAGAAATGCTCCAGCAACTTTCCAAAAAAAACATGGATAGTATGATACGGGATCTAAAGCTTACTTGTGTTCTGGTATATTATGTGATATTACCATTTTCTCCAAAACTTTTACCGAGCATTTAGACCATCTAAACAATTTTTTCAGCCGAATTTGGGGTTCTTCCTCAAAACTCAAACCCTCCAAATGCTCATTCTTTCAAAATTAAATAGACTTTTTAGGACATCAGGTTTCAGCTAAAGGGATTTGACACCTTTTGGACAAAGTTCAAGCCATCCAAAGAATGCCTTCACCCTCTTCTTTAAGGGATATTCAAGTCTTTCTTGGCATGGTTGGGTATTAATGGCAATTTATTCCCAACTTTGATGATATGGCTGAGCCCTTATTTCACCTGTTGCAAAAAGGATTTCCTTTGAGTGGGGGTCAGCTCAAGAAGAGTCATTAAATTTTCTGCGTGCTGCCTTGATCAATGCACCTGTTCTAATTCATCCCCAATTTGATAAGCCTTTCTTTTTACATACTGATGCAAGAAATGTCACTATTGGGGCTATCTTATCTCAGTGTGATGAAGAGAATAATGATCATCCTGATGCTTTCTATAGAAAAACTTTGTCAAAGGCTGAACGAAATTATAGTGTTACTGAGCGGCAATGTTTGGCAGTAATTCTAGCAATCAAGCACTTCTGTCCTTCTTATATAGTAACCATTTCATTGTTATTACTGACCATTCCCCCTTACGATGGTTGCAGAACCTGAAGGATCCTGACGGGAGGTTGACCCGTTGGGCTACAAGGCTGCAAAATTACGATTTCTCAATTGTTCATCGCTCAGGGGCTCAGCACCAAAATGCTGATTGTCTATCCTGACTGCCTATTCTGACCTTGGAACTAGCAAAAGAAGAACGCTTATACATTATTATTGGACAACCTGAGTTATGGGATTGAGAAACTGATGAGGATCGAGCCTTTCCAAAATCAATTACCAAAGATACTATGATTCAAGATGGAGCTTTGTATAAGAAAGCCAAATCCAAGTGGTTGCCCTTTCTGCATCCTAAATCTAGATTTCACGTTGTAATGGAAGGTCATGAACAAGTTGGTCATAGTGGGTTAAAGAAAACTCAAGAATGGTTGAAGACTCGATACTATTGAAACAACATGACTGAGTTCATTTGAGAGACCTTTGACTCATGTATTATTGTAAAATCCATGGAACTACCAACCCTACATATCAACATCAAGTTATTCTCCTGACTAAGGCGTTTGAGGTAGTCAGCATTGATATTGTAGGTCCTTTTACTTGGAGATTGCATGGCCATCAGTATATCAATATGGCTTTTACCATCAATCAAATGGGTCGAGGCCATTTCCATTGCTAGCCCTTCAGCTAAGGCTACAGCGTTATTCCTATATCAGCATATTATTTCTTAACATGGGTGTCCCAAGGTCCTTATGTCAGATAATGGGACTAACTTCACCTCGCAACTTATACAAGAGTTATCCAAATTATTTAACACTTCTCAGAAATTTTTCATCCCATATAATCCATCTACAAATGGGGCCATAGAACGAGTTAAAGGAACCCTAGTCTCAATTCTAAGAAAGATGGCATCCACTGACCCAACTTGGTGGACTTTTTATTTGCCTAGTGCCTTGTTTGCTTATCAGATAAGCTATCATCACATTATCAAGATTTCCCCATTTAAGTGTATATATGGGCGGGATCCTTCAGTCCCTTCTAGTGTTCAGACAATCCTCGAAGAAAGCATCCCAGAAAATTTTGATTTAATTATGAGGAATTTGGCTGACGAGATTATCCATATTCAGGCTCAAGCAATGAATTTGATTGAAACAACCACATGAAAGGAGACTCAAAGAAGCAATCAACACAATCCTGTCTTACCTGAATACCAGATTGGGGATTACGTTATGTAATATCATTCTCGACCTGGTGGGCGGACTGAAAAGTTGGAAACTAATTGGTCTGGTCCCTATAGAGTTATATTTTAAAAAAGGATTAGAGTATTTGATTGTCCATATTGAAACTGGTATAGTGGTAAGTCGTATTCATCCTAGGTTATTAAGAAGTCATCCTCAACTGCAACAAAATCTTGAGGGAGGAAGTGTCAGTATTTCTCCAAATTCTCATATCTCCATAAAAATCCACTACATCAATTCCCTCAACATTATTGGAAGGAGCGAGAAATATATCTCAATCAATAAAGGTTAACAATCAATCTAATCCCGATCAATTGATTAAAGATTTGATTGCGCAGAGATTAATTTGCTCTGATATGTTACAAACAATCAAAAAGCCTATAATTGTTCCCTCTTTTCGAAAATAAGAATTATGTTGAATTCTAACCTGTATTTTACTTAAAACCTTTTCTTTTTGGAGAATCCACCCAATGTTACTTCAAGAGAAAACCTGCCATTTTTGAAGTGCAATTCAAAACTTCAAAACCCACCATGGCTGAGGGTGAGGGGGGTCAGGCAGTTTGTCTGCAGACAAGTTTGCCATGACTATGTCATGTTGGTTGGATAGACAGACTAAAGCAGAGAGCCATGGCATTGGAGCATCAGAGTAGTGTGGGTGGATATTTTTGTGGTATAAGTTCTCCACCTCCTCATCAAGCTTAGCATGGTAGACCGCTTCAAAAAATTCGCTATGTGAAGTTCAGCTTGAATGTGGGCTTTGGGGAGTTGGGCAAATTCAGAGCCACTTTAGCAAGTGAATTTAAAAATGGGTTAAAATCTTCTAGTTTAGTGACATGCAAGACATTGGCTTTGGCATCATTAAATAATTTTGATATATCGCTGCAGGGAGATTTGGGGAAATTGTGGGGGAAAGTAGAGTGTGAAAAACCCTAATTGGTATTGAGCCACTAATTGGTCACTGCTTTGCATAAATTTTGGCAATGGGAGAGGCCACCGCAGCTAAGGTGAACTGATGGTCACTTTGGTAGGGGGCAGCATTGGGTTTAGGGGTGAAACGTTTGGGGGGTGGGGTATCATCAAAATCAGAAAGATAAATATAGCCTGGCCATCATTGAACTGGCCAAGAGGTTGACCAGTTTGCTCACTCATGATAACGTTACCTGATTCATCAATCTCTACTAATAGGTCCTATGGATTCTGGTTCACAAGAATAGTGGTGTTAGAAGTTGGGTGGGTGGTATTGGGTAATTGGGTTGATTGGGAGCAAATAGAGGTCCAATCCTGAATTTGATTTGTGGGAGTAGAATTGGGTGGGTTAATGTGGGAGGTTAAGTTGATGGGGCTAATTTCCCACTCTGTCCCATCAAATGAGAACGTTGGGTGGGAGGGGGCAGAAAACGCCCCATTCAGAAACTGCTGAATGTGGCTCCTAAGCTGCATCAGAGGAAGCGGCTCAGGGGCAGGATTTTTGGAATGGCTGAGTCCAAAACAAAGTGGATAAATTTGGCGACCATTATTTACCCAAGCCCAAAAAAGTGCTCAGGCGCTGCTGTGATATAAGCATGGGATGGATTTGGTAGCTATATCAGGGTGGTGTGGGATAATTATGGCAGTTGTGCAAGGGGCAGCAAGGCTCTCTGAACTGGAGGGAACAGTAAAGATGAGGTTAGGCTGAGAGCCATACAACATAAGCCCCACCATCAGCTAATCATACAAAACTTGGGGTGGGAGGTGGGAAGAGAGGGACAAATAGGACGCCACCATTGTGGTTTCTGTAGGCAGGCGAGTTCAGGTATTAGCGATGGGAGTATTTTAAAAAATAAGGGGAGTAGAAGCCACTGCTCCAGCAGAACCTCCATCTGGATCCCAATATCGAAATAGCCTTAAAAGGTCAGAAATTGATAAATCCAGCTGGCGCAAATACAGTGGTGGTCAATTTGATAATTGCTTTGTCAGCATATTGGAATAAATGCCTTAGTCAACTCAGAGGCAAAATCAGATTGTGGATAGAGGAAGGGCAAGAGGATGAGGGCAAGTCAGGTGGATGTGCACCAGGTAGAGTGCTAAATCCCATGGGGCAACAACGGCTGGATGAAGATGGCGGGCTATTTGACCCTGTGCATTGTGTTTTCCCACATGATGAAAAACGCTAGGTGGTGGAGCACCGCTATCCCGCATTAGAGCAGCAAGTGCTGATCTTCAGACATATCATAAAAGGGCATGGCCAGATGGCGGTGGTAAATTGAACTTTTCTTAATTTAATCACACAAAAGTGGACTCAAGTGGAAAGAGTTATATCCCATCTGCATATACCAGACTAATATGATTATTCTTCTTAGTCAGGGGTGAATACCCTTTTCAGTTGTAGAACAGTGGCAAAGTTTGTTCTAAAATTTTGAGAGCATTGTTTTGTAATGACATTAACCCCATACTAATATATGAGAACAGTATAATTAATATCCTATATTTCTGATTCGGCAAACTATGGCTGGTTCAGTGATAAAAAGGGATCTAAATTGTAAAAGAAAGGCTCTACATGCTTCCCCAAGAATTAGTGGTATGAAGGTCTGCCTTATAGTAAACCTTATTATGATCTATGTTTGGTGAGAGCTTTAACTTTTCATTAACTTCATAGAGAAAATATTAGTTGGAACCCACAGTTAATGATGGCTCTAACCTTTTCTTAATTTACTCAAATAATGTTTGAGTGTAATTAGAATAAGAATAAATATTGCTTAACTGAGATATTGTAAAATAGTTGGCCAAATTAAAAGATTGGGAAAGCTGTTCTGCTACTTTAGGTATCAATCCTTGATGTTACCCAAGTTTAATTAAAATGGATTATTGTTTAAGGTATTATCAACATCCATGTTCACTTGCATGGCTTGAGGCTTGTTCAGATAAATTGAGCCACCTTTCAAACATCTAAATAGCAGGGCCATTTCTTACATGGTAATCACAAGATAATTACGATTCATATCAGGTGCTCAACGCGGTTTCCTTCTCAGTAAGAGGTAACATGAGACTGGGTGAAAATAGACTGTTCCATGTCTACTCCACCTAATCTTTTACCGTGTAATACATTTGATTATTGGCATGTACTGCATATTATCTTGTCTGAGAAATTTCATCAATTAATCATAACATGACTAAACTTGTGTACTTGTAACAGATGGCCTGATTTTTTATGTTGTTTTCAGAGTTTTCTCAAACGAACTAATTCTAGCTTCAGATGTGACTACTGCTCAATATTCAATAGAGGATTTCCCACATAGCCTTCATTGTCAGTATTGATGGCACAATAATTTAGTTGGAACATCAAAAGTGGACCCACAAGTCCTCATAAATACTACCATTTGAGCCATCTTCATCCATGTTCAAAATGGAAATTAAAGCAGATTCAGTTTCTTATGTTCTCGAAGCACCAATTTAATTGCAATATGAGCATCAAAATTGATCTACGCTCCAGCCCCCAGAAATTATCTGAGCTATCTGATAGAATTGTCCAGTAAAGCTTCGTTGAACTCATCCTTTCAGAACTGGATGCTCATGAACTCAAGTTTTTGGTTGGCGACATGCTCAGAGTTTCCAAACTATCCATAATTGCAACTATAATTTTTCATAAATCCCTTTGTTGGTACTAATTAGGGCATAACAAGATTCCGGCTCACTGTATTGAGGCAGTTGATCTTAAAAACCGCTCTTTAATGATTCCTAGATTAAATCATGACCATCTTAAATTTTAAATTTATTGTGGGGAAGGCCGACCATGGGATGGACACTTCCAAATATGACTCAGGAAAGATAAACTTAGTACCAGGGGAGCACCCCAGAGAAGCGATGCTATCTCTTGTTGCCAGCAGGAACGCCACTTATGGGGAGGGGGAGGGAACGTGTGAAGGGGCCGTAGCCACTATTGAGCACGTGTGGAGGAAGGGGTCTGATTTGATGAACCAGACTGGGAACCAGGAGGAGACCAGCTGTCAGCGACGCAGTGGGAGATATCCAAACATCCACGCTTGAAAGTGGTCAACCAAATGAGACTGGAATCTGTGGACAGCTTCTGGGAGGGTGGGGGTGGAGCCTGCAATGGCATCCAAGACAATCGTGTGGATAGTCCACATGGCGATTGCAACCACCAGAGCACGGAGGGAGGGTGGAAGGGGGAGGCCATTGATGAAGCAAACATATCTCTTGATAGACTGAAGGGATGCGTTTGATCCTGGCCTAGCAGACGTTGGACTTCGCGCCATATCACTTTAGAGGTGGGGCACTTCTCCAGGCGGTGGAACAGCGTTCCATACTGGCCACACATGACACAAGATGAGTGTAAAGCGTTAGAGCGCTCAGCTGTACGATACACCCGCCTCAGGCAGCGCCACACATGGAAGCGGACTTGAGGCTGCAACAGAGGATGGTGTGCGTATTTCCAGATAGTCTTTTAAGTCTCAGTGGAATAAGGGATGTCCATCATGGTCAGGTAGTCCACCCTGGATAGGACTTGGGGTCGAATGGGGATCATGCCATCATGGATGGGTAGCCCCTGTACCTCTTGTGTGAACTGAGGAGAGGGGCGGCCTCTTCAGGTTGTATGTCCATTAATACAAATTCTCCACTCTGCGCTTCGCATGGAGAGTAGGATTCGTTTGTAGTGGGTTTTAGTCCCGTGAGGACCTGTGGCCGATGTGTGTGATGCGAGATATTTCATCAGGGAGTGGGGGTTTGATGGATTTTTGAGGCCCAAGCCTCGGGAGAAGTTGGAGTGGGCCGCGCGGGACCAGTGTTGGGATGGGAGTGTAGGAGCAGTGACGGCCGCGATTCAGGTGCCCAGGATCTTGGCAGCATGGGCTTTGAAGTCAAGCAGGCCCATGCCACCTTGATGATGAGGGCCAAACATGACCTCTAGCCGTACTGGTGGAGGGCGGCCTGACCAAAGCCATCCTTGCAGCAAAGCATACAGGGATTTGAAGAAGCTTGGGGAGAAGGGGATGGCGTGGGCTCTGAACCAGACTTTGGATAGGAGCATAGAGTTGGCAAGAACAAACCTGCCATTGAGGGTAGTAGGGTGGGCTCTGAGAAAGGCGATTCGCTTCGTCACGTTGTCCAGTATACGGCACTCCATTACTGCTGACGCATATCCGCCTGCCTCCATCCACACGCCCAGATGGCGCACCGGTCTTATGGTAGGACGTGGCACGAAGGGGAGCACCAGTGGAGCGGTGTGTGTTGAGTTAGTAAGGCGTGGACGTGGGCGAGCAGATGGGACAGGTTGGGAACTACTTGCTGGGGCCCAGCAGTTCTGAAACTGACCAAGGAGGATGATTTCGGTTTTGGAGGCATTCAGTGCCGCATTGCTTACCCGGGAATATTCCTGGATGAGGGCTTCAAGCGCGGGTGCATCTTTATTATTAGACACCCCCACCACGCAATCATCTGCAAATGCCATCATCTTGACTGGGGTTTGGCCTGGCACACGGACCACAGTGAGGTGGGCATTTACATTTCGCAGTAATGGGTCAAGGCTGAAGTTGTATAAGAGTGGGTTGAGGGGGTCCCCTTGTCGCAGGCCCCTTTGAGGGCGGACTACTTCCGTTAGGAAGCCTGGGCCACGCACTGCCATTGTCACAGATTCCGTGAGCAGCATCACCCAGTTTATGAAGCGGGGGGTAGGCGGAATTGATGGAGGCAGGCCCTGAGGTATTCCCAGTTTACTCTATCATAGGCCTTTTGTTGGTCCAAGAATACAAGTGCCCCAGAGGCTGTGGACTGACACACATTAGCCACAGAGTGCACATTATCCCAAATCGACCTTCTGGGGATGAAACCGAATTGTTCTGGGGAGATGGTGGCAGATGCTACAGTCCCTAAACGGTTAGCCATGATTTTTGTTAAGATTTTGGTGTCTGTGTTTGTTAGAGAAATGGGGTGCCAGTTGGCTAAGTCAAGCTTATCCCCTTTCTTGAAGAGTGTGACATTAAAGGCCTCATGTCCTCCTGGTAGGAGGCACATTTCCAACAGGCTTTGGTTGAGTGAGGCTAGCAGCAATGGGGATATATATTTGATATATTTTTTGTAGAACTCATATGGAATGCCATCTGGGCCTGGGCATTTTCGGTTTGGCATACCATGAATGGCTGTCCATAATTCGTTTGGAGTAACTAAATTCATTATTTCCAGGTAACAGAAAATGGTGCAGATATGAGCTTGGTTGAGAAATTCCGCCATTTCAGCTGGCTGAATTGGTTCAGCTCAGTATAACTCAGATAATATCTTTGCATTTTGATTGCCACTTTGGCCAGTGTGTCCGCAATGGAATTATCCGATCTTTGCACCTGTGTGCAGGCCACACTCTGGCGTGGTGCAAAAATTTTTTAAAGAAGTATGCGGTGCTCTTGTCGCCTTTAGTGATGCGTGTGGCCCTGTATTGGACATAAACCCAATGTTTGTGTTGCCTTTTGAGTGCGTTGAGGTGGGCGGCTGCCTCCACCCACTTCTGGCCCCATGCAGGGCTGTATCCTATGGCTGGAATGTTGGACTCCAAGTTGGCCAATTCCACCAGCGCGTGTGAGATAACCGCCGATGTGGCTTGTGAGCGCCTGGAGGAAAGATGGCGATAGTGGCGGATGGTGTCCTCTTTGAAAGTTGCCCATGTGGAAATGGGGTCCGTGCAAAACGGTACAACAAATGATTTTACCAAAGTTGCCTCTTCCACCCATGTGGTAAATCCTGGCAACGTGAGCTCAGGGGGCGGATTTTGCACCAATGTGGGGCCTTTGCAACTGTGACGGGTAAGTGGTATGTCTTCGAGACCAGTCAGTGGTCAGAGAACTCCATTTTCATTGTTTTGAAGTGGTAGATGTGGGGTTGGAATTTTGCCAGCGTTAGAATAAGGTCGATGCAGGTCATGGACCTTAATTGGCCGTTATGGACATGGGGATGCATCATGTTTTCAAGCAGTGGGCATGTCACGGCAGTGCATCCATTGACCCAAGGGTGGCTTTTAGAACGCGTAGTTCTATGTGACCCTGTGGGGCGTGGGGTGAGGGCGGCCACCAGTCCGTTGGTGAGGTTAGCCAATAGTTCATGTCGCCAACTAGGAAAGAATTGGGGGGTAGCGGGAGGGATTTGACCAATGAGAAAAATTCCCAATGCTCATGTGCACTGTTTGGGGCGTAGATGTTGACGATTGTGTGCACAACGTCAGCCCACAAGAAGGTGTCAACGAGCACTTGGCCATTTAGGAATGTTTCTGAGGATGTGAATTTATTAAAATTATTTTTCCAAATTAGCACCCCACAGTGCTTCGACCAAAAGGATAGGGATGGGAGGAGCACTGTTTTCCAAGCTTCCTCAGAACCTCGTGGACAGTGGGACTCCTGGTTGGCCAGGATATCCACGGGTAAATTGTGTTGTAAAAAACTCAGTTTCCTAGCCCAGGATGGTGAGGCCTTGAGTCCAGCGATATTCAATGTCCCTAGAGTGAAGGTTTCCCCCATCGCACCTTAGGTGCAATGGGGTGGGCCCCCAGGCCCGCCAGCCTCTTCAAGGTCCCCATGGGCTTTCACAGCAGTGCAGGTGTTAGCAGCAATGCTATTGGGGTTTTTGTTAATTTTTTCAGAAAGAGTCGCGTTGGCTTTAGCCTTCGCTTTTTGTTTTCCCGACGTCGGATGAATTTTTTGTGGTGCAGATGAGTTCAGTGCACCATTGAGCAGGTCAAAAAAAAATTTTTCAGTTGGGATAGGTCCCAAGTCAGTTTCAACCAGAGCTTGGGTGCAGCGATTGGGTGAGATTGAATCTCCCATCGGATCCTCAGATTGAGTGGCCCACTCAGCATGGGCTTCTCAATCTGATTGGGTGATGGATTCCTAAGTTGCTTCCGCCGTGAAGGTCTCCATGTCCTCCTGGCATTGTGAGTGTGGGATAGCGGTGGTGGCCTTGGATGTTTCCTTGGCCGCAGCCCTACAGGCCTGCTTGGCCTTCTTCCACTCCTGTGGGGAGATGGGCTTTACCAATAGGTAGCAGCCTTGTGCTCACCACAGGAAAGCCTCCTTGGTGCTTGCGGTTGGTTTGTAGTGCGCCTCTCCGCTGGCCATGGCCGCTGAGGGGTGCTCTTGGAATGTGATGCCCTCCTTGATGGGGCATGCGTGCGCCTTATGGCTGAACGCATCACAGTGGGTGCAAATGGGGGCGCGCTGTCCACGGTTACCCAGAATGGGTGGATGGTATGCCCTGCAATGTCAATAAAGGTGGAGTGCGGGATCTGGGTTAGGTCCTTTGCGATCTCCTCAGTTAGGGTCAGAACTGCGATGACTTTGCTAGTGCACAGGTGTGGCATCAGCATGAAACGTTGTATTTTGAAAGATTATATTTCACTGTATATGGCGAGACCATCTTTCAGGTGTTGCTCCAAAATGTCACGTTTTACTGTAGTAGGCAAAAAGTCAAACGTGAGGAAAATTTGGTTTGATTTTGTCCATCTGGTGCGTTCAGTTTCGACGACCCATTGCCCTTTGGGGAGGTCAACCACTATGCGCACCGCTGCAGCCTCATCTGCTGCTATTTTGCTTTTGAAACCTAGGTCCAGCCAACCACGTGACATGGAGTGAGGTGCAACGTACACCGCGGTTGGGAAAATTTTGTGTACATCTTCACAAAATTTTTCCCACAAGGCCGTTTTTTGGATGTCTAGATACACACAGACTCCAAATTCCACCGACAAAATTGGCTGGGAGTGTGGCATATTGATGTACTGGTTGCATCATGCTTGCCACATGAGTATATCCGGAGATATTGTAACCGCCAGTTTTTTGAGATTTTTTTCTATTCCGCTGGATTCTCCGGGGCGTTTTTGAACGTTAGAGGCTGCGGGCCTTCCGCCTGCTCCTCTTGCCTTGCTTGCCCAACTGCTCCCAGACATGGGTGCAGACCAATCTCCTCTGTGAGATTATCAAACTAGATTTAGTCTTGAATTGAATAGGTTGCAAAAGTGTTTGCAACGAGAAAGAAAAGTATCATGGCCATCTTAAATATCTTAAAAGAATCCAATAATATTGTTCCTTAAACTCAAGCAGATTTACAGCTGGCTAAAATTCTATGATTTAGAAGGGATTATTGCAAAAATTTTTCCTGAAGGCGGAAACTTTAATTGAATAGGTAGTGCGACATACTGGGAATGGTGCCAGTGTTCCAGATGACTTCTGTAGAGTTCTGTGACTAGATTCAGTAGAATGTCTTCCTCAAACGAGAAAGCTTTTCTGATAGAACAAATTTGCTTACTAGGATCTTTTTTAACAATGGTCGGTGTCCCCTTCTAATGTGGATAAACGATAGGTGCTAACTTTCCCACTTCTTCTGACCTGATAACCATGCTTTCTGATTTTTGATAATTCCACCGTAGCTCCTCCAATTAATTGGTAATCTGGCATATTTTGTAATTATTGTTGTCCAAGGTTTCCTCTAACAGCAGGACTTAATATTTTGCCCCAATTATGTCTGGACCCTGCTTCTTCATATTACCCTTCATTGTTGAAACTCGGCCCATCAACTTTTCTCCTTGCTTAGGGGATATGGAGTCTAATGCCATGCCTTTAATTCATGATAACTCAATCCAAATACCCAAACTTCAGAATGTTTAAGAGTCTTCATGTCGCTGACTAACAGTTGTAGCATCATGATTTCTTTTTTAACATTTTTCTGCTACATAATGATATAAAGGTTTGACTCAGACATCTTCACACCAGATTCCATTTTAAAGTACTCTAAGTCCATGACTTCAGGAGTTCTGCACACTTCAGGCCCTACTTAACAACTTCCCCATTACTCAACGGTTCACTACTCATTTCTTTTAACCATAGCTTACAGATAACGTCAGTCCAAAAACCCCCTGAAGTGAGCTTCACCTGTTGAAAAGTGGTCACTGCATTGTTTCATGGGAATTTATTTCTTAACTAGTACAGCTTCCTGTATAACAACAGGAAGCACAAACCTGAGCTCGTGACAGTTCTGCCAATACTTGACCTTTGTTCAAATTTAGTAATTTGGATTTTCCTTCCTACAATTACTAATACAATTACTAAAAAATAAAGCAAGATTGAGAACAAGATAATTTTATTAGGGTAATAATTACATATATATAAGTCGTTCCTGGCAACCTAGGGCCCACATATTAGATAAATTTAAATTTATTGCGAGGAATGCCGACCATGGGATGGACACTTCTGAATTTGACCCAAAAGAAACAAAACTTAGTAACAGGGAAGGCACCCCAGAGAAGCAATGCTATCTCTTGTTGTTAGCGGGAACGCCACTATGGGGAAGGGGAGGGAACGTGTGAAGGGGCCGTAGCTACAATTGAACACGTGTGGAGAAAGGTTCTGATTTGATGAACCAAACTGGAAACCAGGAGGAGACCAGTTGTTAGCGACGCAGTGGGAGGTATCCAAATATCCACGCCTGAAAGTGGTCCACCAAATGAGACTAGAATCTGTGGACAGCTTCTGGTAGGGTGGGGGTGGAGCCTGCGATGGCATCCAAGACAATCGTGTGGATAGTCCACATGGCGATTGCAACCACCAGAGCACGGAGGGAGGGTGGAAGGGGGAGGCCATTGATAAAGCAAACATATCTCTTGACAGACTGAAGGGATGTGTTTGATCCTGGCCTAACAGACGTTGAACTTCGCGCCATATCACTCTAGAGGTAGGAAACTTCTCTATTCAGAGGAACAGCATTCAATACTGGCCACACACGACGCAGGATGAGTGTAAAGCGTTAGAGCGCTCAGCCATACGGTACACCCACCTCAGGCAGCGCCACACATGGGAACAGATTTGAGGCTGCAACAGAGGATGGTGTGCGTATTTCCAAATAGTCTTCTGAGTCTCAATGGAGTAAGGGATGTCCATCATGCCCAGGTAGTCCACCCTGGATAGGACATGGGGTCGTGTGGGGATCACGCCTTCTTGGATGGGTAGCCCCTGTGCCTCTTGTGTGAACTGAAGATAGGGGCGGCCTCTCTGGGCTGTGTGTCTGCTAGTACGAATTCTCCACTCAGCGCTCCGCATGGAGAGGAGGATTCATTTGTAGTGGGTTTTAGTCCCATGAGGACCTGTGGCCAATGTATGTGAAGCGAGGTATTTCATCAGGGAGTGTGGGTTCGATGGATTGTTGAGGCCCAAGGCGCGGGAGAAGTTGGAGTGGGCCACGCGGGACCAGTGTTAAGAGGGGAGTGTAGGGGTGGTGACGGCCGCAATCCAGGTACCCAGGATCTTGGTGGCATGGGCTTTGAAGTCAAGAAGGCCCATGTCACCATGATGTTGAGGGCCAAACATGACCTCTAACCGCACTGGTGGAAGGCGGCCCAACCAAAGCCATCCTTGCAGCAAGGCGTACAAGGATTTGTAGAAGCTTGGGGAGAAGGGGATGGCATGGGCTCCAAACCAGACTTTGGAGAGGAGCATGGAGTTGGCTAAAACAATCCTACCAGTAAGGAAAGTAGGGTGGGCTCTGAGAGAGGTGATTTGCTTTGTCACGTTATCCAGAATATGGCACTCCATTACTGCTGACGCATATCCGCCTGCCTCCATCCACACGCCCAGATGGCGTACTGGTACTATGGTAGGACGTGGCACGAAGGGGAGCACCAGTGGGGTGGTGTGTTTTGAATTTATAGGGCGAGGACGTGGGCGAGCAGATGGGCCAAGTTGGGAACTAATTGCTGGGTTCCAGCAGTTCTGAAACTGACCAAGGAGGATAATTTCAGTTTTGGAAGCGTTCAGTGCCGCGTTGCTAACCCAGGAATACTCCTGGATGAGAGTTTTAAGCGCGCGTGCATCTTGATTATTAGACACCCCCACCACACAATCATCTGCAAATGCCATTATCTTGACTGGGGCTTGGCCTGACACATGGACCCCAGTGAGTTGGGCATTCACATTTCGCAGTAGTGGGTCAAGGCTGAAGTTGTATAAGAGTGGGCTGAGGGGGTCCCCTTGTCGCAAGCCCCTTTGAGGGCGGACTACTTCCGTTAGGAAGCCAGGGCCACGCACTGCCATTGTTGCCGATTCTGTGAGCAGCATTACCCAGTTGATGAAGCGAGGGGGTAAGCGGAATTGATGGAGGCAGGCCCTGAGGTATTCCCAGTTTACTCTATCATAGGCCTTTTTTTGGTCCAAGAATACAAGTGCCCCAGAGGCTGTGGACTGACATACATTAGCCACAGAGTGCACGTTATCCCAAATTGACCTTCTGGGGATGAAACCAAATTGTTCTGGGGAGATGGTGACAGATGCTACAGTCCCTAAACGGTTAGCCATGATTTTTGTTAAGATTTTGGTGTCTGTGTTTGGTAGAGAAATGGGGTGCCAGTTGGCTAAGTCAATCTTATCCCCTTTCTTGAAGAGTGTGACAGTAAAGGCCTCATGTCCTCCTGGTAGGAGGCACATTTCCAACAGGCTTTGGTTGAGTGAGGCTAGCAGCAATGGGGATATATATTTGATATATTTTTTGTAGAACTCATATGGAATGCCATCTGGGCCTGGGCATTTTCGGTTTGGTGCACCGCGAATGGCTGTCCATGATTTGTTCAGAGTAATCAAATTCATTTTTCCGGGTATCAGAAATTGGAGTGGATGTGGGCTTGGTCAAGAAATTCTGCCACTTCGGCTGGCTAAATTTGGTCAGAGCAGTACAACTTGGAGTAATACTGTTGCATTTCGATTGCCACTTCAGCCAGTGTATCCACAATGGAATTATCCGATCTTTGCACCTGTGTACAGGCCACGCTCTGGTGTGGTGCGAAACTTTTTTTAAAGAAATGTGCGGTGCACTTGTCACCTTTTGTGATGCGTGTGGCCCTGTACTGAACACAAACCTGATGTTTGTGTTGTCTCTCGAGTGTGTTGAGGTGGGCAGCTGCCTCCGCCCACCTCAGCGGGTTTTTGTAGTTCAGCCAGAATTTCCAAAATAGCTTCTTTAATATGAAGGAGGGACATAAAGTTGGATTTCAACGCTTTTAGATAAAGTAAAATATTGATATACTTTTGGATGTTGAAAACAAGGCGGTGATAGCATCATCTAATGTAAGACAATTCCCTGAGACCAGCATTTGATCCTTGAGGTAAAAACAGTGGAGAATTTGTTGATAGTTTTTACCTGATTAAGCTAGTTACCATGAAGGTCTGTTTTTGGAAAGAAAGGGTTAGGTCGCTCCCTTATTCCTAGAGCAAGGCATTCTTGGTGTCAGTACAAGTATGACAATGCATCAGATGGGGGACCATAATGTCTCAAGCCATGCAATTAGGACAGTTCATCAGGTGTTTAAGCCATTGGTGATCAGTTGCTTCCTTCATAGATCTTTTGTTTCAATATAAAAAAGAGAATATGCTTTCCTCCCAGGGACATATTTTTCTTTGAAAGAAGGTTTAAACGTAACACTTGGGGGATTGGAGTACAAATGACATGAACTGATACTGGGGCCGCGCTTCCATCTAACAAAGAAGCAGTAATTCAGGAATACGCTTGAGGACGAAGCTCATCCACTTGACTCTACTGATTGTTAATATCGTCAATTATTAAATTCACTTGTTCATGAGTGGCATTGAGAGCCAATTTTGTGGTGACAAGTTGGTTTAATTGACGCATTTTGTTTTTTAAAGAGGTAGAGGCGGTTTGTAGTTTGAGAAGAAGTTGTTTGGTGACGAGCACTCTTTGCTCCAACCCATGTACCACAGCAGGTAGGGCTGCCAGGGTCCATAGCGTTCATGATGAGCGGTTAAGGAAACTTTTTGGGAGAGGGGAATTCCATCCTGAGTGAGTTGGGCTCCTTGGGCGATGCGTCCTAATTGGACATCAAGGTTTTTAACTTGATGAATTAACGCTTGAAGCCGTTAATCAGGAATTCCTGGGTCAGCACTAGGTCTCAGAGGTCCTCTTGGCCCAGGGGTCCCCATCCACCATCCTGTCCATCATGATCAGGGGGTCCTCGTTCACCGTCATATCTGTCACAACCAAGGGGTCCCCATTCACCATCACGTTCATCTTAATTGTGGGGTCCAGCTCGCCAGGCACTCCTTGTGGTCCTGAAGAATGGAGGCTATTCTGGCCATCACATAATTCATAGATAATTTCCTCCACTGACTGAAGGCGTTCATCCACAGAGGTGATAAAAGTTATCAAATTCAGATCATACTTTGCGGGTACAATCTACATCCAGATTATGGATAATAACCTCTAATTGATTAAAAGATTAATGAATTTCGTCTGAACTAAAGTCATGATCCCTTGATCCAGACGGGTTAACACATCTTGTATCTAGTTAATAAGCTGCCGATTTTCCAATATAGCATTTCAGTTTTCACTGCTAAACTGGGAGGCAGATTGGTAGAATTGGAAAAGCTGTGAGTATATTGTTATTTTTTTAGTACTAGAGTATATTGTTATTGATAACTGCAAGTGGCGGAGTAATTCCTGATGATGGAACCTCACTACTTAAAGTAGATGGTACAAGATGGGATGTAAAAAGTGACTCAGATAGCTTTTTATACATACAGCTCTACCCTGATCTATATCAAGCAAAGAACTTTAAGCCAATATTATCATAGAGGCTGGCACTGCAAGAGCCTGTATTCTATTAGCTCAGCCTCTAGGGACAAAGGCTTTAAAGAAAAAGGAGCTGAAGAGCTTCAGCAAAGTCTGATAAGTGTAGAATTATATTTTTCAGCGGATGGAGCGTGGAAGGTCACCTTCATTGATGGAGAAATAGAATGTCACAGTTGGCTGCTGTATCTCCTATGTGCATATTGATTGCTTAGTCACTGAGATGAGCGGCTTTAAAATTTGAGGCGTTTTTTAAAAGCTGAATCATTATTGTCCAATTGTTTTATTGTAATTTTTTATTTTATATTCTCGTCGTGAACTCAGGGTGTACATGGCAGGGAGCACCAGTTTTGTTGGGGCCATGGGTGTAATACCACATATCCCTTATTTTTGGGAGGTTAGGTGATCCAAAGCCCAAGGGTGTTGAATTATACCTTTTTTCTTCTCTTGGTTGAGAAGCTTATTCCAGATATTTCATCTGGAGATACTATTCCTAATAAAAATATACCAATTTTTAGTAAAAATTTAGAAAAGAAGAGAGTAAGTTCTATTAGCTTAGAAGCCACAATATAAGATAATTTGGGGAGGTGTTTCAGTAAAGTTAAAACAGTCCAAGTTAAGATCATTATTTATAGAAAATTAGGGATTCTGCGGCAGGCTAATTATCTTGGTCAAATAGGATTTGCTTGCCACATGATCAGGTTTAAACCTGAGATTAGATAGCTCCAAGGGAGCAATATTGACCACATAAATTGGGGTTAATCCCCAACTTTGAGAGCTATTGAATTTTGTCAGGGATTATTCCAAAAGAAGTTTAGGCTTTTTGGTTGGATTGGGATTGATTCCCATCAGCTGACTCATCCAAATCTACACTTTGGGTAAGAATTATAATAACCACTAAAAATGACTAGGGGGAGTGTCTGTCATTATATATGATAATCTTCTGGTGTAGACTGCAAAAATTTGGAAGAGGTTGCTAAGCCAAAAGTTTTAAGTTAGTTTCCTTTGATCTAAAACACACACTAGACCAGTGCTGAATAAGAGATAAGCATTCTCAGCTTGGATCCAAGGGGTTGACAGTAGGTTTAAAGGTATTTGATCAGCAGTATTAAAAGTAATGAACTATGTTAAAAGTATTTGAGGTGGGTCAACCTTGGGACAAATATACCACACTGAGAATTATTCTAATTGGTACAGGTTTTGAACTTGTATTGAACAAAACCTGCACTAGGGTGGAAGCAGGAATTACCCTGCCAGGTTAACCACCCTTTTTAATGAACCTTGTTGTCAAAAATGAAATAGGACATTATGTTTGATTTTACAATGGGGTTTAATCAGCACACTAAATACCATATTATCATTTCCAGAAATATTCGCCTTCAGTTTAAGATTAGAGCTTGGGCCTACTCAAACTACCGCACTACCATCAATATTAAATTGTCCTATGGCTAATGTTGTATTGGAACTGAGAAAAATCAAACATCATACCATTCCCCAATTTTAATAAGATCTTTTGTTTAAGCCCAAATTCTTATTTTTATACTTCACTTAGTAAAATGAACAAAAGTTTCAATTAATTTTATTTTGCTTATCTAAATAATTTCTTGAAGTTTTATCTGACAACATATGACATTTTATAATGTCCAAAATAATTCTTTTATCACTCTTTTTTATTTTAGACTGATGCTATCAATTGAGGCTTGTCAGACAATTACATGTAGAATTATGTAGTATGAGTGTATTGGTTAATAATACTGACAAAAAATAAGGATGGAATTGACCAAAAGACCCTGGAGGATTCTTAATGGAATCTTTTTAATTGAGCAATAAATTTTATTAATGATAATTAGCCTGACACTAAGAGTTTGGGTGGTCAGATTGCCACAAAATCATCAGCAAAATCTGGGGAGACCATTGGAGCCTCATCCCCAGGCCACTGCTAACGTAATACAATCTACTCCGCAGAGACCAGCTCCTTTTATAGGGGCAGAGGGGGTCCAACTAAGCGCAAAAATTTTACAGCCCATTAATTGGGTCAAATTATAAAATCATTAACCAGCGGACTAGTCCTTCCTGCTCCAAACCCTTAATTGGCCATTCTGCTCAAACAAGGCGAGCTTGAGAGATCTGATAGGTTGACAGCTCATATTACCTAATTTGGACATTACTAAGAAATTTGAACTTTGAGCCTCAACACTTTTAAATAAATACTATCAACTTATTAAGAGGGTTCTCTTCTTACTCCGTTGACGCTTCTAATAAAATCCTATAAAAACCAACCTTTTAGTTTTTATTAGTGTTTAGTATTTTTTATTATAAGTGGTGCAGAAAATCCTTAAATTATATTGTTGGATTCTAGGTTAAAAAGCACCAGAAAGCTTCTTATAAGCCAAAAATCCAACAAGGCTTACATGACTAGACTATGACTGTAAACTTGTGATGGACTCCTCCTTTATGTATAACCAAGTTATTGTATTTTTGTTCAACTTTGGGATCTTTTCGACCATACTTGTCCTACATCTATGCCACTAAGGTGTGAGCACCATTTATGAAGTCATATTTTCCTGGTAATAATATATTCCATGGTAATATGGTTTTAAAAGATGCATTACCTCTTAGAATTGGTGAGTTAAAGACACTCTTCTGACATAAGTAGACCAACACTTTTTTAAGAATCGCATAAAAACGTAGATCATTTTTTAGGCACAGCATCACTTTCTGAGAAACTTTATAAAAAGTAAAGTAAGAATAAAAACTTCAAAGTTTAATTTTTATAACTTCTATGTCCTCAGATACAACTCCTAATGCTCCATGGTGGGGCAGTGATTATTCCCTCTAGCATTTTATGGCTGGTGGAAAAATGCATTTTGAGTGGGTCATCCAGCCCCTTGAATCTTTGAGATGATTCATTCCTCTCAAGGATCTTGAAAGTCATCTCTCACATTCCCAGGAGTTGTCTAAAGACCCATTTTTCTCACAGGAACAACTTATACTTAATCCTATGGGTTGAATATGTGGAATTGTTCCCATACTTTGATAAAGCTATAATCAAATTAGTCCAAGTGGTGAATTAATCCGCTGTCTTTAAAGACTAGCAACCCTGTAAGAGGTACTTTGAACTAGGCTTTACGTACGAAGCTAACACCGCCACTGTGGCTACTGTGCACCAAGTATTCCAAGACACCCCTATCTCCAACTCTTGTGCCCTTCTCCCAGCGAACTTCACTTGGTAGTTTGTTACATTAAATTTGTCCACACACTTTCCCCTTGCAGTGCTGCATCAGGAGGGATAGTTAGTTTAGCCACCTATGGCTCTGACCCCATTCTTCAGTTTGTAGTCTCAAATGGGTCCATATGTCTCGTAGGTCCTCACATATGCCACAATATGCCCAATTTCTCAAAACATTTCAAATCAATTCCCCAAGTTCTGTTATCCCTTCTGCCTTTGACCCATCTAGTCTGAGTCTATGTCAAGGATGGACGGTAAATCTGTCAGTCCTGTTTTGATCAAATCACTTAAATGAAAGTACCCCTCCCTTACAGCCTTGTTTATAGGTCCTAGGAAAGACCTTTTCACCTTAACCTCGAGTATCCTTTTAGGACTAAAAAATGAGCCAAAAAGGTTGCTTAACCACTCAACAAACAGGGCGATTTATCCCTTGTGGTTAATGAAAGGTGGGTGATGGCCTATTCCCTGAAGACTGTTTCTTTACCACCACTTTTTACCACCAAAATGTTAGTAAAAATAATGAGGGGTTGTGCAAGGGAAGTGGTGGTGGTCAGGAGTCAGCACCATTAGGAAGTTCTCAGGCTTTCACATAGCCAGTAGGTATCCTGCACCTAGTTTGAGTTTTGTTAATAGTAAGTATTGATACTAAGAAAATTGTATTGGTCAAATTGCCTCTAAATTTGAATCAACCCTCCAAACTTCTCGCCAGTGAAGGCGACCCACCTCACTAGGTTTGGCACGCTGAACCCAATATATTATGAATGGGACCACCCCTTACCTGCCCTGGCCTTGGACCACTTTGTCAGCTATTGCGCAATTTGTCACCAGCTCATTAGGTGGCCATCGTGCTGCCAAAACTTATTGTAAAAATGTGATACTGATCAGGCCAGTCATATTTGATCCAAATCAGCATCAATCGCAGTTTATTGTGTTAATCTTTTAGAATCAAGAGTAATTGGGCTTACTGAGTTTCCTTACACTTCCCCTATCTTCCAAGCATATGGCTCTTAAGACAACAGTCTCAACTGGTGCTGCTGGTTTACCTTTTTCTTTGTTGTAAACAAACCAAGAGACTGCCTAAATCATTAAATATTCTTATTCTCAGTACTAGTTTGTCGTAATACACTACAAGTTACATGTTTTCAAGTCTGCATAATGACTGGGCCATAATATATTGTAACACTCTGTTACTTTCCCTGATGAAGTGGGGTGATGTTCTGGGGCCCATTTGGGCTTGTTCCCCATTTTCTATGCTTTGCGGTGTCACAAACCTACCCTGCTCTTCAAGTGTTTCCCTCTTAGTTCATTAAGCTTCGCGGCACTTCCTCAAGCACTGCTGCTCCAGGTACCAAGAACTTTTCCCCTTAATGAAGTTATAAAACCATCTTTCTCCTTGAAATCAGCATCAGCTTCCTTGACTACCGTTTTGTTAATTGTGAGTGGTACTGGTAACATTCATTGTGAATCTCCAACCTCCAGTTATCCACATTTCAATCAAATACAAATCTTTCTTGGCGGCTAAACCCTGGTATTTTGGCTTGTGTTTTGGGTGTCTACTCACACGGAATGGCAGTCCAGTCTTAATTTTATTAGCTGGTGCCATGACATAATAGACTGACCCCTAGATTCTGATAGCTGCAACTTTCTCTGAAGTAGTTGATGCGATGGTTTCTTTATACCAAATGAACTTACAATTGATGCAGAGTTTAGTGTTGTTTGTATAATCAGTTTGTGAAATTTTCAGAAGTTTTCATGTGTTGGTGGGGTGTTTGTCCTGACTCAGCACCTCTTCACCCATAATTTAGCTCCAGTCTTGCAACATACAATGAGGGTTAGTATACTCTTATATAGTGCTTCTTCATCCTCTCTGAAGGTCAAGGCCTTTAGGGGATGTTCAATTATTATTTGAACGCAGTTCCAGCGGAATCTCAAAAGGACTGAATTCTATAAGGAAATCTCTTAAATCATTCGTTATTGAGGCTACTCTGTTCGCTTCAAACAAGCAAGGTCTTCTTTATTGGACAGGAAAACAATCAGTAGTGAAAATAACTAGGAAGTCTTAAGGTATTCTTATTAATCAAAACTTGGAGATATTTATAGGTCTTTATGATGCTCAAGGTCGCATAGGGGAAGCTTAAATGGTAGTCAGGACGAGCAGGGTAAGGAGATATCTTTGATGATGTGGCAGGAGGCACAGACTTTTATGAGTTTGACTCTCTTTTGCCAGGTCATCTGTTTCTGGGACCTTCAAATTGCAAGATCTTCTCCAGTTGACTTGGTGTCTTTGTTATAGGAAATGCGCATTCTTCTGGGGTTTGAGTTTCCTTTCACTCTTTTTAGATTTTAATATTTGAGTTGGCCTCAATGCTAATTGAATTGGTGGCGCTCCAAAGACTTAGTTGCAATTTGGGTTGCGTTTGAATCACGTTCATATCTATGTGGACTCATAATTCCTGAAAATGCCCTTTAAGAACTTAACAGGGAAGGACAAATTTTGGAGGAATCTAACATGCACCTGATTTACAATGGCACCTGACTTCACAGAAACAATTAAATATTCAGAACCCCAACAATAGATCATCCAGTATGGTCCTGACCATAGAGTGTTACGTTTATAAATTTGTCCCCTGGGCCAATGATGATAGAATAGGATGTGGTTGCCTAGTTGGAATTCATGCAGGATGGCCGCTGCATTCTGTTGATCATATTCTCTTTGTCAAGTATAGGATTCCACACAATTTTTTCGTTTTTCATATACTTTTTCCATTTTTCAAAAACTTTTCTTGATTTAAAATTTAAATATCCCTGTTCTAAATTTGGAATTTCAGGGAATAAAATTTGCAAAATAATAAAAAAATTTTGAAGTAGAAAAAATATCTGAAAAATGGAAAAAGCTATGTGAAAAATGGAAAAATTATGTAAAAATTCTATAGTCCCCATGGATCTAGAGGCTGCCGCTTGTAACCTAGATAATTCAGTGGCCAGTCTTCACATGGTTAAGCTAGTGGTTTTTGGCGTGGAATTTTCAAGTATAGGCTGAACACTAGAGGGAAAAATGGTTCTCCCCATAAAGGGCTCAGAAAGGTGACATTTGAATGATTCAATGGTAGCTAACATGATATGCTGATAAGGTCACTGGTAAAATATTTCTTCCGTTTAGAAGGATTGGAGGAAGCCAACTTGCAAAGATTGGCAACTAAGGAACTGTTCGCTCACTCTACAGCTCCATTGGTAGCTGGATGGTAAGATATCATGAAAAAATGATAAGTTCACATTAGAGAGTTAAGATCGGAAAACACACTGGAGATAAAATTGGTACCATTGTTTGATAGCAGCACCTTGGGCCGTGACGACTGAAGCCCTGCTTCAGCAAAAAAGCTTCAATTGCTTTGGAAGTTGAGGAGACAACTGAGATAGTCTTGACTCATTTAATAAAGGAACCAAGTATGAGAATGATAAAATGGTGACTATACATCACCATAGGCAGGGGTCCAATAACATCAATGCTAACTGTGGCAAATTGGGCTGTGGGGACCCATGGCATGATGCTGATATAGTTTACTTGGCGGCATCTGTCATGAATAAGTGAAACATGATTCAACCACATCATGGACTGTCACAATCATTCCTTCCCAGTTGCAGTGGTCCCTCAGCCATCAATAGGTTTGCTTTATTGCGCCGTGCCCATGGCAACATGAGCCTCTAGAGCAAATTTGTACAAGCAGAGTGTCAAACACATGGTAGCCAAGAGGTCCATACTTTCTCATATAACAACACGTTTTTAACTCAAGCCTGGGCTGCCATCTGCTTTAAGCTCTCTGTGAGTCCTTGATGACTCATGGATCCACTCTTACAGTTTTGCAATGAGCTCATATATCTGGTCCTCTTTGGAAGCATAAAGAGCTAGGATAGGCAATTGTGAGTTTTGTTAGAATTTTGGTGTATTATCCCCATGAAGTGGATTATCCAGAACTCATAATTCTGGAGCTTAAGGGCACATTGGTCCAATTGCCCATCCTAGCCTTTCAGCTGCTGCAGCCAATGTAGTGAGGCATGGTCATTCATTATGGTGAGAGCTTCCCATACAGAAAAGGTTAAAGTGTTTGATGGCAATAACATGGCGAGACACTCATGTTTAGTCATGCTGTAATTTTGTTTCACTTAAGTTAATGTCTTACTGAAGTAAGCTAAGTGGTGTCAACTTCTCTTGCATCCATTTGAGCCAGAATGGTTCCTACAGCGATATCGCTAGAGACTATAAAAATAGAATGAAGGGCTTATCAAACTCAGAATTTACTAAAATAGAGACCAAAACCAGGACTTTTCTTAAGACAATGAAAGGCTGCTGCTGGGAATCCTCCCATTGGAAAGGAACCTCTTTATGGTTAAGGTAAGTTAGTGGCTCTACAATCTTGGCAAAGTGCGGTATAAATTGTCAGTAGTTACCAACCATGCCAAAAAAATCTGAATGTCACGCAAAAAGCTGAATTGGATCATTTTCCCGACCAGATACCTTGTTAGGCAAGGGAAAATTCCTTCATAGGTTACCTTATGACCAAGGAATTCCATCTCAGTATGAAATAAAAAACATTTAGTGGGCTTTAATTTCAATGCAGCAGAGTATAACCATCTAAATACTTCTTTCAAGTGGGTCAAATGCTGGTCAAACTTGCTGAATATACAGTTACCTTATCCAGGTAGACCAGCACATACAAAAGCTTCTGGTCTACCAACAGGCCATGGCCCGCTGGAAAGTGACCAGGGCATTGCACAGCCCCTTAGGCATGCAAGTGGCTTTAATAATGTCATGCAAACAGCAAGTAAGAGTTAGACTGGCCTGCCAGCCCAGATGCCAGAGCACCCAAACGGCAAACCAGAATGCCAAAGGCACTATTGCTAGTTTGACAGATATGGAATGGGAAATTCATCTCACCAATAACTGCCAGTGAGCTAAATTTCATATATGCACATAATAAAATATAGATGAGTATGGCCGTTAACCTCAAGGGGTGCATGAGGGTCATTAGAAAAGGCGGTTTATTTTTTGACATGAAAACAAAATTTTAGGAAAGGTTTTTTTAATGTAAAAATTAGGAAAGAAAAATGATCAACAATTTTCTCAGTGCGATATGACTGATTAAATAGTGGTCAAAATTTAGAGAGGAAACAAGCAGGGATTGGGGCCCGCAAGTTCAACCTAACTGGCGAATGGTTTGGGAATGGGAAACAGATAAGTTAACTGGGAACTGACATTGAAGATTTTAGCAGCAGGCTGAGTCATTATCTGTTCAATCTCAAATGTCCTAACCAAGACTCAGTTACGTTTACAATGGTTGGCATGATGGCATTTGGCCTGGCGAGCAGCGGGAACTCCCCCAAGGCCACCCCACGTAGGGATGGTCCCATTTGGTTGGGAACAAGTTCAGGACGCCCAACCTTCCCATGCCTGGTCGCTGAGCCATTTTTTTGGTCAAGAGCGTTGCATCAGCTGTAACGCTCAATCTGCTGGAAGAGAGCTTCAAACCCTCATTGATGATATCCTATGCTATAACCTGCCTGTTGGGAATTTCTGACGATTTCAAGGGGGAGTTGATTTTTTCAATCATATCATTAGCTAAATCAAAACTGTTGGCGATTCCAGCCAATGGGGCAGTCTTCAACCCTTTCCAACTACATGGAATTCAACTATTGGGCTGACTCCTACTCATTTTTAAGTCAATTAGTTTCATTTTGGTGATCTTAGCACTGATTTCCCTGATTAACTGTACCAGCTCTGCTGAGGTGAGTGTGGGCACTGGGGGAGGATTTCAAAGCGGAAGAGCTGTTACCCAGCGCTCATCTACCACGTGAGTGAGGTCGCCCTGGGTAACAAGGGGTACAGCCACCCTCTTTGATACCTCTTTACTTGGAAACGGGAAAAGGTCCCAATCAATGGCCAGGGGACATTCCCCAGGACTTACATTACCCTTTCTTTTTCCAAAGGAAAGGTGCCACCACCGTGAAACTTCACAAGGGCCACATTTTTGTGCGCCTTGGGTAACTTGAACGCCATTACCATTGCTGTTTCTTGGGGAGGGCGGGGAGCATTGGGGTGGGATTTGTGAAATGCTTTGACTAGTTTCATACAGTTTGCACAATCGCGCGCCTTGACCCAACTGTTCTCATAGGCTGGATAACCTTTCCAAGCCACAAGATATTGAATGGACCATCGGGACTTGCAGGATGCCAGGATATTCTCCACCTCAGCCTCTTCCACATCCTCAATGATGATCAGTTCAGGTTCCGCGGGAACCATACCCTTGAAAGGTGACAGCTAGGAAATGTGGAAGACGGGATGCTGTTTCCAGTGAGCCAGAAGCTTCAACCTGAACGCACCATTACCCAAGACCTCTTCCACCAAATGGGGGCCTGAACGCTTACTTGCAAATTTATGTGAAGGAGCTTGAGTTCATAAATGGCAGGTATAGAGCATAATATAGGAGCCCATTGTTATATCATGACCCAGGAGCTGCTTACAATCCGCAAACCATTTGTAGTCATTAATAGCTTTATTGAGGTGTTCCCGCACCAAGGATTGAGTTGACCTAATTTGTTCAGCATGATCCGCGGCAGCTTGGACCTCAGGCCGCAAGCAAGGTCTGACCAAAAACAAAGGATTACAACCCAACGTCGCTTTGTAGGGCGAAAACCCCGTAGATAATTGCGTTCCATTGTTACAAGCAAATTGAGTGAGGGGAAGGACGTTGTTCCCAGGTGTCCTGTACAGCTGCAGCATACCAACGCAGGTACTGTTTGAGGACTTGGTTAACTTGCTCGGTCTGTCCATCAGACTGGGGATGGTATGCTGTGGAACAGCAGGGGGATATTTTTAAGATAGATAGGAGTTCACTTTAAAACCGCGCTGTGAACTGTGAACCATGGTCGCTGATGATCTCCTGTGGGAGACCAAACATTGAGAACATGTGACGTACAAAAAGGTGGGTGGTCTCCTCTGACGTAATTGAAGAAGTGCAAGGAATAAAGAGGAATATTTTAGTGAAATGAGACCACCACCACCATCACCGCTGTGAACCTGTTAGATCAGGGGAGTTTAATGATAAAGTCCACGGACACTGACATCCATGGACCCTCCACCTGCTGTAAGGGGTATAAAAGACTGTTTCTAACGGAGCAGTCTGACTTAGCCCAAGCACAAGTAACACAGTCAGCGATCCAGGCCAGAACTTCTTTTGTCAAACCCGCCCAATTGTAGGTCCGCTTGATCAAGTTGATGCATTTCTTATAACCTTATGACTGACCGTGGGGGATCATTATGTGCGCGGAATGCCTCAGTTCTGAAGGAGGGAGGAACCCAAATTCGTGACTGAAAATAAATAAGACCCTCCTCCAATGAATATAGGGAGTGTTTATGATTCTGGTGAGATAACTTCTCGACCAGCTCCATGCCCTCAGGGCAGGCCATTTGACTGGCTAAGACTGAGCAATTAATGGAGCGTCAGGGGCCAGAGTGATGGAAGAAATGACAGGGGGGACAATTAACAGATTTGGGTGGCAGGATTCACAGTAACGAGATCCACTTCATCCAGATCTGTGGAACAATGGGCGGGGCTGCAGCTGAGAGAATTGGTAAGTACGTTGAGTGCAACTTTTATAAATTTGTATTTGAAATTAAAACTGCACAAGTCCCGATAGGTTTGGGCTTGCCAATGCACCAATTTTTGGGGTTTACAAAAGTACAAGAGAGCCTGGTGGTCCGTGTGAACTTTTAACTGATGTTGAGCACCCTGTAACAGATACCTCCAATGAGTTAATGCCCATGCAATGGCTGCCAACTCCTTGTAGTAAATGGCCCAAGGCTGCTCCATAGAGGTGAACTTTTGGTAAAGAGGCTACTGGGTGTTCCAAGCCATCATGCTCCTGGAGCAACACCGCCCCACTGCTACTGACAAGGTGTTGCATGCAACAATATAAGGCTTGGTGGGATCAACGTGCTTCAAAATGGGAGGGGACATGAACACCTCTTTAATCAATTCTAACCCTGTTGGCATTCAGGCGACCAGCAAAATGGTACGTTTTTCCCTGTAAGGGGGTGGGGTGCGGCAGCAATCTGGGAAAGTGCAGGGGAAATTTTTTTAATAAAATGATGGTTCCCAAGAGACTCCGTAGCTGCTTCTGGGTAGTAGGGGTTGGCCATTCCTGGATAGCATTCAACTTATTGGGAGGGATTGCATAACTGTCATTAAAGCGAGGTTCCCTAAGAAGGTAACCTCCTCCTTATAGAACTCACATTTGGAAGGCTTAACAGACAAGCCTGCCTTATGCAAGGCAGCCACAACTGCTTCCAAGTCAGTAGCAAGTTGTTTGGGAGTTAGGGAGTGAACCAGAATGTCACCGATATATGCAACTGTGCAGGTAAACTGGAGGTTAACCAGTACATTGTTGATCCTACATTGAAACGTAGCGTGAGCATTCTTCAGCCAAAAGGGCATTATGTGGAAGTGGAAAGTGCCTTGCTTTGTATGGATCGCTGTTGACCATTCTTGTCCTTCCATTATTCATATCTGGTTAAAAGCGTTGACGAGATCAAGCTTGGAAAACACCCGAGTTTTGGTGATTGCTTGGCTTATCATCTGCTCTAAAGGCAGGGGGCAGGGATCAGAAACCATAATTTTTTTAAGTGTCCATAGTCCATGCAGGGGTGGAGGGAACCATCAGCTTTTTAGCGAAGATAATGAGAGATGCAACTGGCGATGACTCCCTAAACAACCACCCTTTTTTCAATGTATAATCCAACCAAATGTTAAGCGCAGCCTCCTCCTCTGATGTGTGTGGATACAACAAGCAGTAAATATTCACCAACTCCACCGTCATACAAAATCCACAGTTGAATCTAGTGTGAAGAGGCAGATGATCTGCCTTTTCAGAATCAAAAATGCTTTGATAGCACATTAAACTTTCTGGAAAATTAAATGGTATTCCTGTAGGGGAGACGAGGAACATGATAGAACTGCGACCTTGAGCTTTCTTAAGAGTGTTAATTAGGGGGAATTTACCCTCCAGTTGATCATTAACAAACGATAGTATATTAGACTCCAGGTGGATCTTGACATGTTGCCAGCGCCACCATCCCACTCCTAAGATCATCGGAAACACCAAGTATGGCATAGCAGAAAAGCGATCGCAGAAGCTGAACTGGTGTATTGAGAATATAATTGGTCAGCGAACTAGGTATGAGGTTTTGGAGGCTGATGATGCAACCATCACCGAAGGACCTGCATCCAGGTCAAGTTCCAATTCCTGGGCCAGTTCTACACTCATGAAATTACCATGGCTCCAGTGTCCACCAAGGCCTCAAAGGAGATGTAATGGGACCCAACACTAATCTTCATGGTTAATAAGAAGTAAGTGAAGTTCTCTTTATTGGTAGTTGTGGATGAATCCAGTGATACCGAAGAGATGGTAGTTTGGTCAGGGGAACTGCTAGGATCTTATGGGGGGTAAACTCTTTTCTAGCCAGGATGTCAGATCCTACTGTAATGGGCAAAATAGCCGCGGCAACTATGGGGTGTGGATTTAAAGTTTTGAGTGGAACTGGACTATTGTGAACAGGAAAAATCTTCTTCACACCCGGTTCAGTTGAAAAGGAGGGGCCATTGCTGCACCAATATCTACAAGAAAGGCGAAAAAAGGTTAAAAGTAATGGTAGGTTGATTATGTCATGTAAACAGCAAGTAAGAGTTAGACTGTCCTGCCAGCCCAGATGCCAGAGCACCTGAATGGCAAACCAGAATGCCAAAGGCACTGCTGCTAGTTTGACGGATATGGAACTAGAAAGGAATCTCACTAAGAACTGCCAGTGATCCAGAATCTCATATAGGCACATAATAAAATACTAGATGAGTATGGCCGTTAACCCTAAGGGGTGCATGAGGGTTGGCGGAAGAAGGCGGTTTTTTGACATGAAAACAAAATTTTAGGAAAGGTTTTTTAATGAAAAAATTAGGAAAGAAAAATGACCAACAATTTTCTCAGTGCGATATGACTGATTAAATAGTTGTTAATTTAGAGAAGAAAGAAGCCAGGATCGGGGACTGCAAGTTCAACTAACTTGCAGATTGTTTGGGAATGAGGAACAGATAAGTTAACTGGGAACTGACATTGAAGATTTTGGCAGCAGGCTGAGTCACTATCTGTTCAACCTCAAATTTCCTAACCAAGACTCAGTTACGTTTACAATAGTTGGCATGATGACATTTGGCCTGGCGAGCAGCGGGAATCCCCCAAGGCCACCCCACGTAGGGATGGTCCCATTTGGTTGGGAACAAGTTCAGAACGCCCAACCAGCCCATGTCCAGTTGCTGGGCTATTCGTTTGGTCAAGAGCGTTGCATCAGCTGCAACACCCAATCTGCCGGAAGGGAGCTTCAAACCCTCATTGATGGTGTCCTATGCTATATCCTGCCTGTTGGGGATGATCCCTGACAATTTCGAGGGGGAGTTGATTTTCTTGATCATAGCATTAGCCAAATCAAAACTGTTGGCGATTCCAGCCAATGGGGCTTCTTCAACCATTTCCAACTACATGTAATCTAAATATCAGACTGACTCCCACTCAATTTTGGGTCAATTGGTTTCATTTCAGCGATCTTGGTGCAGATTTCCCCAATTAACTATACCAGTTTTGCCAAGGTGAGTGTGGGTACTGGGGGAGGAATTCAAAGCAGAAGAACTGTTACCCAGCGCTCATCTACCATGTGGGCGAGGTCGCCCTGGGTAACGAGGGGTACAGCCACCCTCTTTGTTACCTTCTTATTTGGGAACAGAAAAAGGGCCTGGTTAACAGCTAGGGGACGTTCCCCAGGACTTACAAATAAACCCTCACTCACTATGAGCACACAATTTTACTGGTCATCCAGAACAAGCTATATTTACCAGTATCCACTGGCAAGATCCACAGCAGAGAAAAATTAGGACCCAGTAAGAGGTGTAAGGAGTCATCAATCCTAGGTAATGGGTAGCTATCTTTTCAAGTAATGGCATTCAGATGTTTGTAGTCCATTACTACACGATGCCCTCCATTCTTTTTCCACACAAGCAACAACAACGATTCTCATGGACTATGGGATGGTTTTAGCAACCTGGAATTCAATAGTTGTCTTAATTCTTTTGCAATCTGAGCTTCCTCAACTTTAAACATCTGCTAGGATGAGCGCGAATTGGAGGGGCAACTCCAGTCAGCACTTGATGTTGCATTCCCTTCATTATCCCAAAATCATCTGAGCCAGTGAAGAAAATTCTGCCATATTCTTTAATTAAAGCGTCAGCCTGTTGTTCACAAGTAAAAGTGTCACCAATTTACGCCTTAACTTATGTTATTACAACATGTTTGTCTATTTCTAACTCTTGAAAAATCTCCACATCTTTTATTGAACTCAATCTGGTCTATGGGCTGTATCTGTAAATATGTGACGATTATGTTCTGAGTTATATGCATGGCCGATCAGTAAAGTTGTCATTAGGACAGTCATTTTACATCAGTAAGCGAGATCAGCACTCCAGGACAGGTAAGTGGTTTGCAAATAACTATTTACTCTCTCCTTGAATTTTTAATAAATAGTCTGATGGTATGGTGATTTGAAGACCAGTCTCCACTAGGATCTGCAATTTAGGCAGTATGACTACCCAACTAAGCGCATAAATAGGCATTCCCTACATAACCTTTGAGCAGGAAGGCGGCAGCTTGGTCTTTGGTCCAATAACTCAATACTCTATCCTTATAATGTGGTCTGGGTGCCAAGTAAGCAACTTTGGGGTTTCCATTTTCCTTTCTCCTTATGTTCATCCTTCACAACTAGAGGTACATGGTACCCTAATTAGAAAATTACGAATCCTAGTGGCTTATTATAGTATTAGATTCAACTAGGAATTGGGTTTCAATAAGCAAGTCGTAAACGTCATTTTCCAACGTGATGGCTGGAGCTGTAATAACTAGAGAGCCAAACAAAAGAGGCAAAGAGAATTAGTCTCTTCAGAAGTGGGTATAATGAGGTCACGCCGTTCTGTAGTCAAGTGAGTGATTCTGGTCCAGTATAACCTTTATCCTATTGACCTGCTGAGAAGAAATGACGTTGACGGGGAGCTTATGTTGATGATGGCAAAGATCTTCATCTTGTGGACAATGACCTCTACTCAAGTAACTTCAGCGCCAAAATGGGAAATTGAGTAAATGAAGCTTCTTGGAGGGAGGTCCAGAAAAGGCAGAGTAAAAAGAAGTTAAGGTTTTAATCATAATGATAGAGTTTGGAATTTCCAATTTGTCTGGCTTCTCCAGAACATAACATTCAGAGCGTGGAGCATCAGAAGGTTAAGGTTGAGGCGTTGCATCATCAGCAGAGGTTCCTTGCGACCTAAGCTGACTCCGCTTTTATTAATTCCTAGCTTTCTTCATCCAACAGGAACTTTCTTGCTGTCTAAGATTTCACAATAAGAGCATGGATGTGACGTGGTTTTGATCTCTGAAAGCGCCCAAGGGCATAGATATTGGGTCAATACCTCTTATTTGGAGCGTGGCATATTTCTTGGATCAGGCAATTCTCTTATTGAATCCTTAATGTTGAGGATGTATTATAACATCTCTTTGGCATTTTTGAAATTATATTACTAAGTTGGTACTATGTTTGAAAGTGGGATAACAGCTAAGATGGCATCATTCAATATAATCTGGTCCTAGGAAGCCAACACCTGGAATTTATGATAGAACTGTTAAGCAAATTTAATGTTAGTTTTCTCTCATCTTGGGTTGTTATGCGTGAAAGCCTGTTTATAGTTTGAGAGGGTTAAGTTAAAGCCTAATTTTTTTATAAGGGCTCCTTAATGGCTGCCCACATATTGTAAGTCTTGACATATGGTATCATAATTTCTTGTGCATTACCATCCAAAAAGGTTTTTATATGCTGACATTTTTGTTGGTTGGTAGCTGGATCCATTGTGCCTTCATATACAAAAAGCTACGACTAGATTTTCTCAGCACCAGGGATGTACTTTTCCTTAAAGATAAGTTTGAAAAATCTGAAAAGTTTCAGAAAAGACATGAACGGCAGGAGAGAGCGGGTGTTTCAGGTTGGTGGGCTCCATGAAGCCTATATCAGTATGCAGGATTGCCTTATCAAATTGATGGCAGATCTTGCCATGTCATCCGGGATAGTGGCGTAGCATTCATTTACGTGCTTAAGGGGTGATTTGGAATCTAAAAGTTGGCGTAGATTCCTTATCTCTTCATACTGTTGGACCAATTGCTCAAAGAGGAAAAACTGTTTAACTTTGATTGTTTGGAGTCAGGTAGTTATCCACTCAATGTGGTGATTTGCTTGGTTTTGAGAGTCGATCAGATTCTTTCAGGTGCCAGTAATCTTCACATAGTAGGTGTACAAGGAGGCGAAGGTCAAATCAGAATCCAGATTTTCCCCTTCAATAATCATCTCAGCTCCTCAGGCCACAAAAACAGTTGTCATTCAAGGGCTTTAAGTCAGTCTTTGTGTTCTTCGTTGGAAAAGGATCTAGCAGATGATGAGGCACCAAGAGATCCTTGTAGACCTCCAAGCCCAGGGGTCCCTTGCTCTCCATCTCTACCACTGGTTCCTGTTCCATTGGGACTCATTTGCACCATAACTTCTGGAGTTGGCATCATTGTGAGTCATTTGGTCAGTGCTGGATACAGCCAAACAAGTTGACAAGTCAAGAAACAGTCACTTGGCAATTTTCTGCAATCTGGTTGATAAAGTGGGTAAAGCACGTAACACTCTTAAGTCCACGTCAGTGGTTAATTGGACCATCCGCTGGGAGTTATCATTCTGTAATTATTGAAAAACTTCAGTGTCTATTTGGTAAAGGTGGCGTTAGATGTAATTTATCTCCCAATGGTTGCTCAAAGTGGCCTCTCTATTATCGTAATAAAATTAGAGGTGGTGTTGTATAACCTAAGGATTTGGTATTGGATCTGATTGTCAATATTAGCTGTCTCTGAATCTTCATGTGGTGGAGGTCGAGCAACTGCATGCGTTGGTGCAAGGCAGGGTGCACAAATCGTTGGAGGTATAAATTTATATGGGTCAAACCTATATCATTGCTAAAAAGCTTTTCTAAGGAATAAAATTGACGCATTTTAATAGTTCAGGAAGAGCTGCTTCAACTAGTTCTCCCACCTTGGTTTACTTCTTCGCCTTGAAGTATCACATTGTTTGAACCGCTTTGGGAGCCTGAATTTGATATTTGGATTCATTAATAATTGAGATAGTTAACATCATGGTCACACAGAATTCAAGTTCTCGTGGTTGAGGTAGTATCACATCTTGATTGTTGATAGCAACCCAACAGATAAAACTCATATTCTCCTCTGTATTTAAGGGCCATCTTTGCTGGATCTGTTCATAGGGAAGGTAGGTCTTCACCAGGAGCATCAGAAGTACCTATCAGAGAGCACCAGTTTGTAGGGTTTCGTCGTCCTCTCTGAAGGCCAGGACCTTTGAAGGCCGTTTGATTATTAGTCAAACGCGGTTCCAGAAGAATTTTTTAGGGACTGAGTTACTTAAGGCAATCTCCTAACAGAAATTTGTTGGTGAATTCTACTTTGTTTACTTTGAAAATGCAAGATCTTCTTTATAAGACCAGGCGCTATACTCACTAGTGAAAATAACTAGGGAATCTGAAGGCATTTCTATTAGTCAAAACTTGGAACTATAGAAAGGCCAAGAGATACTTAAGATCGCCTAGGTTTATCTTGGAGTGATAGTCAGGATTGAGTAGGGTAAAGCGACTCTTTGAGATGTGGCAGGAGGAAAAGACTTTCTTTGAATTCGACTCTCTTTTTCCAGGGTGGCCAATTCCAGTGACCTTTGAAATGCAAGATCTTCACCAGCTGACTTAATGCCTTTGTTAGTATAATTGGCGGATCCTTCAGGGGTTTGGGTTTCCTTTTGCCCTTTTTTGATTTCATTATTTGAGTCAGTCTTAATTTTCATTAGTTAAGTGAATCTCTTACAACAGAATTTCAATTAAGGTCAAATTTGTATCTCTCTCATGTCCGTTTGATTTTCATGATTGCTGACATCTTACCTTCCTCAAAATTAGCAAACCAAGTTTTGGACTCCTTGGAGAGTTGCAGATTTGATTATCAGCAATTACTGCAGCTTCCTCCTACCTTACGGATGCCCAACAGAGTTTAGTTATTCTGGATGCAGTGTAAAGAGATGCCCACGCTGGGTGCGTGTAATTTTGCGTTCAGATAACTAAGCTGGACTTTCTACTATTTTAAATTAAATTTGTTGTTTTCATTGACCAAATCCCAGTAAAAAGAATGTCCCATCTCATGATTTTTCACTTTGGGCGCGGAATGCTAAGGTCTGCCTTCTTTCATTTAAGCTTTCCTGTTTCAGGATCTGAGCTTAGCCTTTCTTCAAATGTTCAAACTTAAGTGTTTCAAGTACCTTTGGATCCTGTTTTCCGCTAACTATTTAATCTGGGAATCTCTGTTGGTTTCCATAGAGCAGGTTGTTGCAGTGTCCTCTTCCATTAGTGCAATCTTTTGGCTTATAAGTGGGGTAGGAGATGTATCAATAGTGTTTCCCACGGAGGCTGCGTTGGGTGTATTAGATAAAACTAGGGTGGCCGGTTCATTTTTTTCTTCAGAGTGCAAGTTCTAGTCTGGTATCTGAGGCGGGCGTCTTGTCATTCACTGATGTTGTTGCCCACATCCCCCTTTGCTTCCAGCCTCCTCAGTTCAGATTTCTAGATCTTTTTAGTTGAATCTAATATAAAAATAATCAGTTACCCGTAGCCCTTGTGCTCCTGTGTTATCTGCATTTCAACATGTTGCAATTTTGTGGACCTCTTTGCTAATAATTTGGTTCCCCTTTCATACTTCTGTCCCGCTGATCCTTTGGTGATTTCCTCATATCAGCTATTCATGTCCCATGCTGTTGCAAATATATAGGATGATGCCTACTTTTGTTGCTTCTTGATTTTCAGTTAAGATCTCAATAAGGTATCAATTGATGCTCTTGTAGATATGGAGCAGCGGGTAATTATGAGTTTAAAAATGGAACATAATATTAATTTATACTTTTTTATGGTTTCATCAGTGTTGGGTTCATCCTCTGACCCAATGGATTGCTATAAAATAGGTCTTTGTACCCTTTTCTGTACACAAGTTCTGCTTTTGGTAGTGATTTACTGTAGTGCCAGATCTGCTGCTCCCTTTTATCCTAGGTGTGGGTTGGTGGCGCTGACAACAGGTCAATATCAATTTGGGCTCTAACCTCTTATTTTTTGATAATACCCAGTTATGAGATGAGCTTGATCTTATTGATACGTTAGCAAGAAAAATGTGGTGGGTTCTATCACTTCTATCTCTTCTCTCATAGACTTCATCCTGAATTTCTCCCTGATATTGTTTAAATTATATTTTTAAATTTACTCGAGGTACACTGACCAGGGGACAGACATTACTGAGACTAAAACCAACAAAACAAACCAAAGTATGATTCAACTGCCCATAACAATCAGCGAGATGCACAAAAATGAGAAAAATAACCTACCAGGTGGCACAGTTGCGAGCCACTTATCCCACCATGGCAGAGGGGAAGGGGGGGATCAGGTGGATTATTGTTTTTGACTTTAACATTGTAGAGGTGGATCAATGCCAAGAGCAAGGGGGTTAGGACATCCACTGGATGTGGGTCAAGGTTAAATAGATAATTGTTGATATCATCTCTGATAACTTAGACCCAGAGCATGGCTCCACGAGTTTGGCAACATAATTTTAGCTTGGATGCGTGCGTCAGGAAGCTGGGCACATTTTGTAATATTGGCTTTGGTAATGCGCTTGGTTGTGGAAAAATCTGCCAGTTTAGCAACATGCTTGACAGCGGTGGTGGTTGTTTCAGCTAGGCATTCAATTTCCTCTTTTTGGGACATCAGGGAAATTGGTGGGGTATGTGGTGACGTGCAGCCCTTCCTTAATTCAGCAACAAAGAGTGCCATGGCATTGCAGAGATAGCAACCTTTGGGTAAGGCCACAGCGGCCTTGGAAAGCTGATGGCAACTCAGGAAAGGGGTTACAGTGGGTTTGTGGACATATTTTTTGGGTGGGAATGGGGCATCAAAGTATTAATTAATATACCATCTCAAAAAAAAAAAGTATTAATTAATATAAGGCTCTAAACTAATTTGGAAGTCCAGATGTGGGACAAGTAACCATATTTAGTCACTTCATCCAATAAGTACTAGGGATCTTAGCTGAATGGGATTGATTCGGTGAGACATGGCTGTGGTTGGGTACATTTTTGGGTGGAAATTTGTTTTTATTGAATTTGGGTCTAAATCTGCCCTCAATTGGTTAGATTTTAAGAAAATTGGACGTCTTGAGTTTTGGTTGCAAGAATTTGCTGATTTTTTTCATGCTTGGCTGGAGGGGGTGGGGCAGCCAAAATCCCCACTCAAAAGCTGTAGGTATGGTCTCATGGGTAGGTTTGGCGGTTTTCACTTTGTTTGAACTGTATCAGTATGCTTTTTTGGAATGGTCCAATTTATGGCAGAGGGGGCAAACTGTGCAGTTGTTGACAATGTAAGCCTACTAGAAGTGGTCTGATGCAGATGGGATATAGGCATGCGTTGGGATGTTCTGGGATATGGTTGGCTGTAGGGTTTTTCCCAACTCTTGTTACATATAAAGATATCCTTGATGGAGAAAGCCAATCATCTTTTACCCTATTAGGAGTATAACTTGCATTTATAATTTGACAAAGGATTTGGTGAATACTAATTTACCGTTATATCCTATACTTAACAGAAGGATAAGGGTTGTAGATTTGTTAAAAGATATATTACAGATGGGTTGGATATTCTAGGATCCCTCACCCATAGATTTCCACTATCATTTTTGCATTAAAGCTGATGGTATGCTGAGTCCATTTGTGGACTAAGTCATCTGTTTAACATTACCATGCATAACCATTATCCCCTTTATTCTTAAACAGACCATCAGTCAAGCGATTTCAAAATCCATTTGATTTTTAAGCATAACCTTGTTAACGCTTTCAATCAAATTCAGATAGCGGAGGTCCAGGAGTGGCTTATAGCCATATGTACTAGGAGGATCTTCCGGTTTTGTGTAATACTCTTTAATTTTTAATAACGCGCTTGTCACATAAAAATAATTGACAACTTTCTGAGTATATCTTTTTCACTTGGTAATTGCGTACTTTAACTACATCCTTGTGCACTCCTCCACTACTAAGCAGCATCCAAAGGACTTGGAGGCAGTTCTGGAACAGCTTCAGAAGGTTGTTCTTTATGTGAATCTTTCAAAATGTAAGTTTAGAAGTGTATGACTTTCTTAGGTAAATGGTCTTAAAGGACGCTTACGCCATCCCACCCCCAAAAAAGTTGGGTCCCATTAACTTGTGCCCACTATTACAATGCAGAAGCAGCTGCAAAATTTCTTGTGTATCTTAATTTTTTTGAAGAAGTTTCTCCTGCACTCTCGAAGATTGCAGCGCTGCTTCATCCTCTTACAGGGAAGAATGTTCCCTTTAAATGCTCATAAAAGTGACAACAAGCAAATGACGAAAAGAAGGATGTGCTTTTGGCGCTTCTAAATTCAAAAGCATACTAACTCATCATTGCCTTATATAGTAACATGCAATGTCTCTTCAGCTGCATTGGGGATTGTTCTGCTTTAGAACATGCTGGAGTAGAATATCATGTCACTTAATACTTGCGCAAGTTATCCTCTTTAGGGAAAGCCTGGGCCTTATATGACAAGGAGCTTGCTGCTGTAGCATGGTCACTTTCACAAAACTGTACCTTCTTCAATAAACTTGGCATGAGCTAATAATAAGGACAGACCACCAGGCCCTAATGTATTTCTAGAAGCCACATAAGGTGGCTATCAAAAAAGCTTTAGTTATCTTGGCTGTGTAGATTTAACTATAAATATGAGACTTAAAGGGTCTCCAGATTGTCCTTCATATATTTTGAGCCATAATCCCTCATTAAGACCTATGGAGGAGGATGATTTGGTTTTTAACTATTGTGATCATCAGCCCAGATATTAAATATCGCTACTCCTGAAATTTATGTAGAAGATTGGGACCTGGAGGGGATTTTTGCTTCACGAGTACTAGCTGGACAGACACTTTTCTTGAAGGGGCTGAATTGGTTTGACTAGCTGGTCTTCCAGCTCATAAAGTGGACCCATTATCCTTGACGGAGGAGACAATTTTGTTTAGGGGAAGAGTTTGGTCTTCTCGACAACTTTACAACAAGTTAATCAATGCTCATCATGACCTCTAGCGGTGGGGCACCCAGTAATCAAAATGTGTATCAAACTGGTGAAGAAGTCATTTGACTTGTTAGGAGTCTCCAGATATACTGATTTATAAAAATTGCATGATGTGTGCAAGCCAAATCTGATAGCTCAGGTAGAATGGTCTTCTTCATTCCCTGCAGCAGGCACAAGGTCCATGGACCTTAGTATCCGCATAACTTTATTATTGAGCTTCTTAGTACTAATGGTATCACAATAATGGTAGTTATGGACCACTTTACTGAGTTTTCCTTTATCTTATTCCCTGCTGTCATGATTTCCCTGGATTAGGTGAAAGCCTTGTCCATGAGGAAAGTTGATATGTTATTCTAAAGGGCCCAATTCTCAAATGGCTAAAAAATTTTGATAATGGAGTTCAATTTAACTGGAATACCAAATTCTGGGGCTTTGCCGGAATTACGCCAGCTTTGGGGAATATTTACATTTCCAAGTTGTTATCTAATCTTAATTCACACTTTTATCTATTCCCACCTATCCCAGTATCAGGACTTTCCTACAGGTCCCATGACACTACCCTTACAATTCCTATACTTATCCTTACATTTCAAAGCACTATAAATAGTGTTTGATTACTATAAATAAAATACCTTTCTGCCTATCACTAATAAAATTCTTATTTATAAAGGTTTTATTTTAGGGTAAAACAAGTCATGAGGTTACCCATGAAAGTGAACTTAGAAGCACCCCTTTTGGATGGATGCGCCACCAGTGCTTCTCCCCTGGTGGCCCAACAAAATGGTGCTTTCTGCCAGATGCTTCTGAGTCACTTCAAGAACTTATATGTTCAGAAAAAGGGTAACAATTAAAATGCCGCATGTCGCCTCCAAAAACTCTCAAACCTAAGTTCTGATGAGATGGAAAAATTTACTGTGTCAAGTTTGACTGTGTCAATGGCTATCAGGGCTTACTCAACACAGTTCAGCGTTTGCTTACCAAGCTTACCTATAACCTAAAAAAGAAAACCAAGGGAAGGAAGATCTCATGCAGTTTTATGGGCTTCAATAGAAATCATCTTAATTTGATTGAAGACCATGCCAAGAGAGCAGCTACTCAAATATTGAACAGAGCTTTCTCTAAATCTCTCAACCTCCCTAAAGTTAAACATTATTATGAGCTAGCTATAGATTTAATTATAGAAATGCTACAAAAATACCATGCCAAGTTGGACAAATACCGGGTCAAAGAACCAAAAAGTCCCCCTCTAATAAATTTAAAGAAAACATAAAAGCATTAAAGTCAAAGGAGAACCCCTCAGAAAACTAGAACAGTCTAGTCAAAAAGAAGCTCAAAGCTTTCCATACCCCAAACCAGAATATAAAGGAGCAGAAAGGGGGTTGACCAAAGAGGAAAAGAATCAATACTTTATTCTGAGGATCCAGATGAAGACTGAGCTCATATTTATCTTTTAAATTGTCTTAACTTATATTGTGAGGATTTTGATAATGATGATGATAATTATGATGACCTATTCTATGCACTAGATCCTCCTTATTGTCTTTAGCAATCAAATGAAATCTATCACTCAAGTCATTCCAAAGGAGACTTAACCGCATCAAATTCTATTTCCAATAAAAAACCCAAATCACAACTTTTTTCCTAACATTCTTCTTATAGATGCCCCTCTAAATGGTCCAACTGATGAGGCTAATGAAGCTCTAATCTCTATGAGTCCACTTGACCCACCTAATTCAAAAATAGAGATTAAAAATGTGTACTCAAATGATAACCTTTATTTAAGCGACCAGTACCCAATTTTCCACAATGATGTCATTTTCCACTCTGATTTAGCGAACATAAACTTGGATAAGCATCATCTGAATAGTTGTAAAAATCAAGTCAGGCCAACAAGCTGAGAATTAGCTTCTGAATTTGATGAAGGCAACAAACCTCAAGAATTTTATGGAATTCTTAAAAACAATTGGTGTGATGATGCAATTCAAACACCAGGCAAAATACCTGGGACTTACCTTCACACTAATTGTGATAATCTCAACAAATCCTTTCTGGCAACGCTGCCACTTTCCAACTTCAACAGCGCCCCTCCTGAGATTGGGCCAAATATAACTAAAATAAAAATCTAGATCACCCAGTTTGGCTCTCAGATTGGGATAGTGCTGATCCCAATAAAAACAAGAGTCAAGAAAAAGTGAAGCTCAAGGAACAAGATGACACTACATCCACTAATAATGCTGACCATTTGGCCCACTTTGCATTTCCCTCTCAAACCTTGTTGCATGGTTCACTTTCAGTCGCAAGCGAGATTTGCTCACCCAAATCCTGAGATGGTGGCACAGCATCACTTGAAGAGACCCTCCTGTCGAAACCTTTGGGGAGCCACACCCTACCATCACCTGGTCACCTTCCAATCCTGTGGGGTCTCTCGCCCATGCTACCCACTGTCAATGACTTTCCCTATGAGCCTTACCTGGATTTGCTGGTGGTAAGGTGATCACAAGATGCCAGGATTGGATGGCAAACAAGTTTGAACCAAAAGCTCAAAGAGGCCAAAACCTGCATGGCCAAGATGGTGCAGGAGACATGCGAATGGATAGCACAGTTGGAGGCAGAGTTGAAGGCCTCCAAGTCAGAATTTTTTAGGAATGGAGGCTGCTGGTTGGCCTGCAGTTGGAGATCCAAAACAAGACCAACCTGGTCTGCATCAAACACAAGGCTCTGTACATCCCCAAGCTTGAGCCTTCTGTCTACCTTAACCCTCAGGTTACAACTTACTCCCCTAGAACAAGGCTTGGGGAGGGCGTTTTCAGGATTCTACCTGCATTAGGCGAAAGCCTTGTCCAGAGGGAAGGTCGATATATTAATCCAAAGGGCCCAATTCCCGAATGGCCTAATAATTTTGAGAAAGAAGTAAAATTAAACTGGAATACCAAACTCTGGGAATTTGCCTGAATTATGCCAGACTCAGGGTTTATTTACATTTCCAAGTTTTTTTCCTAATCTTAATCCACACTTTTATCTATTCCCACCTATCCCAGTATCAGGGCTTTCCTACAGGTCCCATGACACTACCCTTACAATCCCTATTCATATCCTTACTTTCAAAGCACTAAAAAATAATGCTAGATCACTCTAAATAAAATACATTTTTTCCTGTCACTAATAAAATTCTTATTTATAGATTTTTTATTTAGGAGCAAAACAAGTCATGAGGTTACCCATGAAAGTAAACTTTGAAGCACCCCCTTTTGGACGGATGCGCCACCAGTGCTTCTCCCCTGGTGGCCTGACTCCTTCCTTTCAACAATCACATCTGAATAAAGCTCCCAGTTATTTGTTCACCAAGTTTTCTTAATGGTTGGCCTTCCTCAGGAGGTGATGAGCAACTGGGGGTCCTGGTTTACTGCGCATTTTTGGACCGCCCCTAAAGCCATCTTGAAAATAAAGACATGCTGTTCCACCTCATACCATCCCCCAGTCTAACGGTCATATGTAGAGGGTCAACCATATCCTCAAGCAGTATCGTTGCTGCTATGCCTCTGCCACTCAGGATAACTGGGCTGATCATATTCCTCAGGCACATTTCACATATAATGTCAACAACTCATCAACCAGATTTTTCTTCTATAAAGCTACCCTTTGGTATAGCCCTTCATTTCTAATTGGCCCCTACCTTCACCCAGAGGTTCCTGCTGCCAAGTAACATTTGCAGAAGATCTGAAGTACCCAATTTTTAGCTCAAAACCCTTTAACAAGGCAATTGGTGATTATAAGAAATTTAAGATTGTAAATATCTCCCTGTCATGAGACCATAGTTGGTTCCTTAGTCATGTTTGATATGCGGTACATATGTATAAGTTACCCTCCCAGAATTTTATTGTCAAAATTTCTGGACCCCACATGGTGGAGGATGATTTATAGAATGAAGCGTTTTGGGTGACTCTCAGCATATTGTAAGCAGAATCCCGTTTTTGATGCTTCCCATTTGTCCCTTTTTAAGGGGTAAACCTGCTAAGAATTAGACCATCCAAGTAAAAGATTCATAAGAGGCTAAAGTCAACGCAGAAATTTTTCATTCAGAAATCTTGTTGTTTGGTGCAGTAATTGGTCGCTAAAAGATTACCATCCTATTTCTAACAGCTGGGTATGTGCCCACAATTGCGCCCACTAGCGCAAGTTAGTAGAGGCCTTCCACTCTTCACACCCCAATGCCCCTCATTTTCCTCAGAAGATTGCCGCCCTTAAGGCCATTGATTTGCCAAAGACCTATAAGAACTTCTCCTTCGCTCAAGTCCCCATGTTGCTCCCCTTGTCCAAAGAGGTAAGGATAATGTAAGTCCTGGGAAGCATCCTCTGCATCTTAACTGAGAGAAGAATTTCTTATGACCAAGAAGGGGCCAAGCAGGCTGCTCACTCCTTCACCAACCAAGGCGCTTTAGCTCATGTGAATTAAGAGAGTTGGGAGACTACCTACCACCTGAAGGTTATTTCTTTACCTCTCTTTTTACCACCATGGAGTTTATCATGAGATTGATGTAGTTTGTCAGGAGGTGGTGGTGGCCAGAAGCCGTTATAAACATAAAGTTCGCAGCCTCTCACCTTGCCAGGAGGCATCCCCACCTAGTTTGAAGTTTGATAATTGTAGTAAGTTGATGCCAAGCAATATTTATTTGTTTCAATTGCTATCAGATTTAAGATCACCTATCCAACATTCCCTCACCACAACTGAAGGCAAGCCCACCCCCACCAGTTTAAGCATGCTGAACCTATTTGTTTTAAAAATGTACCTCCTTTACCTGCCCTGCCCCTCGCGCCATGTTAGCTATCCTGCAAGCTGTCATTCGCTCATTTTGGCAGAATCACGCCGCCTAAAACTTTTGAAAAAACTTTGTACTGATCCATCAAGCCAGGTCATCCAAAATTAAGATTGGTAGCAGTTTAATGCGTTAATCAACCAAATAAACATAATTGGGCCTACTGAGGATCATGCAACTTCCCCTATTTCTCAATCAAATGGCTCTCAAGACAACAGGCTCAACTGATGCCATTGTTGATCTATTTTTCTCTTTGTATAATAAAACAAGATCTTGTCAAAGCTATAAAGTTTACAATAATTTTATCTTTTGGCTTGTTTCAATACACTTAAAGTTGTCATGTTTCCCAGTCTTCATAATGATTAAGCCATAATATTATAACAATGCTGTTGCCTTTCCTGGTGAGTGGGTATACTGGTATGGGGCCCACTTGGGCTTATCCCCCATTTGTTGTGCCTTGCTGAGTCATAAATTTACCCTGATCTTCAAGTGCCCCTCTCAATTCATCAAGTTTCCAGCACCTCCATGAGGGCCACCTTTCCTGATTTTAAGTATTACCCTCAGCATGCAGTGATCAAATCAGCTGTTTACTTGGAATAAAAAGCAGAGTCCCTAACTTTTCTCTCTTGTTGCAATCACTAATTGCAACAAATCCTATTCAAGACTAGGTAAGTTTGATAATCTCTTTGAGAAAATTAGTGTGCACCCAATGTCAGGTAGCAGTTGGGTTAGCAAAATTAGGAGCACAGGATTTGACTCTGCATCTTCCATAATTCATAAACGCCCCAGCGACTCTGGCAGCCTAGATAAATACAAAAACCCATCATTTAGTATTTCCACAGTGATTTTAGCCTAGCGAGCAAAGTGTAATAAGTTCATCTAAGCTCCTCATTCCCAGCCCCTGTCATCAGTGGAGCACGGGGTCTAAGTTTTCTTGGATATTGATAAAATGGTGCTTTGGAAAAAGTTCTGTTTAGATGTGAACAACCATTTCCCGACTGCAGTATATGTAGCACCACACTTCATGACCCGTGGTAAGTTAGATCTTAGGTTTGAAAGTAAAAAAGCAGCGGACGAAGATGCACAGGTGCATGTGTTGGTAGACCTCCTAGATGGTCAATGGGTGGTTGAGACAAAGTGCACTTGGCGGACCAAGTCAAACCAAGTTTTTATTACATTTGACTTTCTACCCACAAATTAAGCGCACAGTGCTGGAGCTCCACCCCAAGAAGGGCATAAGGCATATGGGTAGATTCACCCCTTTGAAATGCAACGCTTTACACTCATGCCAGACCTATGCATGGGCAAAGAAATTTCTGTGATAACCCCATCCACAGTCACTTTGGAAGATTTGAACCAAATCCCCCACGCTAAAGTTGTGTTCATTATTACGCAGGAATCCCTCCTGATCCTTGTCACAGTGGATAGTGCGCCCCCTATCTGCACCTTTTATCATGCTTTTGGACACAAGTCCCACACCTGCCCCACCAAAGAGGGCATTGCACGAAATGAAATCCTCCCCAACGCAATGGGAAGTGTAGACATCCATTATGAACTAGTTATAGACTCTGATGCTGCCTTCCTATGGGGTGCTCAGGGGTGTTACATTCAGGTCAAACCTGTGTCCCCGCAGGAGTGCAAGAAGGCCAAGTAGACCACTCAACAGCGGCAAAGGCAGCGGCCATGGATGCATCCGTGATCTCGCCTGCCCAGACCCAGTATTACAATAAGTCATTCATGGTTGAAGCAGCTCATGAATCCATTCACCAATCGAATGGCCAACCAACCTGATGGACTCAATGGTTGAGTCAGATTTTCCCAAGAAATATTACCAAGCCTCAAACAAACTGATTATACCACACATTTCCCTCCCAAATTTATTTGACCATCAATGGTTCACAGCAGAAACGCAGTAACCTGTAAGTTGGCAGAAGGCAAATTCCTTTAAATCCAAGAAACATACCAAACCCATTGAAAGTGCCCTAAAAAGGACCGCTTTAACAGAGGTGACTCTGTTGCTTCCTGCACATGTAGTTCCATATTGCATGATGAAAACAAAGTGGAGGTAGGTCAAAGGGGGCCCTTCCCATTGCACCTAAGATGCGATGGGAGGAGCCTTTACAATAGGGAAGCTGAACATTGCTGGACTCAAGGCCTCGCTGTCCCAGGCTAGGAAACTGAGTTGTCTAAAAATAAATTACCTGTGAACATTCTGGCCATTCAGGAAGCCCATTGTCTACATGGTGTAGAGGAAACATGGGCAATCATGCTCCTCCCTCCCTTTCTTTTTGATCACCACACTGTGGGGTGCTTATATGTGTGACCTGTAATTTTAAATTTACTTCTAAACATTCTTACAACGATGGCCATGTGCTTGTGGTATCCTTTTTGTGGGACAACAAAGTGCATGCTATCGTAGATATTTATGCCCTGCTCTGTGCGTGGGCTCGCCAGGATTTCTTCTTGGTTTTTACTTCCCTCCCACTTCCCATGACCTGTTTGTGGTGAGTGACATGAACTGCTGGGCTACCCAGCCACCGACCGCTGGCCTTTTGCATCTGCTCCCCACAGGGGCACTTAAAACTTCACGTTCTAAAAGCCACTTTGGGGCTGTTTGATACCCAACCTAAACATGCACCGCTGCTCCCCAACATGTCTTGACCTCATGTTCACAATGGTCAGCTGAGGTCTATGTTCCATATTGACCTTATTCTTGCCCCGTTGAAATTCTGGTCTCAGGTTGCACACTTTACAATGACAAAAATTGAATTCACCAACCACAGGTTGGTATCAATTTCCTTCTCTTTGTTGCACCCAGCGGCACAGGCGCCAAAGTGATGCAGACTTTGTCCAGTCGAGATTACGTCACCTAGGTTTTCCTCATGGGTAGACAAAAAACTTTGGCACTGGAGTTTGCCACATCTTTCTGTGTGGACCCACTTACTACCTGGTCAACCTTCAAAGCAAACACCATCAGCTAAGCATGTCAGCTCTGATTGTGTCACTCTTGGGCTGCATCAGTAGTCATTAGGCGCACGCTACAGATGTGGACCACCTGGAGCCTAATGTCCCAACTGCAGGCTACAGCCTGAATTGGGGGTCGTAAATGGGCAGAAGTATCTGCTCGTCTCAACGCACTGGCAAGACAATACAAACATTGTGTTTGTGTACAGTATAAGGCAATAAACATAATGGCATGTGACACGTTCTCTGCCTATTTTTCTTAAAATTATTTTCACAAAAACAGATCTTGGCCTGCACACAGATGAGGCGGCCAGTCCACTCCATCGCAGATATGCTGGCTGAAGTTGCGATAAAAATACACAACTATTACTCTGAATTATATTGATCTGATCCAGTTCTGCCAGCTGAAGTGGACAAATTTCTTGAAAGTGCACATATCCGCACCATTTCCCATTTTCCAGAGTTAATAAATTTGATTTCTTGGGACAAACTCTGGTATGCTGTCTGCAGTGCACCACACAGGAAATGCCCAGGTCCATATGGGAATTCTTATGAAATCTATAAGAAATATTTTTAATTATTTCTCCTCTTTGTTGCTTTCCTCAATGAATCAGTGTTTGTTAGAAACTCGCCTCCTTCCTGGGACCAGGAGGATTTCACAATAACGCTGTATAAAAAAGGGAATAAACTGGGCTTGGCCAACTGGCGCTCCATTTCACTTACTAACACAGATAGTAAATTATTTACTTAAAATATGGCCAACTGCCTAGGTGAAGTTGCCTATGATCTCATTTCCTTTGAGCAATTTGGTTACATTCTCAATCAGTCTATATGGGACAACATACATACTGTGGTCAACGTCTGATAATCCACGGCTACTGTGGCACTTGTTTTTTTATACCAGCAGAAAGCTTATGATAGAGTCAACTTGGATTACCTCAAATCCTGCTATCACGAGTTCCACCTCCCCCATCAGTTCATTAATTGGGTGGTGTTGCTTACGGAATCCGCCACAATGGCTGTGCGTGGCCTGGCTTCCTCACTGACGTAGCTCGCCCTCAAAGAGCCTCCGCCAAGGGACGCTTTGAGCCCACTCTTGTATAAATTCAGTTTTGACTCACTTTTATGCAACATGAATGACCGCCTTACTTGTGCCCATGTGCAAGGCCAAGCACTGGTTAAAATGTTGGCGTTTTCTGATAATTGTGTGGTTGAGGTGTCTAAAAATCAAGATTCATGTGTGCTTGAGGCTACTATCCAGATTTACTCCAGGGTAAGTAATGCTGCACTTAGAGCAATCAAAACTGAAATCATTCTCCTTGATCAGTTCCAAGCCCGTTGTTCACCAGCACCCCGTTTCCTACCTGCTTCATCAGCTAGCTCACGGGTTTGCTTGCCCCACCCACCCTTAACTGCCCCGCTTGTGCCCCTTTCATTCCAAAACCCACTGATGGTCTGGTATGCCATTTAAGTGTGTGGCTGGAGGAAGGAAGATACGCTTCATTGGTGATGGAGTACCATATCCTGGACAATGTCACAAAACGCATCGTCTCAGAGCCAACCAAACTTCCCTACCAGGCAGGGTTGTGCGGGCCAACTCTATGCTCCTATCTAAAGTTTGGTTTGAGGCCTATGCTATCGCCTTTTCCTATCTTTCTTCACCTCATTATACGCCCTACTGCAAAGGGTGGCTTTGGGTAGACCGCCCACCGCCAATGAGCCTGGATATCTTGTTTGGCCCTCGCCATAGTAGTGGTATGAGCCTGCTCAACTTCAAGGCCCATGCCGCCAAAATACTTGCACCTGGATCACTGCAGTCACCAACACCACACTCCAAGCTCAACACTGGTCACGCGCAGCCCACTCCAACTTTTCCTACGCCCTGGGCCTCAGCAATCCTTTCCACCACCATTCCCTATCGAAATATCTTCCCTCACATCCCTCTGTGCAGGCCCACATGGGATGTCCCCCCAATTAATACGAATTCTCCTCTCCATGTAAAGCGCTAAGTGGATAATTTTCATCAGTGGACACACGCCCAGAGAGGTCGCCCTACTCCCCGCTTCACAAAAGAAGTACAAGTCCAAGTTGTTCTGAAAAGTTTGATACCAAAGATGTCCCCTATCATGGCCAGAGTGGATTATCTGGTTATGTTGAACATCCCCTACTTCCTAGATCCCAGAAAGTCATCTGGAAGTACGCCCATCACCCTCTTTTGCAGCCGCATGTTCTTTCTCATGTGTGGCGCAGCTTCAAACGGGTATACCATACTACCAAGTGATCCAACGCATCACACTCCTCATGTGTTGTGTATTACCAATATGATTTTTTGGTTCACTTCCTGGAAGAGCGCCCTCCATCAAAAGTGATCTGTCGTGAGGTTCAACGTCTCTTCTGCCAGGAGCAAACACAAACCTTTGTTCTATCTAAGGATATCTTCGCCTTGTCCTTGAATTCCCCCTTACAACCTTCCCACCAAGCCTTAGTGGTAGCAATTGCAATGTGGACTATTCACACGGTTGTCTATTATGACATTTCAGTCTATACTACCACCCTCCAGGAAGCTGTAAATCGATTCCAGTTACACCTTATGGACCACTTTTAAGCATAGTTGTTTGGCTATCTACAATCCCACTAACGACAGTTTGCCTCATCCTGTTTTCTTTTTTGGTTCATCACTTCAGGCCCTTTCCTTCATACGTGCTCAATAGTGTTGCTAGCCTCTACTAATGATACCTCACTTCGTTTATTTGGCGTTCCCACTGGCAACAGGAGATAGCATTAGCTTCTCTGGGATGCCTCTAGCTTATATTAGTACTTGATAGTTTACATATCGGAATTGTCCATCTCATGGTCAGCCTTCCCCGGACAAAATTCAAAATCAGAGTCCCTGACTCCTGTTTGGTTACTTGTGGGGTACTAGTAACAATTGTCGTGCATTGCCAACCCCCAGTTCTCCCCTTTCAAAAAAGTATAGAGTTTTCTGTGCTGTTATACCTCAGGTGTTCTGGCTTGTGTTTTGGGTGTCCACTTACCCAAACTTGCAAGCCAGTTTTAACTTTAAACTTGTGCTATGACATTGTTGGTCTTTGCGCCCAGCTTCTTTTGTAACCAATTTGGCTGCCATCATGCGACTTTTTTGTATGGGTACAATCTTACCCTCACCTGTAGGTCTAGGGGAGTAATACCTGCGGCTGAATTGGGAGATATTCCCATTTTGGACCAAGAAGAGGAAGATACAGGCGACTGTCCTCCTTATCACCTTTGGCGATCTAGCCCATGTGATGGACGAGAGGTGAGTGATGGCTTATCCCTTGAAGGTCACGTTGTTTTCCCCTATGTTAACCATTTGTAAATTGTTACAGAGTATTCAGGGTATGTGGTGAAGTGGCGGCGGCCAAGGGTCTCTGTCAGCAGGGGGTTGGTAGTGATCCTTTCCATTGGAATATTGTATCTGGCAGTTCAAGTTTCACTAATATAAGTAATTGGAACTCGTCAAAAAATTGAGTAAATCAGTTTCAGGCATGGGAATAAACATCCGCCGTGGCTCATTATCGTTGGAAAGTTCAATCCCATTCCAGAAAGGTATAGCTACAGCAAACCGCTCCTAAATCAGTGGGACTGACCATATGTGTCCTAAACATGAGTGTACCCAGTCACTGGATGGATGAAATGATACTTAATCTGCAAAGCGAAATTGCGCTGGTTGGGGAAAGTTGGTGGCAAAATTTGAGTGTGAGTCTGCTGTTCAGGCCGGAATCAATCTGAAACCCCAGGATTTCTAGATGCCAATCTGATACATTCAAAAATTGCAAAATTATCCCCAATGGTGAATGCAAATGTTTGTGTCCCCAATTTTTTTAGAAAGCTCATAAGGCATTAGACCCTGACAGGTTCTTCTGTCACTCCATTTTACCCATTTTCCATTTTTCAAAATTTTAAATAAAACCCCAATCCTCAAAGATTTTATATTTTTGACAGTGAATTTTGAAAGTCTACCAGACATCTTCTACCATGATTTCTGATTTTGGGAGTTGCTAGCTGGTGCTCATGGCTGCCTTCCATGTATCTCATCCACTAATATGGATAGCTGTACTGGAGATATTCTAACTGGGGTTCTGAGTGTTCAATAATCTGAAGTTTCAGGCCAGTCTTATTTTTATCAGCACGATTCATGACATAATTTAGCGATTAAAATCTCTCCTTATCCATACTACCTTATAGTTGGGGTGCCGCTTGGTTTGGTTATACAAAAGGAAAGTTCATCTGTCAGCTAGGGTGGTTTATGCTGTAAGGCTGGCCCTTTCAGCAGATAGCAGCTTTTAGCTGGAGTTTGGACACCTTCTTTGACCCAAAAACCAGTAGGGCCTAACCCCATGTCATAAAATTCATATGACTGATATAAATCTAAAAATAATTAATGGCAGATCATCAGTTATCTGTCAAAAGTGAGTCTAGGAAATTGTTATCAAATGATTTAAGATGTGTTGATGCCAAGCAAGTTACATCAGCAAATAAGATGAATTCCGCTGGAGCCTCAATTCTGAGGAAAAACCCCTAAAAATGTAGTGAATAGATTAAAACTAAGCTGGAGGGTTAAAATCAATTAGAAACAACGAAAATATGTGCATTATGTGAAGTGAAGGAAAGGTTCAGTTTATTATAAGAAAGAGAGCGGATACTAGGAAAAAGGAGAGTCAGCAGCAGAAGGCTGCTCATTATATATAATACATTGAATAAAATGCTGTCTCTAAAGCAATTGCTCTGAGTTCTTATTATATTTACCAAGTTTATTTTGGGTCTAATAATCTCCATATCGTCCATCCGTTACTCAGTGGGATTGATCCTGTGCAACACTTACAGCTATTATCTGTATTGCTGATTTTATAACATTGGTGCTCACTACAGGGGCCCATTGATCAACACGCTAAAAAGTCCTATATTCATTAAGCAATGGCGCAACATGATCAACCTGATGGGATACTACCCCAGCTTATTGAGTTATACCAATATGCGGAACTAAAACTTGTCCTGGATACACTACTTCAGGTGCAAAAAAATGCTTTTCTGTAAAATAAGGGTATAACGGATCAGCTTGACAAGGCCTTCCACCAACTGCACCTGGTTGATTGCCAAGCCAGCCAACTTGCCGACTGCTTATATGGCACTACAGAGTGTCTACACTGTGCAGAACGTAATTTTTATAATGTTGCTAGAGAGGTAGAGGTCTTCATTGACAAGCTTCCCTCATCTAACTGAATGGGAACATACACGGATTAAGCGGTTTGAATTTGAAGTAGAGGAGGCTTCATATTAGAGTAAGCTAAAATTTTTTTCGCACTGGATGTAGATTGTGGACCAAGTTATATGTTGCCTTAAGAATAGTACCGTAACATATCAGGAGGTGAAGGAAATTATGCTCTGTCTGGTTGGGGGTGTGGCAAAGATGGAGCAGCGCAAGGCCAAATTTTTAACAATACAATTTCAACAGAATGAGTCTTTGGTTGAGTTTGTGGAGAAATTCTTGACTGATGCCCACATGTTAGTGGGAGCAGATATTTTGACTAAAAAGGATGTGGGCATTGCGATGATGACAGCTGTTAAAACATATTGTGAGCTGTATAATGCTGTCAGGATTCTCCCTGGGTTAGGTAAAAGCCTTGTCCAGGGTAATGTTTGATACCTTTATTTGAGGGACACAAATGCCCAATTGCTTAATAAGTTTGAGAATGGGGTTTGACTCTATGATTTCTGCCGGTATACCAAATTCAGAGTCTATATAAATTACTCCAAATTTGGGGAATTGTTACATCCCCATTCCTTAAGTCATGTGAATCGGGGTTTCCACTGATCCCAGTATTAGGACTTTCCTACAGTTCCCATGACTCTACCCTGAAGGTCCCTCTTTATTCTACTTTAATTTCCAAACATTATAAATAGTGCTTGATGACTCTAAATAAAAAAATTTTACACCTATTACTAATAAAGTTCTTGATTGTAGAGTTTTTATTTAGGAGTAAACTAAGTCATAAGGTTACCCATGAAAGTGAACTTTAAAGCACCCCTTTCAGCTGGATGTGCCACCAGTGCTTCTCCCCCGGTGGCCTGGTTCCTTTCTATGGTCCACATTATGCAAGAAGATGCAGCAACATTGCAAATCATCAACTAAATATGACGTTTTTATCACCTTTAAAGCTTCCAACATGGAACAAAAAGCCCCTGCAACTGTTACCAAATCCTCCAAAAATGGACAACATCAATTCAGCTATAATCCATTGGCTAATACTCTAACACACAACCCTTTGGTGGGACCTTTCCGTCCTTATAGCTACCCAGATCGTCTTTGGTCAAATTACAATCCTTTAGACAAATTTTTGACCTGGGTTTTGGGGATGACGCAGAGATGTGAGTCATATACTACTCCTGTATCTCTTGAGCCAAATAGTCATTTTTCATCTAACTGCCCTGCCAATCCTCATGCTTATGAATTACCATCAGCCCTGGAAGAACAGGGAAAAGCTCAAGTGGTGTAGAGATGGGATGCTTTATCTCCGCCGATTTAAATTTATTTATCCCAGATAATTATAATAAGTCCCTTTGTGTTGGTCACAAGACTCATCCTGACGATTTTTATAACAACAGACCCACGAAAATGCCTTCAACTCCCCCTGATTGGAGACAGGAATAATAGATACTTGGACCATCTAGTACTAAAAAAAATAATAGATACTTGGAACTTTTCTCTCTCGTTGCAATCACTTTTGTAACTTATTCAATTAAAGTCTGATTCTAGTTTGATATTCTCATAGAGGCGATTAGTCTGCGCCCATGTCAGGGAGCAGTTGGGCAAGTAAGGTAAGAGGAGCAGGTGGTAGGCCCGCGGCCTCAAACGTTCAAAATCGCCCCAGAGAAACTGGTGGAATAGAAAAAAATAAAAACTGGAGGTCACTATTTCCCCAGAAATCCTCACTTGGCAAGCGCAATGCAACCAGTACATCAACACGCCGCACTCCCAACCACTCTTATCGGTGGAATATGGAGTCTATCTGCTTCTGGACATCCAACAAACAGCTTTATGGTAAAAATTTTGTGGGGATGTGCACACTTTTTCCTGACCGTGGTGTACGTCACACCTCACTACATGTCACGTGGTTGGCTGGACCTCAGTTTCAAAAACAAGGAGGCAGCAGATGAAGCTGCTGCAGTGTGCGTAGTGATTGACCTCCCCAAAGGGCAACAGGTTGTTGAAACCAAATGCATCAGATGAACAAAATCCAACCAAATTTTCTTCACGTTTAACTTTTTGCCTACTAAAGTAAAACGTGCCATTTTGGAGCAGCACCTGAAAGATGGTCTCACCATATATGGCGAAATACAATCTTTTGAGATGCAACGCTTCATGCTGATGCCACACTTATGCACTGACAAAGCCATCACAGTTCTGAACCCAACCAAGGAGATCGCGAAGGACCTAACCCCAGATCCCGCACTCCACATATATCAATATTGAAGGGCATACCACCCACCCTTTCTGGGTAACAGTGGACTGCGCACCCCCCATCTGCACCCATTGCGACGCGTTCATCCATAAGGCACATGCATGCCCCACCAAGGAGGGCATCACATTCCAAGAGCACCCCTCGGTGACCATGGCCAGCGGAGAGGCGCACTACAAACCAACCACAAGCACCAAAGAGGCTTTCCCGTGGGGAGCACAAGGCTGCTACCTACTGGTAAAACCCATCTCCCTGCAAGAGCGGCAGAAGGCCAAGCAGCCCACAGGGCCACGGCCAAGGAAGCGGCCAAAGTCACCACCACTATTCCACACTCCCAACGCCAGGACGACATTGAAACCTTCACAGCGGAAGCAACCTGGGAATTCCTCAACCAATCAGATTGGGAAGCCCATGCCAATTGGGCCACCCAATCTGAGGATCCGATGGGTGACTCAATCTCACCTGATCTTTGCAACCAAGCTCCAGCTGAAACTGACTTGGGGTCCAACCTACCTGAAAAAAAATTTTTTGACCTGAACGTTGGTGCACCAAACTCATCCGCACCACAAAAAATTTGTTTGACGTCAGGGAAACAAAAAGTGAAGGCTAAAGACAACGCGAACCTTTCTGCTAAAATTAACAAAACTACCAATAGCGTTGCTGCAAACACCCGCGCTGCCATGAAGGCCCATGGGGATCTAGAGGAGGCAGTGGGCCCAGGTGCCCACCCCCTTGCACTAAGGTGCGATGGGGGAACCTTCACTTTAGGGATGTTGAATATCACCAGACTCAAGGCCTCGCCATCATGGGCTAGGAAACTGAGTTTTTTACAAAAATATTTACCCGTGGATATCCTGGCCATCCAGGATTCCCACTGTCCACGAGGTTCCAAGGATGCTTGGAAAACCATGCTTCTCCCTTCCCTATCCTTTTGGTCAGAGCACTGTGGGGTGCTAGTTTGGAAAAACAATTTTTTCAAATTTCTTTTGTCGGAATCCTTCCTCAATGGCTGAGTCCTCATTGTCACTTTCTCATGGGCTGACATGGTGCACACTATCATCAACATCTATGCCCCAACCTGTGCATGAGAGCATCAGGAATTTTTCTCATTGGTCAAATCCCTCCCATTACTCCCAAACCCTTTTGTAGTCAGTGACATGAACTGTTGGCTAAACATACCCATGGACCGTTGGCCTTCCTCCTCCCACGCCCCCCAGGGTCACATAGAACTTCGCGTTCTAAAGGCCACCCTTGGGTTAATAGGTGCGCTGCCATGGCAAGCCCCGCTTCTTGAAAACATGATGCGCCCCCACATCCACAACGGCCAACTAAGGTCCATGACCCACATTGACCTTATCCTCACGCCGGCGAAATTCCAACCTCACATTTCCCACTTCCAAACAACAAAAATTGAATTCTCCAACCACTGGCTGGTCTCAATAACCTACCACCTAACTGTCACAGTGGCTAAGGCCCCACATTGGTGCAAACTCCGCCCTCCCAAACTTGCGTCGCCAAATAACCACTTGGGTGGAATCAGCAACTTTGGCAAAAGAGTTTGTTACACTATTTTGCGCGGACCCCATCTCCACATGGGTAACCTTCAAAGAGGATACCATCCACCACTCTCGCCACCTCTCCTCCTGACACACTCATGAGCCACATCGGCCATCATTTCGCGCGCTCTGGCAGAGTTGGCACACTTGGAGTTAACATCCCAGCCACAGGTTACAGCCCTGCATGGGGCCAGAAGCGGGTGGAAGCAGCTGCCCACCTCAACGCGCTCAAAAGGCAACACAAAAATCAGGTTTGTTACAGTACAGGGCCAAATGCATTACAGAGGGTGAAAAGTGCACCGCATATCTTTTTTAAAAATTCTTCACACCACACCAGAGCATGGCCTGCACACAGGTGCGAAGATCGGATGATTCTGTTGTGGATATGCCAGCCAATGTGGCAATTGAAATACAAAAGTATTACTCCAAGTTATACCAATCTGATCCAATTCAGCCGGCCAAAGTGGTGGAATTTTTTGACTGAACCCACATCCGCACAATTTCCTGATACCCAGAAATAATGAATTTGATTACTCCGAATGAGCTATGGACAGCCATCCGCGGTGCACCAAATTGGAAATGCCCAGGCCCAGATGGCATTCCATATAAATTCTATAAAAAGTACATCAAATATATATCCCCACTGCTGCTTGCCTCACTTAAACAAAGCCTAGTGGAAATGCGCCTCCTACTAAGAGGACATGAGGCCTTCACCATCACACTCTTCAAGAAAGGGGACAAACTAGACTTAACCAACTGGCGCCCCATTTCTTTAACTAACACGAATACAAAAATTTTAACTAAAATCATGGCTAACCGTTAAGGGATTGTAGCATCTGCCACCATCTCCCCAGAACAATTTGGTTTCATACCCAGAAGGTCAATTTGGGACAACGTGCACTCTGTGGCTAACGCATGCCAGTCCACAGCCTCTGGGGCACTTGTATTCTTGGACCAACAGAAGGCCTATGATAGAGTAAACTGGGAATACCTCAGGGCCTGCCTCCATCAATTCCGCCTACCCCCTCGCTTCATCAACTGGGTAATGCTGCTCACGGAATCTGCAAAAATGGCAGTGCATGGCCCTGGCTTCCTAACGGAAGTAGTCCGCCCTCAAAGGGGCTTACAACAAGGGGACCCCCTTAGCTCACTCTTATACAACTTCAGCCTTGACCCACTACTTTGAAACGTGAATGCCCAACTCACTGAGGTCCATGTACCAGGCCAAGCCCCAGTCAAGATGATGGCGTTTGCAGATGACTGTGTGGTTGGGGTGTCTAATAATAAATATGCACGCGCACTTGAAGCTCTCATCCAGGAGTATTCCCGGGTAAGTAATATTGCACTGAACGCCCTCAAAACCAAAATGATCCTCCTTGGTCGGTATCAAACCTGCTGGCCCCAGTGACCAGTGCCCAGCCCGGCCCATCTGCTCGCACACGTGCTCGCCCTCCCTGCTCACCCCACACCGCCCCAATAGTGCTCCCCTTCTTGCCACGCCCTACCATAGGTCCTGTCCGCCATCTGGGCGTGTGGGTGGAGGCAGGCGGTTACGCATCAGTAGTAATGGAAAGTCATATTCTAGACAACGTGACGAAGCGCATCGCCTCCCTTAGAGCCCACCCTACTTCCCTTACTAGCAGGGTTGTTCTAGCCAACTCTATGCTCCTCTCCAAAGTTTGGTTTGGAGCCCACGCCATCCCCTTCTCCCCAGGATTTTTCAAATCCTTGTATGCCCTTCTGCAAGGATGGCTTTGGTTAGGCCGCCCACCACCAGTACGGCTAGAGGTCATGTTTGGCCCTCATCATCATGGAGGCATGGGCCTGCTTGACTTCAAAGCCCATGCTGCAAAGATCCTGGGCACCTGGATTGCGGCTGTCACCGCCCCTACACTCCCCTCCCAACACTGGTCCCGCGCGGCCCACTCCAACTTCTCCCGCGCCTTGGGCCTAAACAATCCATCGAACCCTCACTCCTTGTTGAAATATCTGGCTTCCCGTCCTTTGGCTGCAGGCCCACATGGGACAACACCCCACTTCAAACAAATCCTCCTCTCCATGCGGAGCGCTGAGTGGAGAATTTGTATTAGTGGACACACAGCCCAGAGAGGCCGCCCCTCTCCTCAGTCACACAAGAGGTACAGAGGTTACCCATTCAAGATGGCGTGATCTCACACGACCCCATGTCCTATCCAGGGTGGACTACCTGGACATGATGGACATCCCTTACTCCATTGAGACTCATAAGACTATTTGGAAATATGCACACCATCTTTTGTTGCAGCCTCAAATCCATTCCCATGTGTGGTGCTGACTGAGGTGGGTGTACCGTACAGCTGAGCGCTCTAACGCTTTACACTCATCCTGCGTCGTGTGTGGCCAGTATGGAACGCTGTTCCACCGCCTGGAGAAGTGTCCTACCTCTAAAGTGATATGCCGCGCGAAGTTCTACGTCTGCTTGGACAGGATCAAACACATCCCTTCAGTCTGTCAAGAGATATGTTTTCTTTATCAATGGCCTCCCCCCTCCACCCTCCCTCCATGCTCTAGTGGTTGCAATCGCCATGTGGACTATCCACACGATTGTCTTGGATGCCATCGCAGGCTCCACCCCCACCCTCCCAGAAGCTGGCCACAGATTCTGGTCTCATTTGGTGGACCACTTTCAGGCGTGGATGTTTGGATACCTCCCACCGCGTCGCTGACAGCTGGTCTCCTCCTGGTTCCCAGTTTGGTTCATCTAATCAGACCCTTTCCTCCACACGTGTTCAATTGTGGCTACGGCCCATTCACACGTTCCCTCCCCCTCCCCATAGTGGCGTTCCCGCTGGCAACAAGAGATAGCATCGCTTCTCTGGGGAGCCTTCCCTGTTACTAAGTTTTGTTTCTTTTAGGTCAAATTTGGAAGTGTCCATCCCATGGTCGGCCTTCCTCGCATAAAACATTAAATTTAAATAATAGAGACTTGGATTTCCACCAAGATTACAAAACTGTATGCCTGTAAAATCCTTGAGTGTAATGTTACAGGTGAATTCAGCCCCCCACAGATGTTGCCGCATTAGAGGGTGTGAATGTTGCAATGTTAGTAGAAAAATTTGTTCAGGAGTTACCTCTAAAGCAGCGCCAGTATTATCAATTTTTTATCAAAAGAAATACCTTGGATTTGCATGTGATAAATAACCAATGGTTTTTCTTATTTATGCGTACATACTGTGATATCTTATTAGGAAATACAAAATTCGAGCAATTATAGATAATTGCACCCCCGTCAACTTAATATCCACCCAACTAGTGTCTAAGATCCCGCTAAAGCCTGATGTGGAACATCAAGTTGTGTGTGGGACCACTGGGGGAACAGAACACTGTGTCAGAGGGCGCATACAGTGCGTTGCCTCTGAGGTTTAGGTTAGTCAGTGCATCTGCTCCAACTGTAATTTGCCTAATAATGCCTATAACATGTTGATTGGAGCTGAGTTCATGCAGCGTTAAGGGCATTGGTCAGTATGGTGGAGGAAACCTTTGAGATTTCAGGGCAACAGATCCCCATCTATTTTACCTCCTTAGAGTAAAAATGACCACATTCAGTCCAGTCAGACTAATCTTGCATATAGCAATGGCATGATTCCTGTTTGTTATTGATTAATGAAGCGGAGGGCCAGATATCTTCCTAACCAGATTAATGAGTACAATGATATTCTGCTTCGGGATGCAACCACCTTAAGTATACCGTCTTGGATTCAGGTCAAAGTAGGGACGGAGCTCAAAACAGAAATCCCTGAAGGTCTTATCCAGTAAAATTATAAGGCCCTATCATCAATTGCGGCTTAAACCCCATGTTGCTTCTAGATTACTGTTACCAGGGCATGTGGAAGTAAATTATTTTATCAACAAACCTCTAGGAGGAACCTATGTTGGTTCAAAGGCACCAAATAGTGTCTTTTCTTCACCTGACTCCTATTTATGTGGCTCATCATATACATGACTTTGGATCTTGGTATGATGCCAGTATACCTGAAAACTCCTCATCCAATGTAATGACCATGATTCTGCATGAGGCTCTAACTGTGCTGTCAGAAGAACATAAAGGTAGGGTGATGGACCTGTTTGAAAATATTGAGGCATTTTTGCTTCTAACAATCATGATTTTGGATATGCACATGGAGTCATGCATTGAGTGGACATAAGAGATCACCACCATTTGGTCACAGACTATCCATTGCTCAAAAACTGAGGAAAAATTGTATACAATGAGGTAGCTAAATTGATTGAACAAGGGATGCTAGAGATGTCAAAGAGTCCCTGGTCGTCACCAGTGCTTATTGTTAAGAAAAACACAGTACTTACCGGGTAGTAATTGACTACTTGAAGCTCAGTAGTATCACAAGAAAAATTGTATCCTCTTTCAAGAATTGATGACGCTCTGTATCAGCTAGATGGTGTCAACTATTTTCCTGCTATGGACTTGATATTGGGGTACTGACAAATCGAGTTGTCTGCAGCAGAACAGAAGAAATATTCCATAATTACCTTGAAATGGTTATTATAGCCTGCATTTATGCCCCAAGGGTTTTGTAATGCCCTGGCTACATTCCAGCAGGCTATGGACATTATCTTAGGTGACCTGAAGCTATCTTTTGTCCTAGTCTACCTTGACAATACTAGTGTGTTCTTGTGGACATTCACAAAGCATTTAGACAACTTTGAGAAAGTGTTCCAATGACTTGCTGAAGCTAACATAAAAATAAAACCATGAGAATTCACTTTTTAAGTAGAAATTGGCATACTTCAGGTTTTTGGTATACTCTAAAGGACTTTGACCTCAGCCAGCGAAGGTAGAAGCTATATGTAATATAACTCAACCAGGTAACAAGTAAAATATCCAAGTGTTTTTGGGAGTGGTCAGGTACTATCAGCGATTAAACTCCTAACTTCAGCTGAATTAAGGCTCCACTCTTTGAGATATTAACGAAAAACGCCGCCTCTAACTGGAATGAATGGTGAAAAAACGCTTTTAATATTTTACACACTTCATTGGCTAGCGCGCCTTTTGCAATACCCAAAAGTTTTAAGAAGAATTATATTGTGCAAACAGACGCTTCACTTTCCTCCATAGGGGCGTTATTATCCCAGAAGTATGATGATATTGTGGAGCATTTTGTTGCATAATGTAGTCAGAGCTTAAACTGCCATGAATTGAATTAAACTATGACCAGACGGGATTTCTCTGAGGTGATTTATGCATGCAAGAAATTCTGAGTATATTTTCATGGATTGATATAAGGACATGACAGAATATGCATTTTTTCATTGGTTACAGAATCTTCTTGAGCCAAAGGAGCGCCTTGCTAGATGGGCCCTCAAGCTTCAGGCCTGCAATTTTGAAATACTTCACCATCCTGAAGTAAATCACCAGAATTCTGACTGCTTATATCAGATACTGAAAATTGCGGTACTGGAAGATTTAGGCGATTTTATGTATGAAAAAATGGTCAGTGGTAGACATTCAGGCAAACCGCCACTAGTTATTGGGCACTATATTGATGATGTCCAATACGGTCTGGAAAAATAGAGAGCTATACAAGCAGATTGGTAAAAATATGATAAGTTTTGAAACCTTCCGCTTGACTGAACATTTTGAGAACGCACAAGGCAGTAGGTCATTGAGGGTTTTGCAAGACTTTGGAGTTTTTGCAACCTTGTACTATTGGGAAAGCATTCACATTGACGTGCTTGAGGCAATTTTTTTCTGCCACCAGTGCCAAGTGGAAAAGCCGTTCTACCAGAAGACCTCTTATCAGCTGGTGAAACCTCATTTTGACTGGCACATGGTATCCATTGATGTAGTTGGTCCTTTCTCGACAGGAGCAAACTGGTCTAAGTATCTTCTGGGGGCAATTAATCATTTGAATAGGTGGGTTGAGGCATGAGCAATACAAGATCTGGGTTGATCACTGTAAATAAGACTAATGGAATGTATAACTCAGCGACATGGCTGCCCTCAGTTCATTATTACTAAAATTGTATTAAATTCATCTACTACATTCTACCCAAGATAAACAAAATGATGGCCATCCGTGGGGTTTAAAGACCCCATATCACCCCAAATCCAATGGAATGGTTGACTGGTAAATGGGACCCTGATGATTATACTATAGAATTAAGCAATAGCTAGACCCTCTGATTTAAGTATCTCCTTTACACCATCATCTTTGCCTACAATACTAGTTACCGCTTGAAAATGGGAAAGAGCCCCTTTCAGTTGTTTTACAGATGTCACTCCTCCCTGCCCGCAATCCTCTATGTCTGCATGGAAGATACTGGTGGAGTGGACCAACAACGATAACAACTCTGACAAACAGCTTAATCAAGCTGCAAACGGAATCATACTCCTTTAGTTTGGCTAAGAAGATCATGAATTAGGCTTTTGACCAGGTATGGCGTAGCGGGCTAGATAAGTTCAAGGATGGAGATCTGGTCTTATTCCACGATCAGCATGGGTTTGGGTGGAAGCATAAACTAGCTAGTATCTGCTTTGGCCTTTTGAGATAAAAGAAAAAACTGGTGTGGATGCCTACACCATCAAGGACCCAGAACGTGGTTGAATTATCAGCTGTGTGCATGGTAAGTTCCTTAGGGCGTATAAACTATAATTGAGATTTGTTTAAAAAAAAGGAAAAAAAGAAAGAAGGAAAGAAACATGTTATAAGTAAAACTAAAACACTTGTAAAAGACATTTGAATGGCAAGTAGCATGAGTAAATTAGAAATTGCTGCATAAGATGCTTTCAGTTAGAATATCTTTGGATCTTCTTACTTTCTCTTCTTTTTTCATTTCATCTTGTGCTTTGCTCGGTGGGATCCACGTTACTTCTTTTTCTGCCACTTTGTGGGTAGCTTGGATTCACTGACCTTTCTCATGTTGGAGGTGGGGGAGGAGGCTGCTGTGTCAGGGGCAAGGGAGTCAGTATTAGTTCAGGGGGACGCTGCACCAGTGGACGGAGGATAAGGTGCAGCGGAAGAACTAGGAGAGGATGAGGAACTGGGTACTCAGGGTTTGATGCAAGGCACCAACAGCTCAGAAAGGTGATCAAAGCAATTGCAATCTTGTCCCATCAAGAACAATTCCCAAAACCACATCCGCTGATGGTTGCAGGATATTAAGGAGTACTCAATATAATATAGCTGGAGTTGGAGTGGCTGACAAATAAGAAGATGCATTCCAGCTCGTGGATAAAAGGTTGCCCCAAGCGCCAGGCAATCCACCAGTAAAATCATCCACATTGGGATAAGCATGCAGGAAAGGAGCAGTTGCTAAAAATGATGCTTGATAAGCCCACTCCAGGGCTGCCCAGTGCCGTTCCATCACTGATCCTAACTTGCCCACGGGAAAAAGAAACCCAGGTTCTTGAGGAGTGACATTAAGGTGAGGTACTGGACTGGGTCATTGGCGTTAAGAGCTGCAAACGCTGTGACAACCCCAGATTGCATATTGTTCAGACAATTATTCTGAAAATTCACCCCTATTGACTAAAAATGGGTTGGAGCATGGGGGAGTATCCAACCAGCTGGCCGCCACCCAAAGCACAAAACATAGCATCTGCCATAATGCTGATACCGCAGGATGAGGCTTGGCAAGAGGTAGTAGCACTAGATAGTTGAAGCCATCCGCTAGGAGCTGTGCTGCCTCATTGAACTAAGGGCCTCTGCTCTGCCCTATACCCTAGTGTAACTGGGCCGCTAAATCACCATAAAGGTGCGCAAGAAAGCCATATGGTCAACGAATTTATGAATAAACTCCTCCTGGGCCAAGCGGGTCACTGCATTTACCTCATCCACTCCCTCATAGCTTGGGGAAGGGGTACTAAGGAAGGGGAATTCAGCCTGGGGTGATCATATCTGCACCAAACTATAACTGAAGGATATAATAAGGGGTTTAGGTATGGGCGTTGTTGAGCTTCTGGGTACATCAAAATAATATTTTGAAGAATGGTGCTGTTGCTTATCATCTAGTCAAGGAGGGGATAATATCAGAAAATTTATATTACTGGACTAAGCCTAAATATTGATGGATCATCAGTTACCCAGCAAGATTGGGTCTAATTAGTTATTATCAATTGATTTGAAATGAGTTGACGCTGAGTGAATTACTTCAGCAAATAAGTATGAATTCTGCAGGAGCCTCAGTGATGAGGCAAAACCCCTAAAATTATAGTGAATATGGAGTAACTAAGCTGAAGGTTCAAGTATGGCCAGAAACAACAAAGTTATGAGCAGTATGTGAAGTGAAGAAAGGGGTCATTTGATTAGAAGAGAGAGCGGAAACTAGGAAAAGGAGAGTCAGCAGTAGAATGTTACTCAGTATACATATTATAATAAATAAAGTGCTGTCCCCAAAGAAATTTCTTTGTGGTTTTATTACATTTAACAAGTTTATTTTAAGGTCTGACAATCTCCATATTGTCTATCCATTGCTCAGTGGGCTTAACCCTGTGCAACACTTATGGTGGTTATTATCTATAGTGCTGTTTTTAAATAGAAGTGACATAAGTTTAGGGTATAATTGTTTCTCTTAAAAAGGTGCATAATAATTTTGTGGTAGGCGAATTGGGGGTGTTTGTAACTGCTAACACTTGGGGCTGGAGCTTATCACTATTAAAACAAGGGGCTCAATAGGTTTTAGTAGGTCAGTCAGAATCTCCAAGGTTGCTTCTTTGATATGGAGGAGAGACGTCAGGTTAGACTTCGCTGCTTTAAGGTAGAGTAAGATATTATGCATATTTTAAATGCTGAAAATAAGGCAGTGATAGCGTCATAACATAAAATGATTTCTGCAATTAACGTTTGAGCCTCAAGGTAAAAATGGTGGGCTAACTCATTGATGATCTCTCCCCAAATTAAGGCCTTTCCCATAAAGCTTTGTTTTGGTTAGCTAAAGTTTTATCGCTCCCAAATTTTTGAAGCAAGGCAGGCTTGGATTCATTCCACGTATGGCCATGCATTAGATGAGGTACCATAATATCATGAACCATGCAACTAAGACAGTTAGTAAGGTTTAAGCTATTGAAAGTCAGTGGCTTCTTTTATAGCACTTTCATAACAAAATAGAAAAGAAGATGTGCCCTTTTCCTGGGACGTACTTCTCTTTAAATGAAAGTTTGAATGTGCCAATGGGGAGTTAATAGGCCAAATGACATGAATTGATACTGGGAATATATTTTCGTCTAATGAGGAATTGCTATTGCTGGAAGATTTATGAGGATGAAGAGCATCCACTTGACTTTGTAAGTCATTAGTATCTTTAACTAATTGAGTCTACCCAATTATGGGTAGCACAAAAGGCCAATTTCATGTTGTCTAGCAGGGTTAACTACCTAATTTTGCTTTTTAGCTTGATATTTTCAATTTGAAGTTCAAGCTGGTGTTGCTAATGGCTAGCATTCTTTTTTACCCACGTATCACAGCGGGTAAATTCGCCAAGAGTTTAAGGCATTCCTGATCCAAAGAGGTATCTGATGCCAAATCATTATTTCTCATTGTAATAGTTACTATGAACTTGGGGTACACCTGGCAGGAGCACCATTTTTGTTAGGATGAAGGGGCTTTAGACCACGTGTCCTTTTTTTAAAGGCCAGGAGCTCAAAGATCCTTGGTTCTGGATTTTATAAGTTTTTACTTTACTTGCAATAAAGTCTTCACTCAGAATAAACTTTCTTGAATGGTAAATAATAACTATTTTTTCATCCTTAATAAAATAGAGGTAAGTGAAATTATTAATGGCGAAAAGAGAGTAATCTTTATATGCTTAGAACCATGATTATATGGGAGTTTATGGAGGTTTTCTCAGAAGATTTCCAAGCGTTATGAGCTAAGATTTATACTCATTACCAGTTTGGGAATTTTTCGGCATGCTGGTCATCTTAGTCATACAGGATTCAATTGATGCATAGATTAGGTTTAAACCCCAATATTAGGGGGCTTTGGGGTGTGATATTGGACTGCATAAGTCAAGGTTGATCCCCAATATTGAAAGGCCTTGAATTTAAGCAGGGATTATCCCTGATATTAGAAGAACTTAAATTTAGTCTGGGATTATTTCCAACAATAGTTTTATCTTTAACATCAGATAAGTTTAAATTTCCTTCATCTGACACATATGAAGCTTGGATTCAGGTAGGAATCCCAACAATGGCCATTTGGTTAAATTTGATAGGTTCTTTAGTTTTGGCTGAGTAATTGATTATTATCAATTATATAGAAATCTATATATGATAAACTAAAACCATCAGATAAGTTATAAGCATCATAGTGAAGCATGGAAATCTGGCTTCTAATGAGAGTATAAAATTCTTCTTTGATATGCTTATTATGCAATATCATCCAGATATCCATACTTTGCTATGACTTTTATAGCTTACCAGATGATTTAAATCATTATCTTAAATTTTGTATATTATAGATAACCACCAACTACTTGGTCAAACCCATTGACTTATAAATTTAACCAAATTCCACCAACCACTAAGTCAAAACCAACTTCCCTATCAAAATAACCAAAACCACCATATACTCAGTCTTAGTGAAATCAACTGAAACTATTAAGTCAACCAAATAGTTGTTTTATCTAGCACTGCTTAGTTTTAACAAACAAACAATTTGAAATAAATTTGAATTTTATTTGAGGTGGGACGACTCCTGAGGATGATGCCACACCAATTAAGGGGAAAGCAAATGAATTGGAAAGGAGGATAACATCTGGAAAACCTCCATGCATGGCGTATGATAGGTCAGGAACTCCATGGACCGCCTTTGCTATTTGCTATCTCAGTTTGGGGCATTGGTGCGCAATGTAAACATAGTCATAATTTTCCCTACCCAAAGTTCCTGTACTGTAATCAACCTTTGGGAGGCAGTGGTAGAGGTCCCTCTTCTACCACTGGGAATCCTCCCCTAACAATTTAAAAATAATAAATTATATTTTATATCATGTTTATAGCCTGTAATACCCAGCTTTGTTTTTGAGTATTATTCAACAGATAATATTATTTATATTAGTTTATATAATAAAAGATAGCTATCAATAATTAAAAACCAAAATAGGTTATTATAATTAACTGACTTTGAATAACGGAGGAGGTTTTCTTTTTTTGTACTAGTGGTTCCCAACCCAAAAGGGGGAGCCACCACGCATCTTTATTCACAAATGGGTCAAACAAAGGGATTATCATAAATGAAAAAAATCCTAATATAGCCCCTAGGTTATCAGCCTAGGAAGCCATATCAGATGGCGAGGAGGCTTTGGGGAAACTTTTGTCTGGCGCCCACTTTAGCTGGCGGACCATGTTGGACAGCATTAGGGTGGGAGCATCAGCGACATGGGGCATAAGGAGATATAGTTGGGGTTTTCTTCATTAATGAGGCTGGTGGTGTCCATCGCCTCAACGTATTGAGCAAGTTGATGCTCAGCAAAAATGATGAGAATTAGCACACAAGTAAATTACTTGATGCGTCAGCATGGTTTAGGATAATTGGGGTCAAAAAGAGAAGTTTTTGTTGCATTGATTCAAGCGTAGCTCGCACCAAAAGCAAGCTCCTCAAACTTGTACTTCACATCTTCCTCAAAATCATGAGGAAAATTGGGGAATAGGAATACCCTCAACAAGAGGCTCCATTACCCCATAAAGTTTCTGGTGGAGGCGGGTGTTGGCCAGGGCAGCTGCAGCCGCAACTGCCATTTCAATAATATTTTTATAAAGGGAAACCCATTTTTGGACAAAAATGGTGGGAATATGATTTGGGAGGGTCAATGAAAAGCTCCTCCAAAGCAAAATCAGGTTTCATGTGGCACGGCCATTCACCCTCATTAATCCATTTGAGAGCCTCAAATGGTTTGTATTTGGCCAGCGCTGGGCCAGCCACAGGAATTGGGGCTGTGGCTGGAGCTGATTGGCCACATGCTGTTGACCATGGCAGCTCAGATGAAACTGGTTCAGCCATTGACTTAGGATTCCATAATCTGGTCAAATTTTCAAAATTTTTAAGTTTTTGTAAATTTTGATTGGCCATCGCTTTGGAAGCAGCGCCAGAATTCCCCAACGTTGGGGGTGGGAGGATTGAGCCCCATTCAAAAAATTGGGGTGAGGCAGCTGCTGGGGTGGCACTCAAGCCCTGAGCAGCAGATGCGGTGGAAGTGGCAAGCGTGGGGCACTTGCACTTTGAGTGGTCAAGCTCAAAGCACAAGGGGCAAATGGTGTGGCCATCTTCAATGCGTGCCCAGAATGGGTGATCAGGGGCAGATCTGATCACGGTGTGGGGGGAGGAATTGTGAGGTGAGATTCACGATGAAATGGGCAGATCATTGCAAAGGCGCAAGGCCCTACCAACTGATCCGCCCCTTTGAAAACCACAAACTGCAACATGGGGTCTGCGCCGTAAATGACCAAACCCAAAGGAGGAGGTTTTCAATTTGACCTGTATGCATGTTTTTTGGCCTTATATTTTTCAATGCCTCGTTTTACTTAGCATTGCTTATGGGTTTAAAATTTATAAGATGATACTAATTGATTAGTTTTATAATAATGTTTGATGTCTATCAATATGTTTAGAATTAAATCAGATCTATCAAATTAATCAAATATCATCCACTCACCCAAAACTAATTAGATCTATTGAATGAACCCTAACTAGTAATTACTCAGCTAGAACTACTTGAACCTGTCAAATTAACTAATCCATCAACGACTTACCTGAAATATTGAGACCATCAAATTAGCTAAAAGTTACCAATCACTCAGAAAACCCATTAAAACAATCATTAAATCAAACAAATAGTAAACTGATCAGCTGTAGAAATAAACTGAATACCATTAAAAATATATAGTGTTTTAACATCTTATAAATAAAACTTTTCATTTTATAATGAAATTAAAAATCTGGCTTCAATGTGCACAAAGACCCATTCCAGTCCACATATAGCCAAATTTTCAAAACTCTACATGCTGTGGTTTTGGCTAGGCATCACACACACTTGCTTTTTTTATAGAAAGTTATAGGGGAGTTTAGCCTTTTGGGGTAGATTCTGCTACCACTGTCAGACATTTGCCCTCTCAGCTGCAGAGAAAGAATGTCTTGCGTCAAAATCAGCCTAAACGAGAAATGTCAGCCATTTACAAGTTTACAATGTACTAATAAGCATTTTAGATTGGGATAATAATTATTTGAGGAAATCAGCCAATAACCCTGGCCAATTCTTGGTGGAACCCTGTTAATTGGGGTAAAACCATTTTGTAAACCTGCATGGGCAACTTTTGTAAAATCAAGCAATTAGATTACTCTGATCATGCAAAAGACCATGGGGCGACCATTATAAGCCATGTCTAACCACAATCAGGTCCTTCCAAACACCTACATGGGTACCAACCCTTTTATAGGTGTGGCAGAGGTCCCAAGGTGAAAGTATTTTATCAAGCAGTGATTGGTTGAAAACATCAAGACATTACTTCAAGGGTACATTCTTCTCCAATTACCCATCCTAAACATCGTTTAACTAAAAAGTAACTTAAATTTACTCAAGATCTGATAGAAGCGTATCCCATATTTCCTAATTTGATATTCAACTAAGCTATTTCAAACCTATCCTCAAATTCCCCAACCCTCAAAACATCTTAAATACTGATCAGTTGGATTTTAAAAGGGATCTTTTTTCTTTTACTACCCCACACTTCAAATAAATACCTTATAAAAAGCCAAGTTTTTATTAGTGTTTTATTTATAGTTTTATCACAACTTTTGTTGGATTCAGCGGCATAAGCACCAGCGAGCACAAAAGAGCTGGGTTCCTACAAATTGGTGCTCACTACAGGATTCACCTTTATACTTCAAAAAACCATCAAAAATGGAGGCTTTAACCATGATTAACCCTCCCAATTTTCCTCTTCACATTGAATCATGGTTAGTGGCTCTGGAAAAGCAACCAACAAGCGCTCTATCCTGACTCCATTAACTTAAGTAGCGCCCTCTAAAAGCATATTTTAATGACAAATATCCCTGGAGAAGGGTGTAACAAATGGAAAAACCCCAGTTATGTCCGCTGTATAGTTTTATATATTGTTTTAGTGCACCAACAAGCAACCAAAACAGCCTAACTGAGTAGGGAGAGGTTTGGGGCACTTAAAAGCAGCCAAACAGTCACCTCTCTTTGGTGGGCTATGTAAGTCCTCTGTGTGGTTGATCCAACCCAACCACATGAAAGCTTTTCAAAACAGAAACACCTGAAAAAGACCACAGGTATGTGAGGTATGTGAACCCCAAAACATCCTTTCATTTTTATTCTGGATCATAAAAATGAAAGCGCCCACCAACTAGAGCTCGTCTGGGGAGCAACCAACAATGCTCCCCAGGAAGGGAATGCTAGGGTCCTTGTAGAATTTCTGAATTAAACTTTGTAAATGGTCATGTGCGCCTTATAAGGGCAGCGCTTTGGGGACCTCACCTGAGCTATCAATTAGGCTTGCACAAGCCTAATTACAGCTTGGGTGAGGCACAACCCAATGTCTGAAATGACCAAACTAAAAATGTTTTAAAGTGATCTGACTCAGATTTGGAAAATCCAAATACAAGTCAGAATGTAACAAATGAGATGAACTTGTCCGTTACAAAGGGAGTAATACTACTTTTTTGTACGTTTACAAGGCTGCCATGGATGGCGCAGCGGACAAGCAAAAAGTGCAACAAATCCTTCCTTGTTCAAGCCGTCTAGTGCAAGATATGATACTTTCTTACCTAAACCCTTTGTACACCTGGGCAGAGGTGGAGTAGGCTCTTTTAACTGAATTCGGATCAAAGCAGAGTCTACACAGGAAAAAATAGGCCTTTATGCGCATTAGCATGTATGAGGATGAATCGCTCATTTTTTTGCTGAACGCTTTTATCTTGCTGCGCAAAGGTTACCATCCTCTAATATGCTCACCCCTGATGATGATATCTCTTCCCTGTTAACTGGGTTAACTTCTTAGCCCTCTCTAGCTAGGCATACATCTCTGTGAAATACTACTTTAAAACCATCTGCGACATCAAAGAAGCTTTGTTAGATGTGGCCAAATTCCATTTAGGTGCCACAATAGATGAGACTGAGTTGACCCTTCAGTTTTAACAATTGAGGAGTTTCCACCTGTTGAACAGTTGGGAGTGAGTCCACCTGTGTCTATCTTCCCTGTGAAACCTGCTTCCTAAATGTAACTTAAAAAGGATATCTCTCCTTCTTATGTTTCAGAGCCCTGTAAGGTAGCGAATACCATACTCTTGCACAAGCAACCCAAAGCCTCTGTGCCTTCCCTTCCAGTCAAGCTGGACAATGTGGCCCCTAAGGCTACCCAATCTTCTGTGGCTGTATCCCCTGCCTCTATCACGGTCTTGCCCGTTGTTGAAAATACCTTGAGGAGGAATCTGAGGGGGTTACAATGACGTTGGTTACACATATTAGGAGCCCCTGTGGAAGTAGAAGTGCCTGATCATTTGAATGCTGGAGGAGTAGATGAGACTACGATGCCTGAGGAAACAAACCTCAGCCAAATTCTAGGGTGTCTAAAAGTTATTGACACTTCCAACGATGGTGACCAATTCTTAGCTGGCTTGATTCGCCCTCTTTAGAGAGTTCATCCATAAAAATCTATCATGGATAAATATTCTGAGACTGCTAAAAATTTAATCTCCACTTTCAGACTCAAGAAGGTCTTAGCTTTGTTGTAAGTCTAGGGGAACGTCCCCTGTGTGTCATTCGGGCCATATTCCCATTTCCAGGTAAAAAGTCTCCAAAGAGGTTGGCTTTACCCCTTGTCACCAGGGTGACCTCACCCACATGGTAGACGAGCGCTGAGTAACAGCCCTCCCTCTTCAGATCCCTCCCTCAGTGCCCACATTCTCCTCACCTGAACTTGTACACTTGATCAGGGAAATTTGCACTGAAATTGCCAAAATGAAGTCAATCAGTCCAAAAATGAGTGGAAATGAGCCTGATGATTGGAATCCACATAGTCAAAAAGGAATTAAGATTGATTTATTGACCAAAGTTGCTGATGGTTTTGATTTGGCCAACACCACGATTGTCAAAATTAACCCCCTCTTAAAACCATTAGGGATGATCCCCAATGTGCATTTAGCAGCATTGGACACCATCGAGATAGTTTGAAGCTCCCTTCAAGCACATTGGGCGTTGTGGCTGATGCAACTTTTTTGAAAAACAAATGTCCCAGCGACCAGGCATGGGCGGATTGGGCATCCCAAACCCCTTCCCAACCAATTGGGATCACCCCTACGTGGGGTGGCCTTGGGGGATTCCCGTTGCTCATCAGGCTAGATGCTGTCATGCCAACCGCCAGAAATGCAGTCAAGTCTCAGTTCAGGCATTTGAGGTCGAACTGGCATCAACTTGGCCTGCCACCAATTCTTTTGATATCAGTTTCCAGTGAGCTTATCTGCCACCATTCCTGAATAATTCACCAGTTAGGTCAAACATGAGGGACCTAATCCCAGCTTGTTTCCTCATCAATCAACCACTATCTAATCAGTTGCATCGCACTGAAAGAATTGTTGTTCAATTTATTTCCCTTTATTCTTCATTAAAAACCTTTCCCAAAATTTAGTTTTTTATGTTGAAAAATAAACTTCCCTATCCGCTGACACTCACACACCCCTCAGGGTTAATGGCCTTATTTGTCTGGTATTTTATTATGTGCCTGTACAAGATCCTGAATCACTGGCAGTTATTGGTGAAACTCCTTTCTAGTTTCATATCCGTCATACCAGCAGCAGTGCCCTTGGCATTCTGGTTTGCATCTGGGTGCTCCGGCACCTAGGCTGGCTGGATGGTCTAATTCTAGCTTTCTGTTTGCCTGACATAATCAACCAACTATTCTTCCTAACCATTTCCGCCTTTCTCGTTGATATTAAAGTAGCAATGGCCCCTCCTTGCAGCTGAACCAGGTTGTGAAGGAAATTTTCCCCGTCCATAATATCCTAGTTCCACTCAAAATGTCAAATCCACACCCCATAGTTGCCGCGGCTATTGTGCCCATGTTAGTAGGATCTGACACTCTTACTTGCAACGATCTTACTCCCCCTATGAACCCAGCGGTTTTCCCTAACTCCACTACCATCTCTTCGGTATCACTGGATACATCCACAACTACCAATAAAGAGATCTTCGCCTACTTCTTATTACCCATTTAAATTAGTGTTGGGTCCCATCATGTCTCCTTTTAGGCCTTGGTGGATACTGAAGCTGTGGGCAATTTTATGAGTGTCAAACTGGATCAACAATTGGAACTTACCCTGAATGCAGGCCATTCAGTGATGGTTGCATTGTCAGCTTCCCAAACCTCATACCTAGTTCGCTGACCAGTTACATTCTCAATACACCAGTTCAGCTTCTATGATCAGTTATCAGCATTGCTAAACTTGGTGTTCCGGTTATCTAAGAAGTTGGATGGTGGCATTGATAACATGTTAAGATTCATCTAGAGTCAAATATGTTGTCTTTTGCCAATGATCAAACTGAGGGAGAATTTCCTTTAGTTAATACTCTCAAGAAAGCCCAAGGTTGTAGCTCCATAACTTCCCTCGTTTCCCCTTCAGGCCTCCCATCTGATTTTCTTGAAGAATTGATGCACTACTGGAGTATTTTCAATTTCGAGAAGGCGGACTGTCTTCCTCCTCACACCAAATTCAACTGTGGATTCTGTATGACGGTACAGTAGATAATTATCAACTGCCCGTTGTATTCCCACACAGCAGAGGAGGAGGTTGCGCTCAACACTTGGCTGTACGATATTCTGAAAATAGGGTGATTGTTTAAGGAGACATCGCCAGTCATGTCTCCCATCATCTCTGCTAAAAAAGCCGATGTTTACCTATGTCCCTGCATGGATTATGGAAATTTAAACAATGTTATAGTTCACAATCCCTACCCCTGCCTTTAGAGCAGACAATAAGCCAAGCAATCGCCAAATCTTGGGTATTCTCTAAGCTAGATCTCATCAACGCCTTTAACCAGATTTAGATAATGGAAAAGCTAGAATGGTTAACAGTGATTCAGATGAAGTGAGGCATTTTCAATTCCACATAATGTCCTTCGAGCTGAAGAATGCCCCCGCTACATTCCAACATATGTTTGAAAGTGTACTGGGTCACCAACCGGTTTACTTGCATGGTCGTCTATATTGATGACACTCTGGTTCACTCCCTGACTCCTGAACAACACGCTATTGACTTTGAAGCAGTTGTGGCTGCTTTGCATAGGCAGTCTTGTTTGTTAAGCCTTCCAAATGTGAGTTCTATAAGGAGGAAGTTACCTTTCTTGGGAACCTCGTCCTTAAGGGTGGCTATGTGATTCCCCTAATAAGTTGGATGCTATCTGGAAATAGCCTACCCTGACAACCCAGAAACATTTATGGAGTTTCTTGGGAGCCAGTATTTTCCTAAAATTTTCCCAACTCTTTCCCAGTTGGCAGCCCCACTCCACCCCCTCACCAGCAAGAATGTACCATTTTGTTGGACACCCGAATGCCAGAAGGTGTTTGAGTCAAGCAAGGAAGTGTTTTTATCCCCACTCATCCTTAAACACAAAGATCCTACTAAGCTGTATATCGTTGCATTTGATGCCCTCTCAGTGGCAGTGGGGGAAGTGCTTCTCCAAGGACATGAGGGCTTAGAGCATCCGGCTGCCTATTTTTCCCAAAAATTTACATCTATGGAGCAATCCTGGGCCATCTGTGATAAGAAGTTGGCAGCTGTAGCATGTGCATTGACTCATTGGCGGTACCTGTTACAGGGTGCCCAGAATGAGTTAACTGTTCGCACAGATCACCAAGCTCTCTTGTATTTCTGTAAACCTCAGAAATTGGTGCATTGACAAGCCTTAACCTATCGGGACTTGTGCAGTTTCAATTTCAAATATGAATTTGTAAAAGATGCACTTAACGTACTTCCTGATTTTCTCAGCTGAAGCCCCTCCCACTGTCCCACAGATTTGGAAGAAGCAAACCTCATTACCATGATTCCCAATGCTCAAATTTTGTCGATTGTTCCCCCCATCATCTCTTTAACTGCCCTTGCTTCTGATGCCCTGCTTGTTGCTCAGGTCTTAGCTGGCCAAATGACCAGCCCCCAAAGGGGTAGAGTTATTCGATCAATTGGCCCTTCATAATCATAAACCCATATCTTTACTCCTTGGTGGAGGGACTCATCTATTTTAGGTTGCAAATTTGGGTTCCCCCTCTTTCTGAGCTGAGGTATTTCATGTGCATCAAGACCCTCACACGATCAGCCATCCAGGCAACAAAAAATGCATCAAATTGATAAAGCAAACCTATAACTGGGCGGGCTTAAGGAAGCTCAAATTTGGATCGCCGATTGCATTACCTGTGCTCAGGCAAAGTCAGACCTCTCAGAAAGGAAGGGTCTCCCGCATTTATTACAACAGGTGGAGGATCCCATGGACATCGGTGTCTGTGGACTCTATTGTCAAACTCCCCTGTTCTAATGGGTTTATGGCAGTGATGGTGGTGGTTGATTAAATCATCAAATTTTTCTTTTTATTCCCTGTACTTCTGCGATCATTTCTGAAGAGACTGCTCAGCTCTTTATACGCCATGTGTTCTCAATGTTTGGCCTCCCACAGGAGATCATTAGTGACCATGGACCCTCAAAATAGCGCAATTTTGGAATGAGCTTTTATCCATCCTAAAAATCACCCCCTGTCATTCCACTGCTTACCACCCCAAGTCCGATGTACAAACCAAGTGGGTTAACAAAATTTTGGAACAGTATTTGCACTGTTACTCTTTGGCCGCCCAGGATACTTGGGCCAATGACCTCCCTCTCACCCAATTCGCCTATAACAACGGTACTCACACCTCGACGGGGTTTTTTCTCTATGAAGCAACGTTAGGTTATAATCCCTCTTTTCTGGTTGTTCCTTGCATATGCCAGAGGTTCCTGCTGCCACATATCACGTTGAGCATATCCAGTCTGCCAGTTCTTAGAATGGGAGCACCTCACAAAGGCTATCATTGATTATAAACGGTTTGTAGATGACAAACGACTTCCTGGTCACAATATCGTGGTGGGCTCTCATCTTATATTGGACACTTGCCATCTGCAGATGTTGGATCCTTCTCAGAAGTTTGCAAGTTAATTTTTGGGTCCCCACCTGGTGGAGGTAGACTTGGGCAATGGTGCTTTTTGGTTGAAACTGCCAGCTCATTGGAAACAGCATCCCATCTTCCACATGTCTCTGTTGTCCCCTTTCAAGAATATCGTCCCCACCAAACCTGAACCAATTGTGATAGAGGATGCAGAAGAAGCTGAGGTGGAAAACATCTTAGTGTCCTGCAAATCCCGGCGGTCAGTTCAGTAACTTGTGGCCTATAAAAGGGTATCCAGCTTACAAGAACAGTTGGGTTAAGGCTTGTGATTGCTCTAAATGCATAGAACTGGTTGATGCATTGCATGAATCCCACCCTAACGCCCCCATCCCCCGCAAAAGGTCACAATGGTAATGGCGATCAAACTACCCTAGGCGTGCAAAATGTGGCCCTCATGCAGTTCCCAGGCGGTGAAAACCTTTCTTTGGAAAAAGGAAAGAGTAATGTAAGTCCAGGGGAACGTCCCCTGTGTGTCAATCAAGCTCCCTTCCAGTTTCAAAGTAAAAAGGCTCTGAAGAGGGTGGCTGTACCCCTTGTCACTAAGGGCGACCTCGCCCCTGTGGTAGATGAGCGCTGAGTAACAGCCCTCCCTCTTCAGATCCCTTCCCAGTGCCCACATTCACCTCACCCAAACTTTTATGCCTGATCAGGGAAATTTGCACTGAAATCGCCGAAATGAAGTTGATCAGTTAAAAAACGAGTGGAAATGAGCCCGATGATTGGAATCTACATAGTCAAAAAGGAATTAGGATTGATTTATTGACCAAAGTTGCTGATGGTTTTGATTTGGCCAACACCACGATTGTCAAAATTAACCCCCTCCCAAAACCATTAAGGATGATCCCTGATGTGCAGGTAGCAGCATCGGACACCATTGACAATAGTTTGAAGCTCCTTCCAGCAAATTGGGCGTTGTGGCTGATGCAACGTTTTTGACAAACAAATGTCCCAGCGACCAGGAATGGGTGGGTAGGGCATCCCAAACCCCTTCCCAACCAATTGGGATCACCCCTACGTGGGGTGGCCTTGGGGGATTCCCGTTGCTCATCAGGCTAGATGCTGTCATGCCAACCGCCAAAAATGCAGTCAAGTCTCAGTTCAGGCATTTGAGGTCGAACTGGCATCAACTTGGCCTACCACCAATTCCTTTGATATCAGTTCTCAGTGAGCATATCTGCCACCATTCCTTAATAATTCGCCAGTTAGGTCAAACATGAGGGACCCAATCCCAGCTTGTTTCCTCATCAATCAACCACTATTTAATCAGCTGCATCGCACTGAGAGAATTGTTGGTCGGTTTTTTTCCTTTATTCTCAATTAAAAAACTTTCCCAAAATTTAGTTTTTTATGTTAAAAATAAACCGCTTTTTCCGCTGACACTCACACACCCCTTGGGGTTAACGGCCATATTCATCTGGTATTTTATTATGTGCCTGTTTGAGATCCTGGATCACCACCAGTTATTGGCGAAACTCCTTTCTAGTTTATATCCGTCATAACAGCAGCACTGCCATTGGCATTCTGGTTTGCCGTCTGGGTTCTCCAGCACCTAGGCTGGCAGGCTGGTCTAATTCTAACTTGCTGTTTGCCTGACATTTGTCACCTAAATTTGGAGTAACGCTCACTAAGGTTGAAGTGCTCATTCAAAAGGTCTGAATACTGGCCATCCTGGACACTGGCTCCCCAGTTAACGTGATCTCCACTATGCTTATCAAGAATATAAAGCTAGCTCCTAACTTGGAGAACACGAAAGTATTTGGTACTGCAGGCCCCAATAATACCTGTGCAATTGGGGCATACTCTTCCCTTCCTATTCATACTGGAAAGCTTATTTTATCAGCCCCCGCTGTGGCTTTGGACAACAATGAATATGATATGCTCATTGGCACTCAATTTATATCTGAGTATGAGGGAATAATCAAACTGAAGCAAGGTTTTCTCTCGTTATTCACCTATGAAGTCCCATTATTCTTATCAAATAAAGAACCCAGCAAGCATGAATACTCTTGCCTGGTTGAATACCCCTTCGCAGCTATAACTTTGCCTTATTCCACTTGTGGGCGTAACACAAATAAATTGCCCAATTCAGTGTATGCTATTTAATTTATCCCTTTTTTTATGCTGCAGATGAGGTTATGATTAAGCCTAGTGAACAACGAGTGGTTGACACAAAAATTACGCTTCAAATTCAACTTACTGTTTGTTGCGCCTTATAAGTATTGAGGGTGTTAGTCCCTTAGAGCCTCAGGTATTGCCTGGTATTCTTGACCCAGCTTTCCAGAGGCCCATTTCTTTGCTATTGGGGAACCTCACCCCAAAGGACATAGTTGTAAAAAAACCCAGGGGATTGGAAGAGGCTTGTTAGTCCCTGTGGAGGACATTGAACAAATCCACTTTATTGGCTCTATGATGGATATGGGCCTGCCAACGGTTAACCTGGTATGTACTTTACAAAACGTTCATATCTCAGACGAGCTGACCCCAGATGAGCTGGAAAAAGTTCACACTCTCCTTGACGACCATAGCGATATATTCTCTAAATCTGATAATGATTAAGGCCCCATGAAAGGCTGATGCCACTTCATTGATGTGGGGATGCCCATCCCATTTGGTCAAAACCTTACCAAAAATCAAAGGTAGAAGAATAGCAAATGAGGACTGAGCTTCAGCAGTTACTAGATGCGAGGTTGCTAGTACCTTCATAAAGCCCCTGGTCTTCCCCTCTCTTGCTTATTAAAAAGAAAAATAGAGGCCATTGGATAGTCATGGACTACCGCAAGTAAATAGCATAAAAAGGATAGCTATCCTCTTCCTCAAATTGACGACGCCCTAGCTCAACTAACTCTGGCTCTAACTTCTTTTCTGCCATGGACTTAGCTAGCAGCTATCGGTAAATGGACCTTTCCCCTGAAGACCAGTAGAAATGTGCTCTCATTTGTAGTGAGGGTCTCTTCCAACCAACCCAATTACCTCAAGGGTTGTGCAATGCACCTTCAACTTTACAGCGTGCGATGGGCCATATTATGCAGGACTTGAAGTCAGGCTGTGTCATTGTTTACCTTGATGATATTACAATATTTTCAAAAACGTTTAAAGAACATCTTGATCACCTGAAGGAGATGTTTCAACGGCTACATAAGACAAATATCAAGTTAAAGCCCTCAAAGTGTACCTTTTACCAAAATACATTGGTTTTTCTTAGCCATTCTAATTCTCTTAAAGGAAATAATTCAATCTATGATAAAGTTGAAGCAATCTCAAAAATTCTTTTCCTAAAAATTTAAGGGATATTCAAGTATTTCTAGGATGATAGGATATTACCATCAGTTCATCCCTAAGTTTGCCCAACTCAGCGAGCCTCTTACCGCCTATTGACCAAGAACAATCCTTTTTGAGTTGGGTGCAGAACAGAAGGCTGCTTTTGAAACGCTGAAGCAACTTCTGCAACATCGCCAATCCTTAGGCACCCAGATTATAATAAGCCCTTCATCTTATTCACTGAAGCTTCAGACTATGCCGTTGGGGCCATCTTAGCCCAATTTGATGAAAATGGTGTGATTCATCCTGTATCCTATTTTAGTAAGATTCTCTCAAAGGTGGAATGTAACTATAGTGTAATGGAGAAGGAGTGCCTTGCTGTTATGTTAGCTGTAAAGCACTACCGCCCTTTCCTATATGAAACTACCTTCACTGTGGTTACTGACCACGCATCCCTAAAGTGGTTACAGAACATAAAAAGATCCTACTGACTGGTTAGCTCGTTAGGCTCTAAAGCTCCAGCCTTATGACATAAAGATCGAACACTGTGTTGAAACCTGTTGCATGAATGTTGATGGGTAGAATTAGCTACCAGTCATTCACTTGGATAATAGTGAGGCGGAGAGGCTACATGATCTCTTAATGAACCCCCAATGACGTGGAAGATAAGGATGATCCTTTACAGAAAATGTTAGCCCAACATTCCCATAACACAAAAGTGGAGAAAAGGAAGTTATATAAGCAGGTGTGACGAAATGGTTGCCTTACCTTTGGCCCTCAGAATGCATACCTGCTATCCTAGAAGCTCACTCCACTCTAGGTCATTAAGGGGCCAAGAAAACTTGTGAGTGGATTAAGGATCAGTACTATTGTGGTGGAATGATGGAATCTATCGTTGACATCTTGAAAGCTTGCCTTACATGTAAGAAGCAATCCAGTTTCAAGACTAGATACCAGTATCAACCTACTACCCCTCAACAACCGTTCCACACCATTAGTTTGGATGTAGTAGGTCCCCTTCCTCAAACTACTAGTGAAAACAAGTTTATTCTAGTAGCTATTGATCACACTAAGTGGTTGGATTCCGTGGCTCTTCCTGTGCAAATGGCCAAGGCCACAGCCACCTTTTAATTCAAAACATTTTCTCTTGACATGGCTATTCTCAAGTTATACTCTGCGATAATGGTAAGAACTTCACCTCCAGAGTTGTCAAAATCCTGGCCACATCCATGGGAGCCCAACAACCTTTCTCAGCTCCATATAATCCATTTACTAACGGAACTGTGGAAAGACCAAATGGTACCTTGGTGTCCATCCTATGAAAAATAACCTCCTCTGATCCACTTCAAAGTGATCAATTCTTACCCAGTGCCCTTATGGACTAATGAGTTAGTTATCACCGGTTTTGAAAATGTCCCCTTTTCATGTCTTGTATGGGCGCAAACCAGGAATACCCGCTCTATTAGTTAAAGATGTATTCTCCTCTAGAGTTGAGGAACCTGAGAGAGTCATGAGCAGATTGGCTCAGTGCATCATCCAACTCCAATCTGAGGCTATGACTAATTTAGCAAAAAATGGTGACTAAAGGAAAGCAGGCTGCTAATAAGCTACACAACCCCCTGCCTACATAATAAGTATCTGATATGGTATTATACTACCATAACTGCATCACTCCTAGAAGCGGTAAGCTTGGATCAATTTGATAAAGTACTTTCACCATTACCTATAAAAGAGGTAATGAGTATTCCATAAAATCTCTGGCTACTAGGATCACCATCAATCAGGTACATGGCCATTTCCTCTGTCCTTATTCTCCCCCCAACATTCTTGAGGGGGGTGATGTCAGACATTTGCACTCTCAGCTGCAGAGGAAGAATGTCATGGGTCAAAATCAGCCCAAAAAGGGAAACGTCAGCCATTTACAAGTTTGCAATGAACCAAAAAACAATTTAAATAAGGATGATAATAATGATATTGAGTATATTGGCCAAAAGACCCTGGCCGATTCTTGGTGGAACCTGTTAATTGGGGTAACACCATTTTTGAAACCTGCATGGGAAACTAACATAAAATCAAGCAATCAGATTACTCTGATCATGCAACAGACCATGGGGCGAACATTATAAGCCATGTCTAACCACAATCAGGTCCTTCCAAACACCTACATGGGTACCAACCCTTTTATAGGTGTGGCAGAGGTCCCAAGGTGAAAGTATTTTATCAAGCAGTGATTGGTTGAAAACATCAAGACATTACCTCATGGGTACATTTTGCCCAAAAACCACATCCCAAACATCATTTCGCCAAAAAGTAACTTAATTTTTTAACTTCTGATAGGATCATATCAATAATTCCTAATTTGGAATGCATATAAGCTATTCCAAACCTATCCTCAAATTCCCTCAACCCTTAAAACATTTTAAATACTGATCAGTTGGATTTTAAAAAGGATCGTTTTTATTTTACTACCCCATGCTTCTAATAAAACCATATAAAAAGTCAAGTTTTTGTTAGTGTTTTATTTATAATATCATCATAGCTTTTATGGGATCCAGCGGCATAAGCACTAGCGAGCACAAAAGATCTGGATTCTTACAACCACTCCAGTGTTAGTTTTGTTTGAATCAGGTTTAATACTGCTACTGGCTAGTGAAACTTGGCATGGTATACCTGTCCCAAGGTTGACCCGCCTCATTTTTATTATGCACAGGTTATAGGCTTTAAATTAATAAAACACATCCACTGATGTACTGACTGACATCTGAAACCTTTGACACTGATAGGTTCAATCTCTTTGAGTGAGTGGGTGATAATTAGTAGGTATTATATCATAATTCACTAAATTGCTCAGCTGAAACTAATTGAGTTTGGTAATTTAATCTATTTTAGGTGAGTGGGTGAGAATTGGCATACATAATCAAATAATTCATCAGATTGATCACCTGAAACTAATCAAGTCTGATAGGTTCAATATAATTGAGCAAGTGGGTGAAAAAAGGTGAATAATAGTGAATAATCCACCTTATTACACAAAAATTAAATAAAAATCAGTCAGAGTTAAAATGAATTATTAAGTAAATTTAGGATGACCAGCTCACTAGCCTTGAGGACAACAGCAAAGATGTTAGTCCAAGTGGCTCAAGTATAGTGCTGGCTCAGCCTTTAGGCTATATCAGTGGAGCTCATAAACCTTATCAACACTGGATAACTCTGCTTTCTTATTAATTAATATAAAAGCAAAAAATAAATTATTGGAATTATTCAGTTTTAAAAGGAGCTGGGTGAAATTTGATCTTTGAGCTTCACATACCAAAACAGGGATGGGTTATAAGCATAATATAATAAACCCAAGGAATGCTGGGTAAATCAGCTAGTTTTTCACTAAATTAATCTAATTAATTAGTAATTTTTATTTATTACCTTGACTAAACAAAATTTGTCACTAAAAGAAACTTATGAAACATGATCTATATTCTGATATCTGTAAAAAAGTATCTGAGGTGGGTCAACCTTGGGACATTTATACCACATTAAAAAATTTTCTAGCCAGTATAGGTTTCAATCTCATATTAAAAAACCTGCACTAGGATGGAAGCAGGATTTACCCTGTCAGGCTAGCCAACCTTTATTATGATATCTGTATCTATATATAAAATGGATGTTGGTATATTGGTATATTGGCATATTTGTTCATGATTTATAGACTCTGACACCATTTGACCAATCACCATGAATATTGGCACATATAAGTATTTTTTCATAAAAAAGGTTTATGATTTAAGAAATTATTTTCTTAGTAAAATAAATAAGTTTTATATGTAACAAGTGAAAATTTTATATGTTTTTGATGGAAATCAGTATAATGTTATGACTGAGCAGTTTTATATCTGATGATTTGATTTTAAATGGTTTTGTTAAGTAGTTAGTGGTCATTTGGCTAATTAGCAAGTTAATTCAAATCAAAACTGAACTAAAAACCCAATTTAACTCACAAATACCTCCACTAGCATAATTGGCTCAGCTTTTAGCTCTAAGCTTAAATTTTATTTACTTTAAATTTTATTTGAGGTGGGCTGACCTGGGGACAATACCACACCAGTTAAGGGGAAATTAAATGAATGGGAAAGGAGGATAAAACCCAGAAAACCTTAATGTGCAGCATATGGTGGGCCAGGAACTCCATGGACCACCTTTGCTATTTGCTATCTCAGTTTAGAGCATTGGTGCGCAATGCCAACACAGTCATAATTGTCCCCTACCCAAAGTTCCTTTACTGGAATCAAACTCAGGGAGGCAGTGTTAGAGGGTCCCTATTCTACCACTGGGGTATCCTCTCCTTTGAACTTAAATTTTATAAAAGTTGGTTGTTTAAATCCTAGCACAATCACTTTTAATCAATTACCTTTTATTATACCAAGATAACTTAGCTTCAAAAAATGATGATGTCAATCTAATCAATGATAAGATTCAATTGAAAATTTCTGGTGAAGTTACAGAATACAAATCCATTGACACAGTTACATAGAGGATAAAGCTGTTAAATTATACAGTCAAATTTATCTATTCGTTATAGCCTCCTGGAATGCACCGCACATATTAACCTTACAAGTTGGCTCATTAATACTGCTCTTTGAGAATCTGAACCCACCAAAGTTGTGCAATGGAACAGACTTTCCATAAAAAACTGATGCCAAATGTGATTGAAGCAACAATAAATAATGGCAAATGTAAAGAAGAAAATGTGCTGATTCTGCGCATTCCAATGATTACCATTGATTTGCCCTTCACATTCAAATGATTACACTTTCCTGTGCATTTTGCTTTCACAATGACAATCAACAAAGCTCAAGGGCAGTTGCTGTGTGTTGCTGAAATTATATTTAGAAAATTTATGTTTTTTTCATGGTCAGCTATATGTTGCTTGCTATAAAATAGGAAATCCAAAAACTCTATACATCTATACACCAAATCAGAGAACCAAAAATATTGTTTATCCACTTGCATTATGCTAGATGTTAGTATTAGTTTCAATTGTTTTAAATTGGCTTTAATTATATAGAAAATGGAATAGTCAAAAATATTGTTCATTCATGTGAATTATTTATATAAAAAATTATATTTCATCATCTATTTGTAACAATAGAAAATAATAAAATTTCATCAGTATGAGTCATCTTTCATTTTCTAGATTTTTACACAATGCATTATAGATTCTAGATTACATACAAATATCCATTTTTATATAAATAAAATACAAATGCAAGAAGGGTGGTTAGCCTGGCAGGTAAAACTGCTTTCACACTAAACAGGTTTTGAGTTTGAAACCTGTACTGGCTAGAAAAATTCTTGGTATGGTATATTTGTCCCAAGGTCAACCCACTTTAAAAAAATACAAATGCATGAAAATGTTATTTGGGTTCTGCTAGCTATAATGTAAAATTTAAAATTAATCAGTTCATATGAGCTGATAAGAAACAAACCCAAGCAACGCCAAATAACTAGAATAGTATCTTTTTAAAGCAATTTGATCTACTAGAGAAAGTTTTATCATCTATAGCACTGCTTCATCTAAGTACATATTATTACGTTTGTTGTTTCCAGATATATAAGATTTTACATGGGTTTATTAGAAACCATTTTTAAAATTCACTTGTAAAATATATACTTTAATTGTGTGTGTAAGGTTTATATTTTGGTCACACTGGCTATGCTTAATTAAACCTAAAAGATAACCTTTTGTAGATATTATGAACTAGCATTCACTACCCATGCTTCACTACAGTGCCTGAAGAATTTCAGATATTCAAATTTATTGTTTTAGATTTTTCATATTATAAATAAACAATACCCACTCAGCTAAATCTAATTGCCCAATTGAATCAACCAAAAACCACCAACCACTCAGGTAAACCTAACTGAAATTATCAAATTAACTAATAACTAACACTCCTCAAAACTAAACTTTGTCCTATCGATTTGACCAAAAGCCATCAACCACTTGGCCAAACAAAAATATACCTATCAAATCAATCAATTAACACCAAACTGCTACCCAAACATCTCTATATTTAGAATCATTGTGTACGTGACATGTCTTTCAAGCCAATAAATCAATTTCTACTTAACTTGTAATTTTTATATTTTTATTCAAGGTGGGCTGACCTAAGGATGATACCACACCAATCAAAAGAATCAAAGAAATGGAAAAAAGGATAAACCCCAGAAAACCTCCTTGTGCAGCATATGATAGGCCAGGAACTTCATTGACTGCCTTGCTATTGCTATCTTGGTTTGGGCATTGGTGCACAATGTCAACACAGTCATAGTTGTCCACTACCCAAAGTTCATGCACTGGAACTGAACTCAGGGAGGCAGTAGTAATGGTTCCATATTCTACCACTGGGGTATACTCCCCTAACTTCTACTTAAATTGCCAAAAGTATTTATTAATTAGGGGAACCAAATTAGGCAGGTTTTAAAAACTATATAAACCTAACATCCAGTACCCATGCTTTGACACAGTATTTAAAGTTTATCATATGATAAGCTCATACTAACATATCCTATAGGCAGTTCTAACGCTAATCTTGAGCCACTTGGACTAACAGCTTTGCTGTTTCACTTGTGGCTGGTGAGCTGATCCTAACTTTACTTAATCTTCTTAAAAACTCTAACACTAAAATTTATTAGTTTTGGGTGAGCAATTGATGGGTATTGTAACGACAAAAATGTCCCAGTTTTTGACCATCATCTTGCCTTAAGATTGGCAGATGGAAGCTAAAAGATTGTCTGTCATGAGGTTCCCTTGAGGTAAGTGTTTCAACACGTCACTCACCAATTCACCCTTGGATTTAGGGAAATTCAAAAACAAGAAAAAATGACAGTTAAATGAGGATTTCAGCCCTGAATTCAGCATGAAATCTGTATTAATGAAATAAACATGAAAACAAATTTACTCCAATAAAATGGCACTGCAAGTGACAAAAGGAAGAAACACAGTGGATCCAAAAACCCTAGATAATTTAATGCCTCCAATTAATGTTCAGAGACAACATTTTTGTTAAGGATACAAAAACTAGGTTTGCTGTAGGATACCAGGTAAGATATGGCAAGGGCGCCCCCAAGGCCATCAAAGAGACCTGCATGAGAGAAAGAAATGAGAAAGAAAGAATTCTGACTGAGTTCAGAAACTTGCAGGCCTGACCTTTTAAAGTTGCCCTTCTGGGGAGCCCCTCCACACTATCCTTTAGGCCTATGAGGGCTAAAGAATAGCTTGGGAGGGGCACAGCCCAGCGCCAAGCCCTGCATAAATCTAAAAACCCAAAAATAGCGTTTCAAATCAAGATTTGGTTTCCAAACCTCGAAAAAAATGTAATGATCAGTTACGCCTGACTGTTACAACTATGAGATGAGATTTGTCAATTCTCACCCACTCGCCCAGATAGATTGAAACCATCAGACTTTAGAAGTTTCAGATGTCAGTCAGTCAGTACGTCAGTGAATGTATTTTATTAAGTAGACTAGCTGTACCTGGCCACACATTGCTGCATCTCAGTTTGTTTAAATGAGAAATAAAAAAGAAAGCATACATTTCTAATAGTGGAGTTATACAGCGTCGCTCAAGTTTATCTATGAGCTCACATTAACAGCCTAAAGGATTTACCAGCACTGTCAGGGAACTAGAGGATTCTGGTGTATTCCTTGATGGGTGGCAGGTGGTGGAGCATAACTCTCAGGTTTTTCAGGATCATCAATTTGTCAGTTGTTGTCAGTAATCCTGGGTGTTTATGGCTTAAAACGCCTAGGGAAAATATTTCTTAAAAGTGGAAAATAAGAAACACAATAGTAAAGTAAACTTTACAATCTGATGCTTTATTATGATAAGAACTGCAGGTATTTATACCTGTTTCTAGGGATATTTCGGTGCCTAGAATGTTCTAGGGAAATCAATTAAAATCAGGATAAAAAATGAATATTCCTTGAATGTGAAATTACTATTCAAGTGGATTAGAACGGAATTAAGAATCTGTTAAACACTCCCTCTATTCATTTTTATACTGGTGGAGTTCAAGACGATTGCTATTGATGGTTGCCTGATGTGGCACTCCATTAAAGGCTTCTAGGTTGTAGTTTCGATAGGGGAGTACTTTAATAACTCTAAACGTCCCTTTGAAACGTGGGTGATTTTTCTGGAGCGGGAGTTTATAAAATCATTTTGATACAGTAGGACTAGGTCTCCTACTCAAAACCTGAAGTGTTTTGAGGTGGTTGTCATAGTTGGTACTCATTTGATGAGCATGGTCATGTATTAGTTTCTCCATGTCAGACTGTTAAGTTGCGGGTTGATGGGAAATGATTGCATAGTTGCTTTGCCAATAGGTTGGGCTTGAATTTTATTACAAACAGTAGTTCATATGGCTTACGCTTGATAGTACTATGGATTTTGGTTCAGTATGCCCAAAGGATGGTGGGTAAGCGTTCAAGCCATTTATCAAGGTTGTCTGTGATGCTCCATTTCAGGGCATGCATCAGTGTTTGATTCACCCATTCTTTTAGTCCATTACACTGAGGGTTGTATGCTGTTGTCATGGAGTGATGAGTGCGTACCTGGGCCAACATTTTCTCAATTAATTTATTAATGAAACGTGATCCTCAGTCAGTCAAAATAAACTGAGGTGGTCCATATATAGTAAATATTTTTCATATAGGAACTGGGCTGTAGTAGCTGCAACAGCTCTGGTAACCGCTTTAGCAACTGACAACGGCTGAAGTATTCAGTGGCTACTAGAATATACTTTGATCCATCAGTGGCAACCCTTAAAGGTTTTATAAAGTCAAGGCCTCACATCTCAAATAAACCAGGTAATGCTATAGGTTTCAGGGGTTTCTGGGCACCTGATGACTTAGCAAAGATTTGGCAGGCATGGCATGCGGATATATAATTGCTAACTTCAGTGTAGGCTATAGAAATCCAGATTTTCTGTGCTCACTGGTGCTTATGCCGCTGGATCCCACAAGAGTTTTGATAAATTTAATAAACTTACACTAATAAAAACTTGGATTTTTGGGAGTTTTTATTAGTAGCGCTGGGTAAGAAAGAAAAGGCGATCTCTCAATATCTGACCAATCTATATATAAACTGTATCAAAGGTCATACAGAATTCAATAGTAAGTTTGGTACGGCTTGTTACCATCTGAATTAGGAATTTGGAAAAGCAGCCTATTAAAGCTCAGAATACTTGCTTTGCCTTGGCTGTATGATGAATGGGAAATTAACATTTGGCATTATGTACCCATGCAGTAACAATTTAATGAACTTCATCCAATCCCCATCAGAGAAAATTATATTACCTTTGTGGACCCCTGCCACGCCTATAAAAGGGGGAGTCCTCACGTAGGTGCATGAAGGGACCTAATGGTGGCTGTGGTAGTACCATTTGATGGACGCCCCAAGGTCTGCGGTGTGGTCAATGTGATCTGACTGCTTGATTTCATGATTTCTTCCTGAGTATTAATCAAAATAGTGTTACTCTGATTTGTGGGGTTCCACTGATAATCAACCAGGGTCTTTTGGTCAATGACATTGTTATTATGGAAATCATAATTAGAATCATCGCAATATTGTAAATGGCCAATATTCCCCTTTTTGGCTGATTTTGACCCAGGACATTCTTCCTTTGCATCTGAGAGGGCAAATGTCTGACATGGGCATTTGGACACCAGTATACAGCAAAGAGTCTCAACCAGGTGGCTTGTACTCCAAAGTGTCTGGCATCATCATGAGCCTCCTTCATCCGCTGCACACGTTGTCTAATTGGAACCACCTGGGCCACTGATCCCTTGACGTACATACAGGTGCCCTTCAAATGTTGGAAATTTTAAAAACGTTTTTTAAATGATGCTATATCCTGGATATCATTTAATACTTCCACAATCTTCTAGGAACTTCATATCTGCAGGAGCTCATACTCAAAATCAATCTTACTATATGGAATATTTCTGGTCTCTCTGGGTTATTTTGGATTCGTGATAACCCATCTGCTACTGCATTAGGCCATCCAGGGAGGTGCACAAATTTTAAATCAAACTCCATTATCTCATATCTCCGGTGAACCTGGCGCTCATTTGGGATGAGTTTATTTAGCATAAAACTTACTGCTGAGTTATCAGTGAATACTTTGACCTGCCAGTCCAACGGATAATTTTAGAATTTATGAAGAGCAAACACCACAGCCAGAACCTCTTTCTCATATGTTGAGTAGTTGTATTCTGCTGGGGAAAATTTCTTGGAGATGAATTTGGCAGGTAGGTACTTGTTTCCTCGTAGTTGTGCAAGAACAGCCCCAATGTCTGAAAACACTGTCATCTGTGAACACCTTAAATTCTTCATCAAAGTTGGGGAAGGTCAAAATTTGAGCTTGAACTAATGCATTTCTCAGGCTGATAAAACTCTTGTGGGCCGCCTCACTGAAGTCCCAAGGGGTTCCCTTCTTCTAGAGTCAGTACAGTGGAGTGGCTATCCTGCTGAAGTTTGTAACAAAGGCCCAATAGTAGTTGACAGTTTCCAGAAAACTAAGGAATTCAGCTGCATTATGTGGGATGGGACAGGTAGAAATGGCTTCCACCCTAGAGGGGTCAGTGCGTTTTCCTTCTGGCGAGATAATATGCCCTAGCAGCTTCAGCTCTCTAGTGCAGAGTATCAGCTTTGACTCATTTATGCCAAGGTTTGCTTCCTTAATCCGATGAAGTACTGCTCCTAGGTCCTGCAGGTGTTGATTAAAATCAGTGGAATAAATGGTGATATCATTAAGGTAAACAGTGACACACCGACTTGTTAATCCGCGGAATAATTCATCCATAACCTTTTGGAAGGTTCTAGGAGCTCCAGTAAGACAAAATGGCATTTGATTGTATTTGAACTGTCCAAATTGGGTGACAAATTCTGTTTTTGGGATATACTCTTCCTCCATTACCAGTTGATAGTATCCAGAGCATTTTGATAATGGTGAAGTACTGTGCGCCTCCCATGGTATTTAAGATGTCGGTGATTAGTGGCATTGTTATGAATTTTACTTTGTTACTTGGTTTAAAGGGATGTAGTCAACGCAATAGCGGAGTTTTCCATTCCCTTTGGGGACGACTATGACAGGGAATGCCCACAGTGATTGAGAGGGGCAAATGAGGTCACTGGATAGACTTTTCTTAATTTCTGCTTCAACAAATTTTTCTCATGCTTGTGGCAGGCAGTAGGGCATCTCACAATGGATTTAGCATCACTGACATCAATCTGGTGTGAACCCAAGGTTGAGAGAGGAACGTCATCACTATGGTGGCAGAAAAGTGTCTCAAATTGTCTGAGTAGTTGTGATAGACCTTCCTTTTAATGATCCTCCATGTGGGTTAGGAAATTGATTTTTTTCTGTTAAATCATCACACCAGTAGGTAGACAGTTATGCTGGGGTGTCTGATGGCCTTTCTGGGTTGTAATATGTAACAATCAGGGGATTCATTTCTTTTCTGTCTGCATAAACCATTAGTCTGATTCAAAGTTGGCGTGTATTCCAAACTCCTTTAGGGCTTGACTGGGAAGCAACAACTGGAAGTGGTTGTAATCAAAGACTACTTTATCAATATAGCGTATTTTGCCAGATATCTCCACAGGAAGGTCAAATACTTGACCACAACAAGATTGTTGAGTTCCACCAGCCATCAGGAAGACCATGTCGCTCTAAAGGATGTCCTCATATCCAATGTCCAGAAGGAACTTCTTTGTTAAAATATTTGCTGAAGGACCTGTATCAGAGAGGATGGGCACTGAGTATCCAAAGAGGGACCTCATTGTGCAGGGTGCTCCTCCTGCATTGGTGAGTAGGGACTCCTGTTTGGGCCTCCATGTCAAATCTGGGTTAGACCGATGGCTTGATAAAGGTCTTGCTGTAGTGCTGGGCTGGACTTGCACAGGTCCTCAAGGGGATCTAGGATAATTGTCTCTTCTAAAATCTTGGTAGCTGAGACCCCTTTAGGCTGGTATGACGCTGTGTTAGGAACTGGTACCATAGTTTGTTATGGTACTCAAAATTTTGTATCAGTTGTTTTCTTCACTACTTGATGGGTTTCTGTAGGAATAACTGCTGTATTACTTGGGTAGCGTTGGGGCTGCAGGTTTGCCATGGCCTGCTTGACAATTCAGGCAATTGGAGTGAGGTATATCTTGTTTTCATCTGGGTTCATCATATTCTTCCATAGGTACTCCATGTGCTTCATTGGGTTCTTTCTGCTCTTGGTTCAAAATGTCATCACTTCATATTCTTTTAGTTTAGTCATAAATATTGTGGCTGGCTAATTCATCTTATTTTCATTTTTCAGCAGCATATATTTCTGCCAGCAGAAGTTGTCAGGCTTGTTCTGCCTCAGGCTTTGCTGATGAGTACTCAATCTGTCAGATGGGGGCTGAGGCTGTCCTGGTGGTGGCCCAACATAGGGGTGCTGGTAAGGCATTGTCCCCATCCCATAGTATTCATTTGATGGTGGAGCTGTATAAGAATAGGGATACGGCGGATAGGGTCCCACTGACACTCCCCCATAAGGCATTGGTGGCAGATTAGGTTACTGATGGGGTACAGACTGGGCGATTTTTTCCTGCACAAGAGCTGGAGGCTCATTGTGATTTCTTCAACTATCTCTGGCAGGACACCTTCCATCTAAATAAGCCCTTTTGCACCGCTACCAGGGGTTTTGGCACTGCCTGAAATGATGCCCAGGATTATTACAATTTTGGCAGCGAAGGTTGTTTTGTGGGGGTCGTCTTTGTACTAGCATAGTGAGATGTTGTACTTGCTCTGAAAGGGCATTCATATGTGTGGTAAACTCAGAGGGAGGGCTGATATGTTGGAACTTTGTGGCAGCTTCACCCTCATGTTCTTCTTCCTCTAGCTCCAGCCTTCTGGTGTTTGATTTAGTAGGTTGACAGCTGGCTAGGCGAGCATACTGGCAGCAGACTTCAATGGCATGGTTGGCACATGAGGGTTGGATAATCAGGACAGCATTTAGGTATGTTCTTCTAAGTCATCAATAAACCATTCCAGTAACTGCTAATCTATATCATCACAGCATCGGTTGCTAGACTGGTGCCATTGTCCAAGTAGGTCTTCAAATTTATCCAGAAAATGGTTAATGTTATTATAAGCCTTCAGGCGCATGCACCAGAACTTCTCTCATAGTTGTGTAAAGGATACAAAAACTTGGCATGGGCACGCTCATGCCATTCACCCCAGGTGTGAATGGTAGGTTGGCACTATGCTACCTCATTTCCACGCCTGTTAGAAGGCTGAGCACCTCATGGAGTCTTTGGCAGTCACTCACATCATATTCATTGCCCCAGGAGTTATAGGCTTCTAAACATTCATCTATTGGACTGGTTTCAAATTTATCTAGAGTTTGCTTGTGTAGAGTTTCATTAACGTCAGGGTAGCAGCCTGGCTCTGGAAGGAATTTGCAGGTCCTCTGGCAGGATAACCAAATTTTGGGGAACTAGAAGATTCTGGTATATTCCTTGACAGGTGGCAGGTGGCGGAGCAAAAAACTTTCAGGGTCTTCAGGATCATCAATTTGGCGGTCATCATCAGGTATCCTGGGTGTTTATGACTTAAAACGCCCAGGTAAGTTATTTCATAAAAGTGGAAGATAAGAAACACAATTAGAAAATTGAACTTTAGAATATGATGCTTTATTGTGATAAGAACTGCAGGTATTTATCCCTTTTTCTAAGGATATTCTGGTTTCTAGAATGTTCTAAGGGAATCAATTAAAATCAGGATAAAAAATGAATATCCTCAAATGTCAAATTACTATTCTAGTGGATTAGAATGAAATAATTAATCCATTCAACAGAAAAACGCTTGAGCCATGCAGATTAACAGCTTTTCTGTTACCCTTGTATCTGGTTAACTGATTATCCTATTATACTTAATAAGTTATTTTAATCTATCTAAAACTAACATTAATTTTTATTTAGTTTTAGGTGATCAACTTGGGGAAATATTCAATAATATTCACTAGTTCTCACCCACTCGCCCAAATAGATTGAACTATCAGACTTGATTAATTTCAGGTGAGCAATTGGTGAGTTATTAAATAATACTAGTGGAGTTACCCAGACTTGCACAGGTTTATTTATTATCAGCTGATTTGAACTGATTAATTTATGTTTTATATTATAGCTAGCAGAACCCAGCTGACATTTTCCAGCATTTGTATATTAATTTATATAAAAATGGATAGTCTTTATATAATCTAGAACCTATAATACATTGTATAAACATGTAGAAAAATTAAAGATGACTTATTCTGATGAAATTTTATTATTTTTATTGTTACAAATAGATGATGAACTATATAAACTTTTTATGAATAGTTCACATGAATGAACAATAGTTTTGACTATACATTCGCTATATAATTGAACCAACTTAAAATAATTTAAACTAATACTAACATCTAGCATAATGCAAGTGGATAAACAATATTTTTGGTTTTCTGATTTGGTGTATAGATGTATAGAGTTTCTGGATTTCCTACTCTGGAGCAAGCAACATATAGCTGACCATGCAAAAAACATAGATTCTTTAAAATTAATCCAGCAACGCACAGCAACAGCCCTTGAGCTTTGTTGATTGTCATTGTGAAAGCAAGATGCACAAGAAAGTGTAGTCATTTGAATATGAAGGGCAAATCAGTGGTAATCATTGGAATGCGCAGAATCAACACATCTTCTTCTTTACATTTGCCATTATCTATTGTTGCTTCAATCACATTTGGAATCAATTTTTTATGTTGTCTGGTTCCATTTCACAACTTTGGCAGGTTCAGATTCTGAAGGAGCAGCATTGGTGAGCCAAATTTCTGTAACAATTGAGTTCATCTCAATTGTTGCATTTTTATCTCAGGTTCAAATTTTCTAATCCAAGTCAAATTATAATAAAAAGATTTTTTGATTTTGGTTGGTTTTGGGCGCTGGTTTGTGCCTTGTTTGAACTGTAGATTAGGCTTGTATGAGACTAATCAATGATTTGGGTGAGGCCCCAAAGGGCAGCCATTAAAAGGTGAAAATTATAATTTTGAAGCTTTCCAGAATTTTGTCCCTAGCTTTCCCTCCTGGTGAGCATTGTTAGTTGCTCACAAGACAAGCTCCTGAGGGCCTTTTTTACTTTCTAAATAAAAATAAAGTTTGTTTTGGAGTTTGCATACCTTGCTTACCTGTTTTCTTTTTCTAGGTATCCAGCTTTGAGAAGTTTCCACATGGTTGGGTTGGACCAACCACTAAATTTGTTATGTATAACTAACTTGATGTAGGGATATTCTAGCGCTGTTGGTGCACCTAACCTGCCATCTACTTAAAGTTGGTCTGCTTTGGTGCTATTGGTGCACCAATGAATTTCTTCTATGGCAGTCAGAACTGAGAGTTTTTTTAACTTTTACATAATTTCAAAGTTAAATGTGTGCTGCACACCTCTGATCCCCAGCTTGGCTGACCTCAGTGGTTAATTGGTCTTAGTTGTCAAGGAACCAGCACTGGTGGGATCCAGTGACTGATGACCAACCCTAGACCTGATGTGACCATCAGCTGAAAATCCTGAAAGTGCCTCCCACTCACCAGGGATTTTGTTGGCACTGAGGGGACCTGTCCTAGAAGGGCTCCCTCACCAACGGACAGTCTGCCTGGAAAGGGGATTGCCATACAGCCATGCTGAACTTTGCACCCGTCTTGCATTTCTGTTAGAGAAAGTGCCTTCCTGATTGGGATGGGAAGACCATCACCAATATGAGCCTGGGAGGGAGGCGCAACGCAGCCAAGTGCTGGGTGTGCATCCTCATTATGGGTGGGCTTATTCTGTCAGCCCAGTCCCATTTCACCCTTACCATTTATCTCTTTCCCTTGAGGGGTCCAGAGCTTCTCTATGCTAATTCTCCTGGGCTCAAGATAACTCACCCAAGAAAGCCCTCGTTGTGGTAGCTTTCTGATGTGGGGCCCCTCTTCAGGGAGGGGCCCTTCTCTAGAAGGGGTAATTTAACAATCATGTTCATCTCAATTGTTGCATTTCAACTCAGGTTTGTATTTTATGAATCTGAGTCAAATTGTTTAAAAATATTTTTGATTTGGTCAGTTTAGGCGCTAGATTATGCCTTGCCTGAATTGTAGATTAGGCTCATGCAAGCCTAATCAATGATTTGGGTGAGACCCACAAAGGGCAGCCATTAGAAAGGTTAACCTGCCAATTCTGGAGCTCACTTTGGTATTTTGTCCCTAATTTTCCCTCCTGGGGAGAATTGTTAGTTGCTCTCCAGACAAGTTCTGGTGGGCCCTTTTTATTTCCTAAATAAAAATAAAGGTTGTTTCAGGGTTTGCATACCTCGCTTACTTGTTGGTCTTTTTCTGGGTTACCAGTTTTGAGGAGTTTCTGCATGGTTGGGTCAGACCAACCACAAATCAATTTTGCATAATTAACTCAATTAGGGATATTTGGCGCTGTCAGTGCACCAAACCTGCCCCCAACTCAAATTGTTTGCTTTGTTGCTGTTGGTGCACTAAATTTGCCCCCTATTCAATGTTGCCTGACCTGGTGCTGGTTGTAAGTCTTAGGACCAGCCCTTGAAGCTATATAAGGTTCAGCACCCTTTCCAGACGAAGAGGGGCCTCAAGGCTCCTGAGGACCCTCTGTCACATCTGGGTGGCCTCACCCACTTGATAGACGAGCGCTCAGTGATATCATTTCTCCCAAAAGCCACCCCACTCCCACCCCTTCCCTCCTCTTCAATCCTGGTAGGATTGATGGAGGGGGTCTGCAGGGAGGTGGTTCACGTTAGGGGCTTGGGGGGTCCTGAGGCCACACACACTCCCCAGTCCAGCCATGGGAAAAATTGGGAAAATTGCAATTCCCACGGTTGGAGCCCAAATGGTGATTTTCAGAATCAGGGGCCAATTCAGACTGGCCAGGTCCAGGAACCAGATCAGAACATGGCTCAGATTGGAAACCCAGGTGCAAATGGCTCAGATCATTAGGTCCAACATTCCGAGGCAGTTCCAGGAGGCTCAGATCATGCAAGCCACCCAATCATAGGATCAGACCAAATCGCAATGAACTTAATCCATGGACCCCTGCTTTCAAGATGAATCTGAAATGCCCTGCCATGTGAATAGGCTGAGTCAAGTCATTGGACCCAGATTGGCAGCATCAATTTGGCTTGGTCACAAGAAGTTGGGAAAGTTTGCAAAAATTTTCTAAGCTTCTGCCAAATCAGGCGCCACCTCTCACCCCCTCCCTCCAAGTTAGCCAACTGATTTTCCACCGAATTTCCCAAACAACCAATCCTCCAACTCCTCCCTAAGCCTATCAAACCATTTAAAAGGCAACTAGCCCCACCAAGGGCAGTTGTCAGTTCATTCTTATTAGCCTTTTGAAATAATAAAATCTGTTTATCCGCTTAGTTTGCCACAGACTCTGCCCACTCTTAACACAGATTTAAACACAATTCCGTCATTAAATCTGACGAAATGCACCATTGCCCAGATCCTTTTCCTGATGTTTGCAGACTGGATTATCCAGTCACTCAATACTGCCACGCAGCAGAGGATCATTGATGCGATAATCTGGCCCACCCCTGAAGGTGAGCCCAGAGTTCCATTCATTCCTTCACGTCTGTTAAATGAAGCCCATTCCGTTTATTCTGACGTTGAGTCCACTGATCCTTCTCCCCAGGGGGAGCAGTCTCAAAGCGCCCCTGGCCCACTGCACAAGGGTTTGGCTCCATTTGCCACCCCTGCCACTGTGGGTCCAGCTCACTAGAAGGACTTAGATTGTCTCCATTTGGGGAAACTCAGTTCCAGCCCCTCCTATGAGGTTTCCTTCGCTTCTACCCACCTTCCCAAAAATTTAGTGGTCTCTGTGCCGCCTCCTGCTGGTGTACAGGCCTCTCCTTCAAGTTCTGAAGGCCAGAAACTGCGATCCCTGGAGGAGTCATCATCCTCCCTGCCTCTCCCACCCTTGGGGGTGCCCCCATAAGACTCATGGTTGCCCCCAACACAACCATCTGGTTTGCCTTGGGGGCCTTTGGTACGTTTATTGAATGTTTGCTTTCCTCACATGTCCTGTAGTTCCCCACTTATCTTAGTTGTTCGGACTGCTATACCTCTGGCATTCTGGGCCCTCCACTGGGTTCTCGTGCACCCTGACTGGGAGCCCAGTCTAGTTCTTCTTAACCGCATCCATGACATAATGAGCCAACCACTAGTTTTGGCCTTCTCCGCCCTCCTCACTGGGATGGGCGATGTGCTGCCTATGCCCTCACTTTGAGTGTGCTTTCCCTTTGTGACCTGACCTTCTCCTGCTGGGCAGTAGCCTCGTTTATCCAGGTTTGCCGCCAGGCTCAGCTGAACTGGTCCCCGGCCCACCAGGCACCAACAGAGAGTGTTACCCCTTTAGCGAATGCAACAGGGTTGGTGGTTCCCCCTGTCCCCTCTGATGAGGTGGCAGATCAAGTCCTTGGCGTCTTGGCAGAGATCCAGGTGAGTCTCACTGCTGATGGGGTGAGTCGCCACTCCCCTCTGATGCACAGAAGAGCGTGGCCCTCCTGGACGCCCTGGATGGGGATGCCCACCATTGGGTCAGGGGAGTGCTCTGCTCTGCTGCCAAGCTGGGCAACCCCACCCCCTTGTTGGCGTTGGTTACCTCAGCGGTCCAGGCCCCTGAGTCAAGACCAGCGCGCCTCCTCCGCTTGTTTATGTTGGGACAGGCAGCCATGGACTTGGCCTCCTTGATCAAGGCCTTCACAGTCCTGGCCCCCACAGTCCTCATTCCAGGTCAAAATTGCAGTCTCTGCATTCCACGCAGCCCTGGATCCCAGCGCGGTGGCCCATACCACTTGGGATCCCCTCCCTGGATCTTTAGAGGTCGCATTTTCTGTGGCTTGGGCAATTTAGGCCAGGCCCTGGCACAATCTGGCTTGTTTTATCACCACTCCTGAAGCACCTCATGTTGCGCCTCCTCCTGCCAGTGGGCGCGGCCAAGGGAAGTGTCCCCCTGGTTTAGCTGCCTTGTGTTCCCCCTCAGGGGCATCCTTGGTTAACTTCCCCAAAGGGAGTCCCTGCTGATGATACTGCCGGCCCCTAGCTCAGATCAGGAGGCTGAATCGTTGGGCCCACGGTGCTCAGAGTCTGTTCAGGGTGATGAGATCGTCCCCCAGGGGGTGGAGGTTGCTCAGTGTGATTAGATAGTTCCCCAGGGTGAACCTGTATCCCTCTGGCGAAAGTGGTGGTGGTGCGTATCAAACCCCATTTAGCTATGTGGAGCAAGGAGGTTTTGGAGACCCCAGATCAGCCACGCCCTACTCCTGCAGATTTAGGCCAGTCTCTTCTGATGTTGGGTTATGGGCCTTCCTCAGGTGCCCTTTCGCTGGCTCACCCAAATAAAGCGGACCAAGCATACTTCTTGTTTCCAATTTCCTTTACCTCAGAGTCCAGGGTAGTCACGGTGCAAGCCCTGCTGGACACTGGGGCAGCGAGTAATTTTGTTGACCTTGCCATGGCCCAGTCCTTGAATCTAGCGATGGACGAAACTTCCTTCATTTTGGGCGCCTCATCTGAGACTTTGATGTCCCACTGCATCCAACAGCCATTACATTTCTTAATTCATGATTTTGGGCTTACTGACCATTTCTCAGCGGTACAGGATTTTCTTTATCCTGTAACCTTGGGGGTGGGCTGGTGGCGCCGCCAACAAGTTCATATCAATCTTGCCACCAGCTCCTTGTTGTTTAAAAACCTCAAGTTAAGTGGTGAGATTCTTATGTTGAAAACCCTTTCCCATGGTGCATCTCTCGGTTCCATCACCCCGCCAGAATCCAGTCTAGCTGACCTCCCCCCAGATTTTCCCCCGTGCTTAGCTCCATACAGGGCCATCTTCGACATGTCTCTGGCAACCAAGCTCTTATCCCACTCCAAGTACGACTTGATGTTCCAATTGACGGTTGACCTAGTCAATATTAACTGCCCCCCTTACCTTTATATGGAGTAGGAAGATAGGGCTCTCTGCAGTTGGTTGGACAACATGCTAGAGAAGGGGTGGCTCATAAAGAAGACATCCCTGATTGCCTCCCCTGTATTTTAACCAGGAAAGAAGATGGGTCCCTGCGCCCCTGCATTTGATTATGGGCATCTTAACAACATCACCGTCCTGGACCCATAACCTTTGCCTTTAGAGCAGAGCATAGCACAGGCCATCGCCAAGTCTCAGGTCTTTTTGAAGTTGAAGTTAGAGCTGGTTAATGCCTTTAATCAGGTATGGATGGTGAGGTAGCAGGAGTGGCTCACAGCAATCCGCACTCACTGGGGGCTTTTCCAGTTCAGGGTGATGCCATTCAGCTTGAAGAATGCGCCAGCTACCTTTCAACGCCTGATTGACGACGTGCTGGGGGACTTGCATTTTTCTTATATGGTAGCCTATATCGACAACGTCCTGGTCCATTCCGCTACCCCAAACAACATGTCAGGGACCTCGAAGTGGTTGTGGCAGCCATCCACAAGGCAGGGCTTTTTTGTAAAGCCCTCCAAGTGCGAGTTCTTCAGGGATGAGGTTACCTTTCTAGGGAATCTTGTATTGAAGGATGGTTATTCCATCCCCCCCAGCAAGTTGGAGGCCATTCATTCTTGGCCCACCCCAACCACCCAAAAGCATCTTTTCAGCTTTCTGGGTACTGTCACCTTTTGAGGAAATTTTCCCCAGCTCTTGCTCAACTGGCAGCCCCATTGTATCCCCTCACTGGCAAGAACATCCCCTTTATATGGTCCCAGAGTGCCAGCAGGATTTTGAGGGTATCAAGGAGGTGTTTGTCACAGCCCTGTCCTGTGGCATGTCAACATGTCCCAGACTTCCATAGTAGCCTGCAATGCCTCGTCAGTGGCCGTGGGTGCTGTGTTGCTGCAGGAGCACGAGGGAGTTGAGCACCCAGTGGCCTATTACTCTTGGAAGTTTACCACAACTGAGCAGGCTTGACCAATTTATGATAAGGAGCTAGCGGTGGTGGCGTGGTCAATCACCCATTGGTGATATCTCCTGCAGGGCGCCCTGCACGAGGTTACTGTTCAGACGGACCATAAGGCCCTGCTTTATTACTGTAAACCTCAGAAGTTAGGTCACTGGCAGACCCGCATGTATCAAGACCTGTGAGTTTCAGTTTAAGTACAAATTTATCAAAGGCCCACTTAATGTCTTTCTGGACATTCTCAGTCGCAACCCCGCCCTGTTCCCTAACGGGGAGGGAGGACCCCCTTGTACCTTATGATGATGGTGCCTCCCTCTCAAATCCTCCCATTGGCTCCTCCTGCATGTCCTTCGCTGATGTTGACCCAGCTACTCCGCTCCTCCCATGTGCCCTTGATTCCCAAACCTGCTGCCCAAAATGAATTGAGCTTCTGGCTGACTTGGAGTCCATGCGCCACAAGAAAACCCCATATACCTTATAGGATGGGACAATCTGGTTCCATGGTTGGGTGTGGGTTCCTCCTTCCTTACGCAGTCTAGTCATTGAGTAACACCACATTTCCCAGACCGTTGGCCACCCTGGGATCAAAAAGTGTGCTGATCTCATCAAGAGAACCTATAATTGTCCTGGGTCCTCATAGGATATTTCCAATTAACTATCTTGTTTTGTAACCTGCACCCAGGCGAAATCTGATCATTTTGGAAAAAAAGGGGTTGTTGCACCCCTTGCAGCAGGCTGAGGACCATGGACCTCAGTCTCCATGGATTTCATCACGGAGCTCCCACCCTCCTGTGGTTCCAATGCCATAATTGTAGTCATGGATCAGTTTACCAAGTCGGCACTCTTCATCCCCTGCCTCTCTTCTATCACTGCAGTGGAGACTGTGAATTTATTTGTCGATCATAACTTTTCCATGTTTGGTCTCCCCCAGGAGATAGTATGTGACAAGGGACCCCAGTTCTTGGCCCAGTTCTAGGAAGAGCTGTGACTTTCCTACGCATCAAGCTCTGTCAATCCACGGCCTATTACCCCCAGTACGATGGGCAGACTGAGAGGGTGAATCAGGTACTGGAGCAGTACTTGTGCTGCTATACAATGGCTGCACAAGACACCTGGGCCAAGGATCTACCTCTAGCACAGTTCGCATACAAAAACTCCTTCCATTCCTCCACCAACTTTTCTCCCTTTGAGGCCACCTTGTGGTATAACCCCTCATTCCAGATTGGTCCCCAACTCTTCACAGCAGTTCTGGCTGCTAAGGACCACATGAGCTCTCTCCACGAGTTGCATAACCTGGTCCGCAAACACTTAACAAATTCCATTGAGGACTATAAGAGGTTTGCTGATCAGAAGCGCCTTCTGGGCCATGAGATCATGGTTGGTTCCCTGGTCATGATGGATAACCACAACCTCCCCATAAATGCCCCCACCCGCAAGATCTCAGCCAAGTGCTCAGGACCTTTTGAGGTTGAGAAGGATTTAGGCAATAAAGCCTACCATCTGAGACTGCCCGCATGCTGGAAGCAGCATAATGTCTTCCAAACCTCTCTTCTGACCCCTTTTAAGGGGGATAGGCCAACGTCCCCTGAGCCAATTGTCATTGGGAAATCCCAGGAATTGGAGGTGAAGGCCATCGTAGCTTCCTAATGGTCCCACCAGACCATCCAGTACTTGGTTTCCTGGAAAGGTTAACCCTCATATGAGAACAGCTGGGTGTAAGCGCATGATTGTACAAACTGAAAAGTCCTGATCAAGGAATTCTACGCCTCTCACCTGACTGAACCTCACCTATCCCAGAAGATTGCAGCCATCCTGGCCATAAAGTTACCAGAGCGCCACAAGAACAACGCCTTGGTCCATGCCCCTGGGGGTGGGATCCTCCCTGTTGAAAAAGGGAAGGGTATTGTAAGTCTTGGGGACCAGCCCTTGAAGCTGGATAGGGTTCAGCACCCTATCCAGATGAAGAGGGGCCTCAAGGCTCCTGTGGCCCCTCTGTCACAACTTGGTGACCTCACCCATGTGATAGATGAGCGCTCAGTAACAGCGTTTCTCCCCAAAGCCACCCCACTCCCACCCCTTCCCTCCTCTTCAATCCTGGTAGGATTGATAGAGGGGTCTGCATGGAGATGGTTCATGTTATAGGCTTGGGGGGGGGGGGGGGGGGGTCGGAGGCCACCCACTCCCCAGTCCAGCCATGGGGAAAAATTGGGAAAATTGCAATTCCCAGTGTCAGAGCCCAGCTGGTGATTTCTGGTCCTGGGGGCCAATTCAGATTGGCCAGGTCCAGGAGCCAGATTGGAACATGCTTTGGATCAGAAACCTGAGTTCAAAATGGCTCAATTCATCAGGTCAGATGTTCAGAGGCAGTTCCAGGAGGTTTGGATTTTGCAAGCTTACCAATTGTAGTATCAGACCAAATTGCAACAAACCTGATCCATGAACCCCTGCCTTCTGAGACAAATACAAAATGCTCAAGCCATGCGAATTGGCTGAGTCAAGTCATCAGGACCTGGATCAGCAGCATCAATTTGGCTCAGTTGCAAGAAGTTGGGAAAATTTGCAAAAAATTATCAAGCTTCTTCTGAATTGGGAGCCACCTTTCACCCCCCCCCCTCCAAGTTAGCCAACTGAATTCCCTCCCCATTTCCCAAACAACCAATCCCCCAACTCCTCCCTATGCCTATCAAACTGTTTAAAAGGCAACTGGCCCCACTGAGGGAAGTTGTTAGTTCATCTTTTTTAGCCTTGTCAAAATAGAAAATCTGTGTATCTGCTTAGTTTTCAGCGGACTCCGCCTACTCTTAACAGATTTAAACACAATTCTGTTGTTTAATCTGACAAAACACACTGTCACCAAGATCCTTTTCTCGATGTTCACAGACTGGATTATCCAGTCACTCAATACTGTCACGCAGCAGAGGATCATTGATGCAATAATCTGGCCCACCCCTGAAGGTGAGCCCAGAGTTCCATTCATTCCTTCACGTCTGTTAAATGAAGCCCATTCCATTTATGCTGACGTTGAGTCCACTGAGCCTTCTCCCCAGGGGGAGAAGTCTCAAAGCGCCCCTGGCCCACTGCACATGGGTTTGGCTCCATTTGCCACCCCTGCCACTGTGGGTCCAGCTCACCAGCAGACTTAGAGTGTCCTGTTTGGAGAAACTCAGTTCCAGCCCCTCCTATGGGGTTTCCTCCACTTCTACCCACCTTCTCAACAATTTGGTGGTCTCTGTGCCGCCTCCTGCTGGTGTACAGGCCTCTCCTTCAAGTTCTGAAGGCCATCAACTGTAATCCTTGGAGGAGTTATCATCCTCCCTGCCTCTCCCTCCCTTGGAGGTTGCCCCTGTAAGACTTCTTGCAGTTGCCCCCAATGCAACCATCTGGTTTGCCTTGGGGCTTGTACATTATTGAATGTTTGCTTTCCTCATGTGTCCCGTAGATCCCCACTTATTTTAATCGCTCAGACCGCTATGCCTCTGGCATTCTGAGCCCTCCACAGGTGCTCACGCACCCTGACTGGGAGCCCAGTCTAGTTCTTCTTAGCCGCATCCATGACACTGTTGGTGCACCAAAGCATCATCTATATTATGGCAGTTAAATTTGGGATTTTCTGACTGTTACACTTTCAAGGTTAATATGTATGGTGGCATTCCAGGAAACTCAATGAAATGAGAAATTTAACTGGATTTTTAACATATATAAATATAATAACATCCATTTATATGTATAGACAAAATTCTTAAATTTATATTTATTACTAAATTGGCTCATCATTTTTTTTGTTTTACTTACCTTGCAATAAAAGCTTTAACTATAATAATAGTTTAAATGATAAAAATAATTAATAAAACTGATTGCGTTAGGATATGAACAACTGACCTTTATAAAATTTAAGTTTAGAGCCAAAAGCTAAGCTAATTATTCTTAAAGGGGTATTTTTAAAATCAATTGGGATTTTGATTCAAAGTTTAGATTTAGATTAACTTTTAAAAAAGTTCAACTTCTAAAGGGCCAAATGACCACTAACCACTTAACAAAACCATTTAAAATATCAAATCAACCTAATATCTTACTGCTCAGCCATAACATTATACCAATTACCATCAAAGACATATAAGATTTTCACTTGTTAATATAAAAACTTTTTTATATTAATATGAAAATAATAACTCTTCATATTTATAAACCTCCATGAAAAATACTTAATGTGCCAACTTTCATGGTGATTTGTCAAATGGTGTCAGAGTCTATAGCTATCAGATATACATATTACCAACATCCATTTATATATATTACTCAAAAATATAGAACTTACCATCTTATTGTCCAAAGCAAAAATAAAGTAAATGCATATAGACAATAATTTTAAAACTTTGATAACTACATTGTCTCATCATTTTTTAGTTTTTATTTACAATTGCAATATCTGTTTTACATATATAAAAGGTTTAAATGATAAAAAGTAATTGAATAAAAGTGATTGCACCAGGAGCAAAAACTAAACTTTTATAAAATTTAATTTTAGAGCCAAAAGATGAACTTATTATGCTAGATTTTAAGACCAAAACTTCATACTTTATTTTAAAATAAATTTTAAGGGAAAGTAAGAGGGGAGGGCGGAATACAGGTGATTCGGCCAAGGGTAAAAAGGACCAGGGGTTTGGATTTGCTAGAGTTCTAGCACCTCTGACCATTGCTGATTGGTGATCGCCATCACTAGCCATGGTTCTAGCATTGGCGGGCTTACAGGCCATTCAATTCTCAGTTGATTAGTTGCCTCATCACATATGATGAGCAATCCGGCAAGGAAAGCCAGTTGTGTGGCTTTTCTAACACCCAGGGATTAGGCATGAAAATTTTGAGATTTGATGGAGCTAATCAGAAATAATCAAACGGTCTTTAATATCAAATCTTTGTGGTGGGGGCGCTCATTGCTCAAAATCTTGGTGACAAGCACACAGTGAATTACCCATACACAATAATGTAAGATGGAGGCTTGTAGTTGGATCAGAGCCAATTTTAGGGTTTTTAGGAAGAAAAGATCCTGCGATAGATGTATTCCCAGTGGCAATTGTTTGCCTGATAGGATGTGATGCATCGTGGACCAGTATTTTTGAACACGGCGCATTCATTATAACATTGGGCTATGTCTGCTTCCAGTTCAGCACATATGGGGCATTCTTTGTGCTGGTAGTCCGGCCTGCAGTGCTTGCCCAATTTGAATGCCCATTTTAGGATCCTCCAGGTTACTGAACGCTGTTTGGCCATTACTAAATGGGAGATCGGGCCCAAAATCAACTCCTTCATTGTGTAGTTGGTGTCATAGCCTTTGGTAGTCCAGTTGTTTAGGATTTGTGAATGGGTGGGCAGATTGCATCCCAGTTTTAAGAGCAGATCCCCATATTCTATCAGCATTGATTTGTACCTTATTTTGATTGACCTGGTTGCATATTCATTAGTATTTGGTTATTCTCCTCCCAGCTCATTGTGGAAATCATTGCAGAATTATGGGCTTTGACATCCCTTTGAATTTGGTCAGCGTCTTGGGCTGATTGCTCAAACGACCATCCGCCCTGGTGCACAGCCCAATTGCATAGTCACTAGTAGTGTGGAGTACCCTTTTAAGAGCTTATCCGCAGGTGGTGCGCCATCCATTCACATATTGAGCATGGAAAGACTAGCTCTTGAAGGCCTTGGGCTCTTTCCCAGTTCACGCCCCACGCTAGGGTCAGGAAGCGCATGTGCATTTGTGTTAGCTTAAGGAATGACTTCCCTCATATATGTCAGGCGTGAGATTCAAAGTCCAGGAGGCCCATGCCTCCTTTGTTCTTTGGTTTCAACAGGGCTTCCAGCGGTATCGGTGCCACCTTTGCCTTGAACCACGAGAAGGTTCAGAGCATTGCCCTGATTTTCTTCTCTAAGTTCAGGCTCATTGGCAGCACATAAGTGACATACCACAACTTTGAGAAGATGAAGACATTTATTGTCTGCACTTTCTCCTTGAGGCATAGTCTGGCGCTCTTCCAACATGCCATTCAGATTGATAAGCTTGACAATGCTTTCTGTTTGGTCTCCAGTACTGCTGGTCCCTTATCATTGAATAGTATCCTGAGGTATTGGATTGTCTAGGAGTTCATGATCGGCGTTGTGTCAGTCAGTGGGCTGAAGTTCAGGTTGCCAATCCTCATCACTGCTGTTTTTGCCAAGTTGATTTTTGCTTTCAAAGATAGTTGGTAGAGGTTTAATAGTTCCTTGGCGCCCTGGAGGTCAGTCAAGGAGCTTATGCCTACTACTATATCATCAGCAAATGCTAGCATCTTCAGTGTCATTTGATTAGGTGGACTAGACCCTGGAGTTTTGCATCTGCTGCCACCAGTAGAATGTTGGCTGCAAAGTTAAAAGAGTATCAGTGACATAGGTTCACCTTGTTGGAGACCCTGCCCAACAGGGATTTTGTTGGTTATGCCATCTGTGATGGTCACCTTTGTTACCAGGCTCAAGTACAGCATCGTTATCCATGCTCAAAAAGTGTCAGGGATATTGACTGCCTTTAGTGACTCATGGAGGAATGACCACGCTACTTGGTCTTATGCCTTTTCCATGTTGAGAAACATAAGGTACCCCTGTTCAATTCGCCTCACATCCTGGAGTACGCTCTGGAATAAACCAATTCTGTCCCATATACTACAGCCTTTGATGAAGTCGTTCTGGGCATTATGGAGCGTGCGCGGTGCCGTTGCCATCTTTTGATTAGATAGTATGCATGTGAGCAGTTTATAATTGGCATTCAATAGTGTAATTGGGCGCCAGTTCCGAAGTTGGCATTGGAGGCCCTTTTTGTACAAAAGTATAATTCAGGTCTCTTGGCCTCCTGGAATTTGCTGGCCATTTTGTAAACAGTGGTTAAAGAGGGCTTTGAGTTACAGCACAATGCGGTCTCAGAATATGCTGTATATTTCTGCACATATATTGTTGGGGCCTGGTGCTTTCATTCTTGCCAACTTCTTTAGCGCCCTCTTAACTTCATTGATAGAGATTTCAGCGGATAGTTTTTTGACATCTTCCAGTGTACAGCCCCCAGTGCCATCTTGGCCAGGTCAATAAGGGTTTTTGTCACCAATTCGCTTGTTTCTTGTTGATGGAAAAGATCACCATAGAATTTCTCGACCTTGCTTGATTGTTTCAGGGTCTGTTAATAATCCCCCTTCTGCTGTCTCCACTTCCCATACCCTAGCTTTTGTTTGAATTTCCTTGAGGTGCTTCATGCCCTCATTGGTCATCGTCTCACTAGGCTCTGATATTGGTAAGTCACATTGGTCTATCTCTCTTAATCTTGCTTCATCATTATGACCTGATACTTTTTGTGTGTTGTTTGGTACTTGCTCCACCAGTCTTCCCTGTCCCACCAGGTGAGCCTCAGCCTTTGTAATTTAAACTTCAGCTGCTTCATGGCAGCAGTTCACTTGTAGGAGGTTGCTTTTTTAACTTCATGCGATCGTGCTTCAGTTTTTCTTTGATCTGAGTCCATTGTACTAGCGTGTTCAACTCTGGGCGGCTGTCCAGATATGCTACCAGGATCCAGACCAGCGTCAATCTATTGGCACCATTCCCATTCCTCAGAGTGGCTGGTGCCAGTTGCCATTTGTGATTCCTCGGGGGTTCATCAAGATTGATATCCATGTGGATGACCATGTGGTCACTTTTGGCATTTATGCTAACCTCGTTGTTGGATGACATTGGCTTGAGATCCGATGACACTAGGATGTAGTCTAAACGTGATCCTGAAAGTGGGGATCCAGCGGCGTCATATGACCATCGCATTAAGTTGGCCAGGTTGTTGTCCTCTTCGTCAATTATTAGGCACATCCCCAATTTAACTAGGTAATCCAGCATCTCATCAGCCTTTCTTTTGTGCCGTTCTCTTGTCAGAAACATATCCCAGCTCACATTCATCCAACTGTTAGGTCTCCTGCTATTATGGCTGTTGCTTTGGATGGCACTTCTGCTAAGAATTCCCAAAAAATACAGTTTTCATGGAGCTTTGGTGGGTCATAGACTGCTACCACTTGTATGCTCCTGTCAGTGTCTCTGTTTGTAGCCGTCACTATCAAGATCCTACTGGCGTGAGATTCTTCCACAAATTCCAGGTCTATTTTCTTGTCCATTGCGAATATTGCCACGTGGTCCATCCATAGGGCTTGGTAGCCTATCTGGTGGGACCACGGGTGGTTTTTTGCATCATGGTTTGAGCTTGGCACCATTTCCTTTTGGTTACCAGCTTGTGTTTCTGAAATAAAAATTAGGTCAATATTATTAGTTTTTAAATGGTGCATCTTCCTCCTCCTCATTTGTATGCTCACCATCCCCTGAGCGTTTGTGGTCGCTATCCTCATTTCCGGCTGCTCAACCCATGGGTATGAGTTTTAATGTTGTCTGGGTTATGGATCAAGTCATGTAATGAGGTCTGGTTGATAGATGATGATGGCGTTAATGGTTGGCGGGGTGTATTATTTGGTCTTTGGTGTCAGTTGGTTGGGGCTGGGATTATATTCCCGGTCATCCTGTGTACTGGGAATTTGGTTGTCATCCCCATCTCCATATCAATGGATAATGGGGTGGTTTTACGATTGGTTCTGGGTGCCCCTTGTCCCCTGCTGGTGGAGCGGCAGATTCCCCCTTATCCATCATTCAGATTCTCACCCCTTTGTTTGATTTAGCAGCAGAACTCGATTTTTTAGTTGGTAATTGTCTGTCTGACTTTGCCAATTTTGTCACATCTGCTGATTTTTCGCCAGTAACCTCAGGTTTGTTTGCCAATGACTTCTGATTTGATTTAGTATTCGCTTTCAGCTTATCAGGCTTTGATTTTGATTTGTTGGCTTCCTGCGTCCATCCTTTCTTGGGGGACTTCTTTGGGTTCGCCTTCTGCCATCTTTCCTCCTTGCGGACCATCCATTCCTCTTGGGTTGGACATTGCTCTGCTGGTCTGGGGTCAATTCCCTCATCCATTGCATATGATTTGGGGTTTGGGTTTATAAACGGCTCATCATTCACTTCAGGTCGCTTGGCTGCTTCCAGTTCCCATGCTTCCCTATGTGCCAGGTCCAATTCTTGTTGTTGGCGTTTCATTTCTGCTACCTCTGTTAGTTTTAATGGGATCCATTCTCTGGCTTTTAGGAGGAGGAAAGTCTTGGTACCAACCTTATTGATCCCCCCAATGGGGTCATATTTGTACTCCCAGATAGTTTTACCTTTACAGTGATGGCATTGAGCCATTGTGTGGCCAGTCTGGTAACAGGACCGTCACACTTGTTTGACATCTTCCTGTTTGACATATACTACCCTGTCAAGGCCAGGCAGGCGGATGTATTGGGGTAGGGCTATTTTGTTCAGCTTCATCCTGGGTGCCAGTTCATAAAGCGCTTCCACTGTCCGGGGGCAGAGGGCTTTGCAATGTAATCGCTGCTGGCTTGCCAAAATTCTTGTACTTCACCATAGTACAATAATCAGGTCTGGATCGCTTCATGCACCCACTCCTGTTCTCAATCAGTAGAGAGATTCTGGATGGTTACCCACCTTGCTTTTTGGTCGGCATATCTGGTTGGCTCCATTCACAGATAAATCCCCTTGTATCTGATGCTAATTTTGGGAGTTTCTTGTGGTCCAATTCGCCTGGAATCGCTATATCTATATATCCTCATTTGGTTACCCAATGGTGATCAAAGTCCCCTCCAGCTAGGACTTTGTCAAGTTCCTGATAAATTGACATTATCAAGTCAGACCAAACCTCCTCCTCCACTAGCTGCAGGTGGATTTGGATAGCATCCTTTAGGTATGATTTTGGTGCCTGGCGGTCTGTAAAGCCCCCACTTATCAACTGATGGATGTACTCAATGTGGCTCCCTGCTCCGTTCCAGGTGTTGTCATCAGTCTACGCTGCTGCTGTGCTGTAGGATTTGGTTTTCGTGCTTGGTTTGACTACTTTGTTGGGGGTCTTCCCCTTTAGAATCCAGCTTACTGATTTATCGAGGCTGAATCCCCAGTTGAAGAACGCTTTGATCTGATAAATGCTGATACCTCAGCAGCTAATATTTTTAGCCATTTGCGCTCTGATCTCAAGGCTTTGCCACTCAAGGGCATCTGTCAGTTAGAACTCCAATTGGTACCATTTGAGGGCAGATTCCAGGCCACACGTTGGGTGGAGGTATTTTTGAAGGACCTCCAGCGTAACTGAGCTACGCTGGCACCAGTCCCTTACTTTGACACTATTCCAGCCCCCATCTGTAAATACTCGTGCCATGGCTTCTGGAACTCCCACCTCACTCCATTGGAACTCTTTGAGGGGGTGAAGCCTTTGGCGGCGTATGGGGCCACTAGCATTAGTTCCTGGAAGGATTGCTTCCAATCTCAGATGGTTTCAATGCAGATCTTGCTTTGAGCCATTCTTGGCCAAGTCTGGGGTCATGACCCCTTTCATCGCTGTTGCTACCTGTGGTGAAATCTCATGTTCCATCCACAGTTGGGATGACTCAGGGGTGAGCCCCACTGCATCCCAGTCTGCAGCTTCAGTGATTGTTGTGACATTGTACCAGATTTTCTTCTTTTTGATCCGGAAGGGTCAGCCTCTAAGGGTTTTGTGAATCATTTTAGTCACCCCAGCTCCGCCCATTCGCACACTAGGTCCATACTGGCCCCCACTCAGAACCAGTATTTCATTTCCATCAGTGTGAATCCATTGGTGGACCAGTTGATGGCCTCTTCTGGCGACCAATCCTGGAAAGGTCACCACTCCACCACTTTTTTCCTTTGTCCAGCCCACTTTCATCAGGTCTAATGTAGTGGCTGGTGGGATTCATGTGTACAACCAGTGTAGGGCCTCGGTGGCCTTGAACCCAACCATGATCCATGGTAGTGCCTCCTCTGGGGAGAATGTGGTACTATACCATTCCAGTGCCATGTCTACTGGAATGGTGTGTCAGGCCCATTTGAGGGCAGTTGAGGCAATCAAGAATTATTTCGCATATTTGGCTAATTCTGTTGGGTTGAGGCCTGATCTCCCAAAGGCTTGGGCATATTGTGCTGTAATGTCTGCCTTGTTATACTCCATCGCGTTTAAGGTCAATGCTGACATCCATCCAGGCCTTTGCATCCACCAGTTTTAAATCTTCACAGATTACAGCCTCAATCACTTTGTTCTCCATGGGGATTTTCATTCATTCCAGGGCGTCTTCAGTCCAAACTCGTGATGCTATGAATAGTACTACCATGTCAATTGAGAGCTGGGTATTGAGCTAGCGTTTGGTTACTCTGGCAGAAAACTTGTGGTCTCACCAAATAGCTGCGATGGCTGGTTTGATACTTTTGGAGACCCACTGAGTCGCCGTAGAGTATGGGAACTGGAAGGTCTCCCATTGTTTGACTTTGCAGTCTGACACGCCTTAACACACCAACATGTCTGACTGAATCAGGGTATACCTCACTGAGGCCCTGGCCACCAACTTGACCGCTGTTGGTGTTTTGGCCCCTTCCAGTAGTGCCTTTAGTTTTTTTGCCAAATTTTCTCAATTGTCTGATCCCTTAGATTTGGTCCCTGACATAGCTTCACCCCCGCCGGGGTTGGTCTCTGATGGTTTGTATTGGTTCAGCAATTGGCTTTGTGCTAATATAATCCCCTCTGACAGCTTAAAATTGTCGGGGTTTGTTCCCAATGGTCCATTCAGGATTGGCCATTGATTCTTGGTTGAGCTAGACAGTGTTGACAAAAATTTTGTTAGGGATTGCACCCAATGGTGTATTGGGGATCATGCTAAATAATTTACTCGGGTTGCCAGATCAATTTTGGTCAGGGACCATTCCCCCCAACTGGGCCTTGTCAGAACTGGTGCCCAACTTCTTCTTTACCAAAAACTCTGAGCAGAATCAGTAAGTTTCTCCATGTCAGCATAAAACTTTTTGTCATTGCTCTGTTGGTTTGAGCTGCTGATTTTTGTCAATCATTTCCAAGTCAGTTTTGGATCCAACCAATACTTCGTCAGGGTTTTTTGCTTTTTCCACAAAAATTTTCTTACCCTGCGAGTCCCCAATCCCCTCTACTGGTTGAGGTTTGGTGGGGAATATTCCCAACACTGCTGTTCTTGGCATCAGGCCTCACTCTCCAAAGGTGTTTCCTGTTATCTGATTGTTGACGGCCACCAATCCTGGGGAGTCAGACCTGTTATCTGCGCTAGTTGCAAGGGCACCATGACCCTTCAAAGCATTTGCATGTTTCATCATCATTCATGTCACTAAATTGTTAGTCGATGTACATGGGTTGTTTAGCCCTTCCCTGTTATTAATCACGTGGGGGCTTGGGGCAGCGGTAAGTTTGTCAGATGGTACATTCATCTTGGCATCCTTCATATTATTATTGTTACTTGATATCAGTGCAGACAAGTTGTCCATTTCTATGTGCTGCGCACAGATGGGCGGATTGACTTCCCAATGCTTGGTTGGTTGGCCGTGGATCACTGCTCTATAGTTGCAGTGTGCACTGGCAGTTGATGCTCTCTCAATTCTTGTTCAATTCAATTTTTGAACTTATTATGCTAGAGGAGGTATTTTGAAATAAAATAGTTTTTTGATTCAAAGCTTTAATTTAGATTAACTTGCTAATTAGCCAAATAACCACTAACCACTTAACAAAACCATATAAAAATATCATATCAAATGAATTTAAACTGCTCTGCTGTAACAATATAGCGAATAGCATTGAAGTATATATATGGTTTCACTTCTTGTATATAAAACTCTTTAATTTACTATGAAACTGATATTTTTAAAATTCTTAAATCTTCTTGGGCATGCATACAACAACTCACCAAAGTTTCATCACAATTGGTCAAATGGTGTTGGAGTCTATATATCTTGGATATACCAACATCCATTTATATATATAGATTCACCAATTCTCACCCACTCACCTAAATAGATTGAACTTTTTAGACTCAAAGGTTTCAAATGTCATTCAGAACGTCAGTCATTAAATGTGTTGTATTAAGTAACTAGCGGAGTTACCTGTGCTTCACTATGGTAACTATAGAATTTTTCGATATTTAAATTTTAAAACTTAGATTTTATATTATAAATAAACAATAACCACTCAGCTAAATCTAATTGCCCAATTAAATCAACCAAAAACCACCAACCACTCAGTAAACCTAACTAAAACTATCAAATCAACTAATAACTAATCACCCCTAAAAACTAAACTGTGTCCAGTTGATTCGACCAGAAACCATCAACTACTCAGCCAAACAAAATAAACCTATCAAATCAATCAAATAACACCAAACTGCTATCCAAAACATCTCTCTATATATTTAAAATTATTGGGTATGTGACATGTCTTCCAAACTACTAAATCAACTTCTACTTAACTTGTCAAAAGTATTTTATTAATTAGGTGAACCAAATTATACAGGTTTTAAAATTATAAACCTAGCATCCAGATACCCGTGCTTCTCTATGGTATTTAGTTTATCAGATGATAAGCTCACATTGTAGCCTATAGTCTGTGCTAGCACTACTCTCAAGCCACTCAGACTAACAGCTCCGCTGTTGCCCTTGTGGCTGGTGAGCTTATTATCCTAACCACTTAATTACTTAACCTCTAATACTGTTTTTGTTGAGTTTCAGGTGAGCAAATTGGTGAATTATTAGATAATATTCACCAATTCTCACCCATTCACCCAAATAGATTGAACCTATCATACTCAATAATTTCAGATTTGATCTTTTTTGCCAATTCTCACCCAAACACCCAAAATAGATAAACTTATCAGACTCGACTAGTTTCAGGTAAGCAATTTGGTGAATTATTAAATAATAGTTGTCAATTCTCACCCACTCACCAAAATAGATTGAGCCTATCATACTCAATAGTTTTCAGATTCAGTAAGATTCTCCAATTCTCACCCACTTACCCAAATAGATAGACCCTATCAGAAAAAAGGCTTAGATGTCAGTCAGTGATTACATCAGTGAAATTTTTAAGTAGATTTACCCAGCATTGCTTGGGTTTATTAATAAGCTCACACTGACATATCCTATAGGCTGTGCAAGTGCTGCTCTCAAGCCACTCAGACCAACAGCTTTGCTATTGCCCTCATGGCTGGTGAGCTAAGTATTCTAAATCTACTTATCTTAATATCTAAAAATCATATTATAGATGTATGTTTGTATGTATATGTATGTATGTATGTATGTTTGTATATATGTAAATGGAAGACACACTATCTCTTGAAAGAATTAACCAAAGATCATCAAACTTGGCACAAAAACTATAAATTTAAAGAACAGCAATAGGCTATTTATCAAAAAAAAATTATATAATTTTTTATAAAGGTTATATATAATAATAAAAGTGTTTGGTTCTAATGGCAATTGTATATCATTTTTGGTGGGCGTTTTGGTTTTATTTGTTTAATCTGATAGGTTCATATGGTTCAATAAGAAGTCTGTAGCTTTTGGTTGATTTAAAAGGCCAAAAATCAATTTTGGTTAAGTGGTGGTTGGTGGATCTAGGTTGATTCAATAGGCTTATAGTTTTAGGTAAGAGATTGATGATTTAGTAAATTTGATAGCTCAATTGATTTTGCTGAGTGATAAATGTTGTAGTAGGTCTTGTTATTTTACTTATTCTGCTGTTAGGGCTCAAGGGAAAAGAGAAAGTTAAGGAAATTAGGTATTAGAATTTATTAAGGTCTGTTAGATTGGGTTTAAGTTAACCATTTTATAGGTGAAGATTGGTTTGGCATTATTTTCTTTGGGAAGTAGGCTGGGTTATGAGGTATACTCAGGAATGATCAGTTTTGTTCCAAGGGATATAATATTAGCTTCTTGTTCCTTAGGCAGAAGTGATGTTTCTGATAGTTTCCATCACACTCCTCTCCTTAAACAAGTTTATAGAAACCTTGAGGAGGCATCCTAATACTGTGTCAGTTAATTGTTTTATATAAGTGTGCATGTGTATATGGGCCTTCGCTATTAATTTTGGCAATCTTAAATGGTCCTTGCCAATTTTAGCATAATTTTCCTGAGTGAGATTTAAGTATATCATTTCTAAACAGGAGGACTGTATCCTCTACTGAATAATGGGGTGATTTTGTGTTGGCTTTTTGTGCCTGTGCCATCATAGCCTTCACCTGGGTATTAATCTTCTGTCAATTGATTATGAGTGGTTACAAAAATTCCTCTCAATTTTCTTTGTTCACTCATGACTGCAGTTTAGAGGTGTAAACTTTATACCAAATATGACTTCATAAGGGGTACGTTAGGTTGTGCAATATTTTTTGTCTGATAAGCCTAAAATATATCTAAAATTATGTGATCTCATTCAGTAGGGTTAAATACTGTAGATCAGGATTCTGAATTTATTAACATCTTATTAAAGCGTTCAGTTTGGCCATTGAAGTGTGAATTGTAGGCTGTAGTAAGGATGTGTTAGGTTCCCACATTTTTTGAGAAATTCATTAACCATGTTATTATTTAATGTGTCCCACAATCTGTAAGGATGCATTGAGGTGGGCCAAATACTGCAAAGATGTTGTTAAAAAAACTCTGCAACTATATGAGCATCCACTTTTTTTGGTGGCAATAGCCACTGGCCAATTAAAAAATATTCTGAGGCCACTAGAATATATTGATTGCCACTCTTTGATACTGGTGAGATAGATCTAACGAAATTCAGGCCCCACACTTCAAATAGGCCATCTATAGTAATAAGCGATTAAATTTGGTTATACACATGTGATTTATTAAATATCTGACATAAGTAAAACGTTTTTACCCACTCACAACAGCCTACATAAGTGTTTGGCCACCGATATGAGTATATGAGTCATTCCCACATGGCAGCACGTTCAAAATGTCCCATTTTTTTATGATTTAAGCTAAGACAGTGTCAGCATTGGCCAATCAATGGAACTTGTTGTAGTTCATCTCCATTTTAACAGTATAAGGTTCCATTAATGACTATAAATTTTAGGCATGCTAATAAGAATTTCTATTTGTCCTTGATAGTTAAAGGGATATTACATGAAGTTATAAATTGCCAAATATCCACTAGTTCAGGTTCAAAGTCCAGTGAAAACATTGCTAAATGTTCCTTAGTATCCTTGACTGGAATTCAAGATAGGGCATTTGCTAAAACGTTTTGTTTTCCTGGAATATGAATAATGTCGAATTTGAATTCCATTAGTTCATAAATCCATTGGATTCTCTGGCTTGATGAAGCTGGACCATTTAAAAGAGCTTGAAGTGCTGAATTTTCAACAAATATGGTAAATTTCCGTCCTAGGAGATGATATAAAAATTCCCTGAGGGCCCATACACCTGCTAATGTTTCTTGTTCATAGGTTGAATACTTTCTCTTCACTTACGTGAATTTCCTTGACATATATTATAATGGCTGATATATGTTGTATTTTTTCTGTGATAAGACAGCACCCAAAGCATATTCACTTGCATCAGTAAATATGTAGAATGGTTCTTCAAAGTTTGGGTGAATTAGGATTGGACTATCCACCAGTGTCATCTTGAGATTTTCAAATGCAATATCATGTTAGCTCGTCCATATAAATTAGTTTCTTTTTTAAGTAGATCAAATAGTGGTGCTTCCAAATCTCCATACATGGGTATAAAAGTGGCATAGTATCCTATGGCACTTAAAAAGGATCAAATCAATGGAATTGAGTCCGGTCATATCCACTGTTTGATTGCTTTCACTTTATCAGAATCAGGTGAGCGCTCTTGTGGTGAAATTATGTGATCTAACAGTTTTAGTTTTTGGGTAAAAAAGATTGATTATCTGTATTGAGCGAGAATGGTGTTCCTTAAGTAAGTTTAGGGTGGTCTGGATATCCAGAAGGTGTTGGTTAAAGGATGATGATGCTATTGTAATATCATCCATATACATGGTTATATATTTTTGTAAGAAAATCTGCAAAATACAGTGTTCATACACTGGAAAGTTCATAGTGCTCCTGAAAGGCCAAAGGGCATCTGTAAAAGTTCAAATTGGCCATATTTTGTCACAAAGCTTGTGTAATGTCATCTGCCATTCCAATCTGGTGGTAACCTAGAACAGGTCCAGATTTGTAAACCATGTTTTTCCTGAAAAGGAGGGAAAATATCTGGAATCAATAATAATGGGTATGCATCATCTTCAATTACTTGGTTTAGTGGCACATAATCAACATATAAGTGAAGTTTTCCATTTTTCTTTGGTATCACCACAATTGGAAATTCACAAGAGCTCTCACTTGGCTGAGTTAATTTGGCCTTTAGCATTTTTAAAAAATGATCCATACAAATATTCATCATACTTTGAGGTAAGCGGTAAGGTTGTCATCTAATTGGGCTTTAGTAACAGTAATATAATGTTCTTCACAAAATGCCATGGGTAGCTCATCCATATCTAATAATTCTAAGCATTTGAAATAGTTTAATAGGTTCATAACCTTGTCTTGGCATTAAATTGATAAGAATATGTTTTATCTGATTGGTGAAGTCTTTGGCCTACTTTGGATGGCTGGTTCTTCTTCTGTGGTAAGGTGGAGTTTTAGCAACTATTGTATGGCAAAAATAGACCAGATAGTGACTATAGATAAGATTTACCTTATTGGAGTTAAACTTTGAAGCTGTATTCATCTGTTGGTTAAATGTACAATAGCTTGCTGCACTGATCTTTCTGATCCTTGGCAATATCTCAACTTAGTACAACAAAAATATTAAATGCAAAAAGCTTGTATATTAAACAATTAACTTGTAGTGATAAATTATTGTGTTTTATTAGTATCAACTTGGAGATGATTTATAAGGTTTGATGTTAACCACATCTTACCCATGACGCCTCATTTTTATTAGCACTTAGCCAGAGAAAAACGTAATAAGTTCGTCTGAGGGTCTACATTCCTTATGACTCAAGGGCATCTCACATGGCCTCAGGGTCAGTGTCAAACTCATAATATCTCAAGATAGCATTTCTGACGTGTCTGCAAACATCTGAACAAATGCTCCTCTCAGTCAATCAGCAGCACATACCAAGATGATTCATACCACTATCTAGTAATTAATTAAATTAAAGCCTAATCAACATCAAAATCTAATTTTGACATAGATTAACAAAGTCCACAAGCTTAGGTCATTAAGTTGACTATTATTTTTAAGTCTGACTTAACCAACGAAGCCCCCAGGCCAATGTCATCATAGTCAAATATTATTAAGTGGAATTGCTAGGCCAAAAATCACAAGTTTGGATATACTAAGGATATTTTTGGTCCATAATCACTGATAATTTTAATATGATAGATAATAATTTAGCATCAGCTAATACTATTACTTCCTATCTTTTTCTTTCTCGTTGCAAATACTTTTGCAACCTATTCAATTCAAGACTAAATCTAGTTTGATAATCTCACAGAGGAGATTAGTCTGCGCCCATGTCAGGGAGAAGTTGGGCAAGCAAGGTAAGAGGAGCAGTTGGAAGGCCCGCGGCCTCCAACATTCGAAAATGCCCCAGAGAATCTGGCAGAATAGACAAAATCTCAAAAAACTGGCGGTCACAATTTCCCCGGAGATACTCATGTGGCAAGCACGATGCAACCAGTACATCAACACGCCACACTCCCAGCCATTTTTGTCAGTGGAATTTGGAGTACATGTGTATCTGGACATCCAAAAAATGGCCTTGTGGGAAAAATTTTGTGAAGATGTACACAAAATTTTCCCAACTGCGGTGTACATTGCACCTCACTCCATGTTGCGCAGTTGGCTGGATCTAGGTTTTGAAAGCAAAATAGCAGCAGATGAGGCTGCAGCAGTGCGCATAGTGGTCAACCTCCCCGAAGGGCAATGGGTCATTGAAACCAAATGCACCAGATGGACAAAATCAAACCAAATTTCCTCACATTTGACTTTTTGCCTACTACGGTAAAATGTGACATTTTGGAGCAACACCTGAAAGATGGTCTCGCCATATATGGCGAAATACAGTCTTTTAAAATGCAACGCTTCATGCTGATGCCACACCTGTGCACCAGCAAAGCCATCGCAGTTCTGACCCCAACTGAGGAGATCGCAAAGGACCTAACCCAGATCCTGCACTCCACTTTTATTGATATCGCAGGGCATACCACCCACCCATTCCAGGTAACCGTGGACAGCGCGCCCCCCATTTGCACCCACTGTGACGCGTTCAGCCATAAGGCGCATGCATGCCCCATCAAGGAGGGCGTCACATTCCAAGAGCACCCCTCGGCGGCCATGGCCAGCGGAGAGGCGCACTATGAACCAACTGCAAGCACCAAGGAGGCTTTCCTGTGGGGAGCACAAGGCTGCTACCTATTGGTAAAGCCCATCTCCCCGCAGGAGCGGAAGAAGGCTAAGCAGGCCCATAGGGCCGCGGCCAAGGAAGCAGGCAAGGCCACCACTGCCATCCCACACTCACAATGCCAGGAAGACATGGAGACCTTTGTGGCAGAAGTGACTCAGGAATCCATCATCCAATCAGATTGGGAAGCCCATGCTGAGCGGGCCACTCAATCTGAGGATCTGATGGGAGATTCAATCTCACCCAATAGCTGCACCCAAGCTCCTGTCAAAACTGACTTGGGACCTATCCCAACTGAAAAAAAAAATTTTACCCGCTCGACGGTGCACCAAACTCATCCGCACCGCAAAAAATTCATCCAACGTCAGGAAAACAAAAAGTGAAGGCCAAAGCCAATGCAACTCTTTCCGCAAAAATTAACAAAAACCACAATAGCGTTGCTGCTAACACCCGCACTGCTGTGAAAGCCCATGGGGACCTTGAAGAGGCTGGTGGGCCCAGGGGCCCACCCCCTCACACCTAAGGTGCGATGGGGGAAACCTTCACTCTAGGGATGTTGAATATCGCCAGACTCAAGGCCTCCCCATCCCAGGCTAGGAAACTGAGTTTTTTACAACACAATTTACCCGTGGATATCCTGGCCATCCAGGAGTCCCACTGTCCATGAGGTTCTGAGGAAGCTTGGAAAACAATACTCCTCCCATCCCTATCCTTTTGGTCAAAGCACTGTGGGGTGCTAATTCGGAAAAATAATTTTTTCAAATTCATATCCTCAGAAACATTCCTAAATGGCTGAGTGCTCATTGTCACCTTCTCGTGGGCTGATGTTGCACATGCAATCATCAACATCTATGCCCCAAATGGTGCACACGAGCGTCAGGAATTTTTCTTGTCAGTCAAATCCCTCCCACTACCCCCTGATTCTTTCCTAGTTGGTGACATGAACTGTTGGCTAACCTCACCAATGGACCGGTGGCCTCCCTCACCCCACGCCCCACAGGGTCATGTAGAAATACACGTTCTAAAAGCCACCCTTGGGTTAATGGATGCGCTGCTGCAACATGCCCCACTGCTCAAAAACATGATGCGTCCCCACGTCCACAACGGCCAATTAAGGTCCATGACCCACATTGACCTTATTCTAACGCCAGCGAAATTCCAACCCCACATCTCCCACTTCAAAACATCGAAAATGGAATTCTCCAACCACTGACTGGTCTCGATAACCTACCACTTACCTGTCACAGTTGCAAAGGCCCCACATTGGTGCAAAATCCACCCCCCAAGCTCGCATCGCCAGGATTTTCCATGTGGGTGGAAGAGGCAACTTTGGCAAAATCGTTTGTTGCACCATTTTGCATGGACCCCATTTCCACATGGGCAACTTTCAAAGAGGACACCATCCGCCACTATCACCATCTCTCCTCCAGACGCTCATGAGCCACTTTGGCGGTTATCTCATGCACTCTGGCAGAATTGGCCCACTTGGAAACCAACATTCCAGCCACAGGATACAGCCCTGCATGGGGCCAGAAGTGGGCGGAGGCAGCTGCCCACCTCAATGCACTCGAAAGGCAACACAAACATCGGGTTTGTGTCCAATACAGGGCCACATGCATCACTAAAGGCGACAAATGCACCGCATACTTCTATGAAAAAAAATTTTGCACCACGCCAGAGCGTGGCCTGCACACAGGTGTGAAGATTGGATAATTCTATTGTGGACACACTGGCTGAATTGGCAATTGAAATGCAAAAATATTACTCCAAGTTATACTGAGATGAACCAATTCAGCTGGCTGAAATGGCAGAATCTGACCAAGCTCATATCCGCACCATTTTCCAATACCCGGAAATAATGAATTTAATTACTCCAAACGAATTATGGACAGCCATTCGCGGTGCGCCAAACTGAAAATGCCCAGGCCCAGATGGCATTCCATATGAGTTTTACAAAAAATATTTCAAATATATATCCCCATTGCTGCTAGCCTCACTTAACCAAAGCCTGTTGGAAACGCGCCTCCTACCAGGAGGACATGAGGCCTTTACTGTCACACTCTTCAAGAAAGGGGATAAGCTTGACTTAGCCAACTGGCACCCCATTTCTCTAACAAACACAGACACCAAAAATTTTAACAAAAATCATGGCTAACCGTTTAGGGACTGTAGCATCTGCCACCATCTCCCCAGAACAATTTGGTTTCATCCCCAGAAGGTCGATTTGGGATGACGTGCACTCCATGGCTAATGCATGTCAGTCCACAGCCTCTGGGGCACTGGTATTCTTAGACCAACAAAAGGCCTATGATAGAGTAAACTGGGAATACCTAAGGGCCTGCCTCCATCAATTCCGCCTACCCCCCGCTTCATAAACTGGGTAATGCTGCTCACAGAATCTGCGACAATGGCAGTGCGTGGCCCAGGCTTCCTAACGGAAGTAGTCCGCCCTCAAAGGGGCTTGCGACAAGGGGACCCCCTCAGCCCACTCTTATACAACTTCAGCCTTGACCCACTACTGCAAAATGTGAATGCCCAACTCACTGGGGTCCATGTTACAGGCCAAACCCCAGTCAAGATGATGGCATTTTCAGATGATTGCGTGGTGGGGGTGTCTAATAACACAGATGCACGCGCGCTTGAAGCCCTCATCCAGGAATATTCCTGGGTAAGCAACGCGGCACTGAACGCCTCCAAAACCGAAATCATCCTCCTTGGTCAGTTTCAGAACTGCTGGGCCCCAGCAATTAGTTCCCAACCTGGCCCATCTGCTCGCCCACATCCACGCCTTACTAACTCAACACACACCGCTCCACTGGTGCTCCCCTTCATGCCACGTCCTACCATAGGACCGGTGCGCCATCTGGGCGTGTGGATGGAGGCAGGCGGATATGCGTCAGCAGTAATGGAGTGCCGTATACTGGACAACATGACGAAGTGAATCGCCTCTCTCAGAGCCCACCCTACTACCCTCACTGGCAGGGTTGTTCTTGCCAACTCTATGCTCATACTAAAGTCTGGTTCGGAGCACACGCCATCCCCTTCTCCCCAAACTTCTTCAAATCCCTGTATGCTTTGCTGCAAGGATGGCTTTGGTCAGGCCACCCTCCACCAGTATGGCTAGAGGTCATGTTTGGCCCTCATCATCAAGGTGGCATGGGCCTGCTTGACTTCAAAGCCCATGCTGCCAAGATCCTGGGCACCTGGATCACGGCCATCACCGCTCCTACACTCCCATCCCAACACTGGTCCCGCGTGGCCCGCTCCAACTTCTTCCAAGCCTTGGGCCTCAACAATCCGTCAAACCCCCACTCCCTGATGAAATACCTCGCATCACACACATCGGCCACAGGTCCTCATGGGACTAAAACCCATTACAAACGAATCTACTCTCCATGCGAAGCGCAGAGTGGAGAATTCATATTAGTGGACATACAACCCAAAGAGGCCGCCCCTCTCCTCAGTTCACACAAGAGGTACAGGGGCTACCCATCCATGATGGCGTGATCCCCATTTGACCTCATGTCCTATCCAGGGTGGACTACCTGGACATGATGGACATCCCTTATTCCACTGAGACCCAAAAGACTATCTGGAAATATGCACACCATCCTCTGTTGCAGCCTCAAGTCCGCTCCCATGTGTTGCGCTGCCTGAGGCAGGTGTATCGTACAGCTGAGCGGTCTAACGCTTTACACTCATCCTGTGTCATGTGTGGCCAGTATGGAACGCTGTTCCACCGCCTGGAGAAGTGTCCTACCTCTAAAGTGATATGGCGCGAAGTTCAACGTCTGCTGGGCCAGGATCAAACGCATCCCTTCAGTCTATCAAGAGATATGTTTTCTTCATCAATGGCCTCCCCCCTTCCACCCTCCCTCCATGCTCTGGTGGTTGCAATCGCCATGTGGACTATCCACACGATTGTCTTGGATGCCATCGCTGGTTCCATCCCCATCCTCCCAGAAGCTGTCCACAGATTCCGGTCTCATTTGGTGGACCACTTTCAAGCGTGGATGTTTGGATACCTCCCACCACGTCGCTGACAGCTGGTCTCCTCCTGGTTCCCAGTCTGGTTCATCAAATCAGACCCCTTCCTCCACACGTGCTCAATAGTGGCTACGGCCCCTTCACACGTTCCCTCCCCCTCCCCATAAGTGGCGTTCCCACTGGCAACAAGAGATAGCATCACTTTCTCTGGGGTGCCTCCCCTGGTACTAAGTTTGTCTTTCCTAAGTCATATTTGGAAGTGTCCGTCCCATGGTCGGCCTTCCCCACAATAAATTTAAAATTTAAAATACTATTATTTCCTTTATCAGATCACCTGACAATTTAGGTCCAATCAACCAATCAACACTTCCCTCTACTTGACTGGATAAAAGTGAAGGGTATTATTTTTTTCTTGGTCACAACATCCAATTTCTCTTGGCCTTTAGAATATGATGCTATATTAATAGCATTTTGGCCCGTGCTATATTTCTTTCTTGAAATCATACTTTCATGCTTCATGCTTCATTTAGCTCAGGCGTTTTGCCTTCGTTTCTTAGGCTAGTTCAACCAGCTATGCTTCAACATCTTCCAAAAGTTCAATTTGACACCTGCTGCAACTCCAGCAATCCTTGGCAAACCTAAACCAGCCCCTTGGCTTCACTCTCCTCCCAAAGAAGGGTCATTTAGCCCCAGTGGCGATGAAGCTTCATAATTCATGAATCAAGTTTATTTTTCTTAATTGTTTTTGTTTTTTTCTTTATTTTGGTTTATATTTTTCTTTCTCATTTTCACTTTTTCCTAATAAGAATCAATAGAGCTTAATAAGTGGATATGGGAAGTATCCAAAGAGTTGAGAGTATACTTCAGGGTATTTCCAGTGTTAGGACATTCATTAAAGAATGTGTCAATTGGCATAGCTATATGCACCCCCTTCAAGCTTGTGGTATCTGCTGCATTGATCAGCCCCTCAGCTGGAATAATCGTGAGTAACTTTTGCATTTACAGTTTAGCAACTACTTCAGAGGTTTCAGGTATGACAGTCTTACTTTGAGAGCAAGTTACCACATGTATGTTTGTAAATTTTTCATCTGGTGCCAAAATAAAGTTCATTTTGCTGGTGATTGATACCCTATAGCCTGCGTTTTTTTGTTGGTCAGGTGAGACTGGTGTTTTTTGAACAATAGAGCATCCTAAATCTATTGTGCTTGTTCTTTTACCTCCACCTGCGCGTTATCTGAAAGGACTACATTAACACTACGCTGACGGCATCAGGAAGCAAAGTGTCCTATATGATTGCAGCTATAGCAATTAATCTCATTCAATGGGCATGAGGCCCTTATATTTAAGGTTTGCTCAGCTTTCACAGGTGAATCACTGTCAGTATTATTGGTATTATAGGGTTTTTCAGCAGAGGCAGCAGGTCCTGGTCTGTATCCAGTATTGGAAGGGCCATAATTTTGTGAGCATCCTCACAGATAATCAACCAATTTGGACCTTGCAAGGATTTTCACAAAATCAGGCAATAAGGTGTTTGACTGATTTTGGTAAGTTCATATTGCATTTTGTAATGCAATATTAGCATCAAAATTGATCATAGCTTCTGCGCCTAGGAGAACTTGAGCTTCATGATAGAATTAATCTGCAAATTTATTAACTTTTGATCTTTCTTAACGCTGATATTCATAAATTGGATTTTCTAGTTGACATTCGTTATGGACCTCCAAATTCATGAAGCATGGCCCCTTGACTTCAGCGTAGGTTGGGTTTTCATCCAAATGAAACATAATTAACACAATAATCCGTTCATCTAAGAAGTTGATCATAGTCGCCACTTTGTTACAGTCACTGGCCCCATACATGGCCATTTCAAATTATTTGATAAAAGTAGCTACATTTCCATTCTTATTGAAAGCAGGCAGTTTTGATGGTTTGTAATTATCATTCTCCTGCTCATAAGTATTGCAATTACTTCTCTGCTAGCTTAATCCAGGCGTATCAGGGCACTGAGGCATTGCGCCATAATTAGAGAAACTTGGGTTGGCTGAAGCAACCATTCTATGTGGCAATTGCTGACGTTGCCCAGAATTAATTTCATAATGTTCAGAGGCATCACTGTCAGTAGAATTGCTTTGGGCGTGCTATCTTTGACCATTATCACAATTCTTCAATATTGCAATTTTCTCATTCAGATTGGTCATTTAAAATTGGAGGCAAAAGTTACTTGAATTTTCTCTCTGATTAATTTTCTTTAAATCATTTACTTCTTTATGTAGTGCATTATTTGCCTCATTAATAAAAGTAACTTCTTAAGTGAGATTATCAATTTAATGACTCATTATGTACTTTGAGCCTTGAAATTTTGTAAATTCATCCCTGAAAGTTGAAATAGCCAAGGGTTGCTCCCCTGCTCAGCGTGGTCACCATCTGCGTTCCCAGCCATGAGCGCCACTTGTTAAAGTTTTTAGACTACCCTGGATGGCTGGTTCTTCTTCTGTGGTAAGGTGGAGTTTTGAGCTTTTATTGTATGGCAACAATAGACCAGATGGTGACAATAGCTAAGTTATTAACTCCTTGGAAATGACACTTTAAAGCTGTATTCTTTTGTTGGTTACTTGTACAATAGTTTGCTTCACTAATCTTTCTGATTCCAAGTAATTTCTCAACTTAATACAATGAAAAAGTATTAAGTAAAAAAAGCTTGTATATAAACAATTAACTTGTAGTGATAAATTATTGTGTTTTATTAGTATCAACTTGGAGATGATTTATAAGGTTTGATGTTAACCACATCTTACCCATGACGCCTCATTTTTATTGGCACTTAGCCAGAGAAAAACGTAATAAGTTCGTCTGAGGGTCTACATTCCTTATGACTCAGGGGCATCTCACATGGCCTCAGGGTCAGTGTCAAACTCATAATATCTCAAGATAGCATTTCTGACGTGTCTGCAAACATCTGAACAAATGCTCCTCTCAGTCAATCAGCAGCACATACCAAGATGATTCATACCACTATCTAGTAATTAATTTATATTAAAGCCTAATCAACATCAAAATCTAATTTTGACATAGAACAACAAAGCCCACAAGCTTAGGTCATTAAGTTAACTATTCTTATTAAGTCTGAATTAACCAACAAAGCCCCTGGGCTCATGTCATCATAATCAAATATTAATAAGTGGAATTGCTAGGCCACAAATCCCAAGTTTGAATATTCTTAGGATACCTTTAGTAATAATCACTGATACTTTTGATAAGATACATAGTAGCAATACTCAGTTAATATTATTATTTCCTCTATCAAATTACCTGACAACTTTGGTCCAGTCAACCATTATACACTGATTTGTGCAGGTATTAACTCACAAAGCATCATTTGAGGATTTATTTCCGGATTAGGGCCAAACGTGATCCTCAGTGGGGCTAGACATTCTTTGGTGGCTAAGGATTAGGTTCCTGAAGCATAATCAATATTAATTCCTAGTGATTTAAGTGTGTCGTTTTAATATTACTTAGTAAGAATTTAGTTCAAAAATGGTGGCATTGATTGTAAATTGAATCCCAGCAATTGATAGTTTAATATCCGTTACCACTCCAAGCGCTTTTGCTGTGGAGCCATTAACAAATGAGAATACTTTTGTGCTTTCATAAATGGTTTCAATGCCACATTCCCATAAGAACTTAAAGGATATAATATTTGCATTAGCTCCTCCATCTAGAATTATATCATTCTGTTCCTTGGACAATACCTTGGGTACGTGGTGCGCCATCATCTGCTAGTAATGATTCCTCTTCATTGCTTACATTTGGATGGAGCTACATTGAACTTAAAAGCTGCATGAGTTTTACTTGAAAGGCTGGTGATGAGCGACAGAGATGCTAGTTTACACTCTATAACTTTGTTTACCTAATTAGAATGGGCACTGATCCCTGATGGATTAAAATGCTGTTTCTCTACTCTTTTTCTGCTTTACTTCCTTGGTTCATGTTCTTCTGGTTTTATGGGCTTTTCTGTCCCATTGCCATTTACTTCCATTAGTGTAGTTTCTATATATTCTGGTTCATTTCCAATACTCTTCCATCTGGTGCAATAGTAAATAAGGAGCTTGGTTTCTTTGGTTCATATGAATGGTTTAAGAGGTTCACCACTCTGATATGATCATGTGTTTTTCTAATCCTTTGGGTAGAAAGAGCTTTGTAAAGTGATTGTTCTTTAAGTTTATTGCAATTGGGGCATACATGGGAAGTATAATTCACTTGATAGAGAAAACATGGTTTCTTGCAATCCTGAGAATGATGTCCTGTACTATTACAATTATAGCACTGTATAGATGGGTATTGAGTCCCACTGCCTCGAGTTAATAATACTGAGAGAGAGTTGACTTCATAGTTAATTAGTCCAGTTTGGCAAACATGCTTGGATCTATAGGTTTTACTGGAGGGTCTGAACTCTATGCTCAAAGATACTTCTGTTGTTTGTGCTATAGTTTGATGCTGATGAGCCAAAGGTATTTTTTGCCTGTGCTTGAGCGTAAGTATGTGCATATGAACACAGTAAAGAGATTGCCACATTGACATCAATGTGTGAAGACTCAATAACTACACGGTGGAATGGATCATGTAAGGTTTCCAAGAACCAGTCTACCGCTTGTGATCTATTGATATAGCAAATCACTTCACTCTGAGCTTTCTTGAGGACATTCCACGTTGCAATCCAATGGTGGCATGCCAGTAGTCCTTTGAATTTATCAATAAATTTATCAATATCATCAAAGTCTTTAGTTTTAGGTTTATCATTTGAGAAGCAATATCAATGCTTGAGTGGTCAAATTGCCTAGTAGCTGATTCCACGCAGGTGCCAGCTGATGAAAGGTTGTTTAACGTCAAACCTATCTGCTGCTTCCCCATCCAAAATGCTGATTTGTTTCAGTTTTGCCACATCATCTATACCAATATCTTCAGCATAGTTCTCATACTTTCTAAGCTAACGCTGAAGATTTCCTGACTCAAAAGGCTTTAGGTTACGACCCAGGAGATGAGCTAACAAGGGATCAATTGGCGCTTGTATAGGGTTTTCACTTGGACAGTTTCCATGGTACAATTTTGATTTTAATTTTTGCTTGACGTCTTAAGTATATAATTATTTTTAGAAGGATCAAAAATTGTAGCAGGTCTTGCTATTTTGCTATTTTCACTTTTGGGGCTCAAGGGAAAAGAGGCAGTTAAGGAATTTAGGTATTAGATTTTAATTAAGGTATGTTAGATTGGGTTTTGGTTAAACATTTTATGGGTGAAGATTAAGTTGGCATTCTTGCTTTGGGAAGTGGGCTGGGTTATGAGGTATATTCAGGAATTGTCAGTTCTGTTCAAAGGAATATGATATTAGCTTCTTGTTTCTTAGGCAGAAGCGAGTTTCCTGATGGTTTCCAACACAGTGTTTTTTGGTTTATTTGATGTGCTTAATAGTTTCAGGTAAATGGTTGATATTTTAGTTAATTCAATAAGTTCAATTAATTTGGCTGAGTAAATGGTTATTTTATAATGATCTAATATAATTTATTTTTTAATTTTAGTAATAACCATCTGCCAATATATTTAATATGAGGTACGCTGACTAGGAACGGACATTACCAAAGCTCAAAGAACAAAAATATGAAAAAACATACCTTCCCAAGTAGAATTTGTCAATCACCCAGAAAGTGAGCAAAACACAAATGAACGAGATCACAACCAACCAGGTGGGACAGCGGTGAGCTGCTCATCCCATCATGGCGGAAGGGGAGGGGGATCAGGGGGCTCATCCTCGGGTTCCTCAACATCTAAAGCATGGGCCAAGGCAGAGAGCAAGGGCATGGAGTTATCAGCAATATGCGGGAGGAGATCTTGGAGGACCCATAGGTCATAGAAAGTGCTATCATTGTAAATTAAACCTACATAATTGGACAAGTATTTCTCTGTTTGAATGCATATGGCAGAAAGTTGGGAAATTAAGGCGGCACTAGCACGGGTAACTTTTTCTTTGGGTTGGGAAGTGGCAACCACTTTATGAACAACCTCTGCGGCATTGTTATGCAACTGGATAAAGGTTTTTGATTCTTCAGGGTGCAGGCTGGGGAAAAAGTGGAAAGGGGGAGACCTTTGGCAAGCATTTTTGCTGTGTGGGCAACAGCATGGCGGAGGAACTCTTTTTCATGTTAGTAAGCAATTGCCACAGTGAACTGGTGTTGGGTGCAAAATACATCATCATTCAGCTGTGGGTAATTAAAGTGATGAGGGATCAAAGTGGGGAAATGTGTAGAGAGAAATTTCCTCATGTAGACATTGGAGTCTTCAATCACATTATCTGATTTGTCAGTTTCATCAAATGAGGACCATGGGCTCATGTCATATAAGTTCTCAATTTCCTTAATAGGGATGGCTGAGGATGGCGAGTGGGTTAGGGCTTGGGCCCAAACTGTTTCCCAAGCCACTACCTGATTGGTGGGAGCATTGGTGGCTTCAGACTTAGGATGGGCCTGATTGGCTGCTGTGGACGCAGCAGCGGCAGCAGGTTTGGGAGGAGGAGGAAACAGGATGGTACCCCATTTCCATATAGCTGCAGGGTGTCCAGTGGAAGGGTAGCGAGCGGTCAAGCCTGCAGAGGCAGCGGAACCAGTGAAGCAGGTGCAACTCACTTTGAATGATCCAACTCAAAGCAGGTTGGACGTATGGTTCTCCCATTTTCAACTCAGGACCAAAATGGGTGGTCAGGGGCAGAAGCTATGAAGTAGCAGGGGGAATATGCTCAGCAACGTTATTGCATTTAGGGCTGATTGTGGCAAATGCCTGAGGCCCAGCAAGGCGTGTGGCTCCATTAGGGACCACAAAGTGAACAATGGGGTCATTAATATATACTGCCAAACCTGCCATCAGGTCTTGATGGAGCACCTCAGGGGGAGGTGAGTGGCAGCCCAGCAAACTGAACCACCAACGTGGAATCAGTGGGAAGCTGGGTGTGTGTGGTAATTGTAGTGCCCTCAAAAAGAAGGGGCACAGTTGCTGCAGTGGCAGCATCAGCTTTGCAAGGGAAGCTGAGGTCAAAGTACCCCTTATAAGGGAGGAAATCAATAAACCTGGCGGGTTGCATCACCACCTGGCCTATTTTGATAATGGCTTTGTCCATATATGGGAACAATATCCCATATTTGACCTGAAGGCTGAAATTTATGTTAAAGCGGTGAAGTACCAGAGGGCAGTGTGACACTGCCTGGAGCTTGTGAGGTGGATTGTGAGATCCTTGGGCATAACAAACTGACCTAAGGACTTGGTAGGATTGGACAAACCAGTCCAAGCATGTTTTCCCACCGTGTGGAAAACGCTGGGTGGGGTTTTGCCGCTCCCCACATGGGAGCAGCAAGCGGTAGGTCTGTGGACATCATTGGGTCAGTGTTGCAACTAATTTGGCTAGCTATTTGGTTTTGTAATTTTAAATTTTCTCAAAAATGGGCTTGAGTGGAAAGAAAGACCATTTACCAATATAAAAAATAATTGATTGGGCACATCTGATAACCTTTGTACCCACAAATAAATTTGGGTAAAACTGGGTTTCAATGAGAATTAGCCTAAGTTCTCCTTAAAAAAATATCATTTCATTTATATGTTTATATACTATAGAATATCTCATAAACAAATAATTTAAGTTACAAAATTTGGCATAAGTACTTTATAAAGTTTTGGAATGTTTATAGGTTTTATAATAAGATTATAAGTATTATCATTTATTAGTTTTATATATCTTATTTGAGGGTGGCCAACCTGGTATAATACCATACTTATTAAAAGGATTTGAATTAATAGGAAAGGATGATGTTGCATTTTAAGGTTTTCAATCTCACTGGTTTGATTAAGGTTTAAAATTCCAACAAATAGGGGAAGCAAACCACCGATTAAAAAAGTTAAATAAATAATAATGACTATAAAAGTTGAGTTTTTCAATAGATTTATTAGTGTTGCAAGGGTAAGAAAAGTTGAACCCTCCCAATATCTTTACCATTCAGTATATAAATTGTATCAAGGGTTGGAGGGATTACAATGATAAATTTGGAATAGATTAGTATGTTCCAAATTAGAAAATATGTGAATTTGGCCTATTGAAGTTCAGAAAACTAGCTTCACTTTGACTGAAAGACATAAAGTGAATTGTTTTTGGGAAAGACATAACCATGAGGTAATGAATTAATATTTCAGCCAATCCCCATTAGCTAAAATTATTGCAACTTGGGGGACCTCTGCCAAGCTTATAAAAAGGGGGTGGTCCCCGTTTAGGTGCTTGATTGAAACTGGTCATGGCTGGGGGAGTATCATCTGATGGATGCCCCAGAGTCCATTGCATATTTGGCAGCGGAGTAATCTGACTGCTTGATCTCATGTGAATTGCCTGTGAGGTATTTGAAATTGTGTTACCCCAATTTGTGGGGTTCCACCAAGAATTGTCCAGGGTCTTTTGGCTGATAAAATCGTTATTATCATTTAAATCAATCTCCTCATTATTGTGGACTCATAAATGCCTGACGTTTCCTCATTTTGGCCAATTTTTTCCCAAAACATTCTTATTCTGAAGCATGTAAGGCAAATTTTTGACATCACCCCCCTCAAGAATGTTGGTGGATAATAGGGATTAAGGAAGCGGCCATGAACTCAGTTGATGGTGAGTCCAGAAGTGAGGCTTGATATAATACTCATCCCCTCGCCTATATGTGACTGAAAATGGCCCTTCCCATATAGAACTGAGCTTTTCACTTCATGGAGTGATTTGGTTGTGGTAATATAGTACCAAGTCAGGTACTTGGAATGAAGGAAGAGGGGCCCTGAGCTTATTCTTAGCTTGGCCTTCTTTAGCAACAGTCTTTGCTAAATTAGTCATGACCTCTGATTGTAATAGGATGATGTGTTGGGCCAATATTTTTATAGCTTGTTCAGGATCAGTCCTGTCAGAAAAAATATCCTTGGCTATAATGCTTGCACTTAAGGTTTTCGCCAATATAACACAAAGAAAGGTGACATTTTGAGGATGCAATGGTAGCTAATATGGTAGGCCATGAGGGCACTTGGCAAGTAAAGAGGGTCTGAAGTGGCCAATTTGCTTAAAATTGAGACTAGGGTTCCAAAAACTCTTTCTACTGAACCATTTGTGGATGGGTTATAGGGGGCTGAAAAGAGTTGTTGAGCTCCCATAGAAGTGGCGAGGAGCTTTACCACTCATGAAGTAAAATTTTTCTCATTGTCACATAGGAGGACCTGGGGAACCCATGCTAGGTGAAGATGTACTGGTGTAAGAAGGTGGCCGTGGCTTTAGCAGTCTGAGTGGGAAGAGCAACAGATTCAACCCAAATCTTTCTTTCAATTTGATAGTTATAATCAAATCCAAATTCATATTTAAAAAATACAAAACTTGGTTGCTTGAACGAGCATAAAAAATTTAAAGATGATGATAGTTTTGATGCCCGCTGCTCCATCATGGGGTGGTGGTGTGCCACTTGCTGGTATGTTTTGACCACTGCTGAAGCATGCCTGGGATGGCTCTGCTAGCCCACCCAACGCTACCAGGCGTTATGTCCCTCCTTGGGACTTGGCCCACCACCTCGCAAGTTTGCAGGTGGTGCTTCAGAGCCCTTTGGTGCTTTCATGGAGCAAATTTCATTTCGGCCTCCAGGTCAAATATGGGAATCCATTCCCATAAATGAGTGCGGCCATGATCAAGATGGCCATGGTGGTGTTTAAACCTGCCAGATTTATTGACTTCTGCCCCTTTAAAGGGTAAATTGATCTTGGTTTCTGAACAGAAGCTGATGCAGCAGCAGCAGCCAAGCTGCAAATCATCTCTAAAAAACTCATATTTCCACCATCTGAACCTGGCTCCTAGATAAGGCCACGTTGGTGGTCCAGTTTTCTGGGTTGCCCTCCCATGTTTTCTCCAAACGCCTCCAACATGAGCTCATGGAGGGTCTAGTCATTTATGGCTCAGACCCTGGGTTGCAGTTTGTGGTTACAAATGGGGCGGATCATCTTTCCAGGCCTCACGCCTTCATGATGATCACCCATTTCATCATGATACTCATCTTGGGATTCCCCCCCACACTGTGATCATATCCACCTCTGATCGCACGTTCTGAAAGCACATCAAAAATGGCCACGCCATTTTCCCCTTGTGTTTCAAGCATTACCACTCAAAGTGCAAGTGCCCCACAGTTTCCGCTTCCACTGCTTCCACTGCTCATTCCTCAGTGTTAGTCTCACAGATGTTTCACCCCAATTTTTTATGGGACTCAATCCTCCTGCCCCCAACTTTGGGGCAATTTGTCACTGCTCCAAAAGCGGCAGCCAATCAAAACAAAATTTTAAAAAATTTGAATCAAAATTCAACCAGATTACAGAATCCTGCGTTGATGGTTGTAATAGTTTCAACTGAGCTGCCATGTTGACATCACATGGCAAACCAGCTTTGACCACAGACCCTATTCTGGTGGCTAGCCCATTACTGGCCGAATCCAACCCATTTGAGGCTCTCAAATGGATTGATGAGGATTTACGGCGATACCATGTTAAGCTGGATTTTGCTTTGGAGGACTTTTTTGTTGATCCTCCCAAATCGTGGCCCTGCCGTTTTCACCCTCAACATGGTTATCCCATATATAAAAATATAAATAAAATGGAATTCAAAGCTGCTGCGGCTCCTGCCAACGTCCTACTCTTCCAGAAACTTCATGCGGTGATGGAGCCCCTTTTTGAGGGCACTCTTATACCAAATTTTCCACATGATTTTGAGGAGGATGCTAAATATGAAATGAAAAGCTCGCTTTTGTTGTGAGCTGCACTTACATCAATATGGCAAAAACTTTTTGCTTTTTAACCCTGCTTACCCTAAAATACACTGGTGCATCAAGCCTTTCACTTGTGTGCCGGCTCTCATTACTTTTGCTGAGCATCAACTTGCTCAATATGTTGAGGCGATGGACACTGCTAGCCTCATAAATGAAGAAAATCCACAAATATACCTCCATATGCCCTATGTCGCTGATGCTCCCACCCCAATGTTGTCTGCCATGGTCTTCCAGTTAAAGCGTGCGCTGGACAAATGTCTCCCCAAAGCTTTCTCACCTTCTGATAAGGCTTCCTAGGCTTTTATCTAAGATCCATATTGGGAAAAAAAATTATATCTAATAATCCCTTTGTTTGGCCCATTTGCAAATAAAGATGCATGGCGACTCACTCTTTTGGGTTGGGCATCGCTAGTGCTTAAAAACAGCTTCAACTCATCTGTTGAAATAATCACTACTGATTAAGATATAGCAAATACCACCTTAGTCTGAGGGAGAGGACCTATTCTGTCCAAACTTATGGTGTGAAAGGGTTGTTAGGGCGTTGTAGGTTGATACTGATATTGGGTCTTGAAGATGGTTTGTTTTTTGAAGGTCAGGCATGCATTCAAGACTTCAATTATAGTTTCCAGGATTCCCTCCCACTAATACCACTCTTTTACCCACTCATAAGTTTTGCGTACTATGCCATACCCAATAATAGTGAGAGGCTCCTTGATAACAGGTAATCGTTCAGATGGCCGGAGATATGGCAACCAATTTACTCCTACTTTCTTATATAATTTTCCATTTTCTACCTTCGTGTTGCAGGAGTGCTGAACTAGCATCTTCTGTTCTGGTTCATCTTCATCAGCCCACACATTGAGTCATTAGGAAGTCATGCAACCTCTCAGCTTTGTTATTGTCAAAGTGAAGGACAAGCAGCTGCATCAGCCCATCAACGTTCATATGGTGTGTCCCAGATCAGTGCTTAATAGCCATATCATAATGCTGGAGCTTACGAGCCCAGCGAGCCAACCGTTCAGTGGGACCTTTCATATTCTTCAACTACTTCAATGAGGCGTGGTTAATAATTACTTTGAATGATGTCCCATAAAGAAAAGGTTGATAGTATTTGACCGCAAGTAAGACAGAAAGGCACTCTTTTTCAGTGATGCTGTAATTGATCTCATCTTTTTAGAGCATCTTTCTGAAGTAAGATATAAGATGATTGACCCCTTTTTCATCCAGTTGAGCCAAGATAGCTCCAATGACGTAGTCAGAGGTACCTGTGAACATTATGAAAGGCTTGCCATAGTCAAGGTGGTGGAGTATTGGCCTTTTTTGTAATAGTGCCTTCAGGGTCTCATACGCAGCCTTTTGTTCAGCACCCCTAATAGAAGGGGGTGTCCTTAGCCAAGAGACGCATGAGGGCCTCACTAAGCTGAGCAAATTTGGGGATGAACTGATGGTAATAATCCATCATGTCCAAAAATACTTGGATGTCATAAAGGGTTTTGGGCGCAGGCATCTTGGATATTGATTTGACTTTATCTTGTAAAGGTTGTATCCCAACTTAGGAGTTGGCGTACCTAAGGAAATACGACTTTTTTAAATAGAAAGTACATTTAGAGGGCTTTAGCATTATGTTGGATACCCGCAAGCATGAAACACTTCCTTTAGGTGTGTGAGATGCTCATTGAATGTCTTAGAGAAGACTGTGATTTCATTGAGATAGATGATCACACAGCTCAGCTTAAGGTCCTGGATAATGTGATCCATGGCCCGCTGAAAAGTAGAAGATGCATTACACAACCCCTGAGGTAGCTGAGTGGGTTGGAACAAACCCTCGCTGAAAGATAAGGGCGCACTTCTCCTGACCCTATGGAGAAAGGTCCATATGCTAATACTCGGTAGCCAAGTCCATGGCGGAGAAGTATTTAGACCCAGAGAGTTGGGACAGAGCTTTGTCAATACAGGGGATTAGGTAACTGTCCTTCTTTGTGAGGTTGTTAAGTTTTCAGTAGTCCATCACTACCCAATGACCTCCATTTTTCTTTTTATTAATAGGAGTGAGGATGACTAAGGGCTTTGTGAAGGCACCAACGGCCCAGCGTCCAGCAGCTGTTTGAGCTCCATCCACAACTGTAGCTCCTCAACTTTGGATTTGCTGTAAGGTTTGGAGTGGATATAGAGAGCATTTTCCACATCAATGGTATGAGTCCAAACTTTCATGTGCCCATAGTCGGTGTCAGAGGTAGAAAAGATGTCGCTATAGGACTCCAGTAAGGTGTGAACCTCTTCGAGCTCAGAGGCGGTTATTTATCAGAAATATGAACAGTAGGAAGAGTGAATAATGATTGGTCTACTGGTAAGCCCATATCAGCTATAGATCCAATACATTGAACTTGTTTTATTTCTTCAAGGGGTATCAGTATAACCTTCTGATCTCTTGATGCTTTTTTACAACCATATCCTTCTTGGTGAGGTTTCCTAGAAGAAGATTGATAGTTCGTTGATAGGCAGGGTCTAGCACGCCTGGCAAAACTCTTGGCTCCAAAGGACTAAATCCGTCAATGCTAGTTAGATGCAATAAGAAGCTGTGAGTGATTTGTAGGGTAATTTTAGTATCAACTACCCGTTGTTCACCCACTTTAATTACTACCTTTTCAGAGGCATAGAAAGGAATACCCTCTAGGGCGTCCACTGATGGGGGCAACAATTTTGTATGCCTTCCTGCTGTAATGTAGTGTAGAAATAGAGCGGAAAAGGGATAATCAACTGTTCAAACATATTCCTTTTTATTTAGCTCTTCTTTTTCCAAAATCAGAGGAACCTCATAGTTAAGCAATGAGAGATGGCCTGCTTCAGGTTAATAACCCATTCATATTTGAGCATGAACTGTGTACCAATGAGTAGATCATAGGTATTTTTGGCCAAGGCACCGCGGGGGCTGAGAAGAGAAGTTTCCCAAATTGGATGGGTAAAGATGAGTAGGCCCCAATTGTGCAAGTGTTATTTGGCCCTGAAGTTCCAAACTCTTGTGTGTAGTCGAGGTCAGGGGCCAACTTAGTTTTTTCATAAGTTTGGATGATACAACGTTCACTGGGGACCCAGTGTCAAGATTAGCTTAAACTGCACTCCATTAACAATGACCTCCACTTTAAATATAGTTCCACCCAAGTTGGGGGGAATAGAGAGGACCTCCTTCAGCTGGAGAGTAGAAGCATGACATTTGGCTGTTATAGGGAATTTATCCCGGATAGACTGCAGTGTATACAAACACTGAGTGGGCCAAAACATTGTAGTAATAAGCTGATCAGCGTCACAGGTGGTATTAATAACCTCCAGGCCTCTCAACACCTGATAAAGATATGTTTGACGTGGTACCCTAGCCCAATCCACTCTCTCTGGGTTTAGATAGTCTGGTACCTCCACTTCACTTGGGGTCCTAGAACATAATGGCTCATATTTTCACAACCTCCTTCAGATTCATTACTAGATTGGTTATTGGTGTATTTTGGGGCACCCATAGGGGGTGAAGTAGGTTCAGGGCTTCCCTTATGGCAGGATAGTCTTGGGGTTTTTCCTCCACCTTACTAGCTTTTGGGGAGGCGTTGGAGTTGTAACGGCTCAATTTTTGACCTTCAAAGTAGTGGACTTATGCTGCTTCATGGAGACAGACTTTGGACTAGAGTTATCTGGATAAGAGGTTGAAGGAGGTAGCGTCATGAGCGTTGATGCTTTAGCTACCTCAGCTTTGGGTTGTTCAGTGGCAGTGAGCTTTGGTGAAACAGGTATTTTATCTTGTGTGTCCTGGTCATTTATCTCTTTATCAGTAAGAGTAATTGGTACCAAAGGAAGGGTTTTAGACTGAAGAGCAGGCTTTGAAACCACCTGGGATGGACGCTCTGAAGAAAAGGATGGGAAATACAAAGGGACAGCTGCTTTCACCAAATGAGCTTCCTTAGCTGAAAATAAAGGGGAGCATTGTCCCATCTGTTAGGTGAACAGCAAGTTAGAATTAGACTGGCCTGCCAGCCCGGATGCCAGAGCACCCAAATGGCAAACCAGAATGCCAGAGGCACTTCTGTTGATATGACAAATATGGAACTGGAAGGTAGTTTAATTTACAACATATAAAACGGGATTTTGGGGGAGGTTGTTTTTATTGGAAAATTTAAGGAAGAAGAATCAACCAACAATTTTTCTCAGTGTGATGCGCCTGATTAAATAGTCATTAATTTTGAGGGAAAACAAGATGGGATCAGGTCCCACAAGTTCAACCTAAGTGGTGAATTATTAGGGAATGGGCGGGTTAGTTCCCTGGGAAACTGACATCACAAAATTCAGTGGCAGACTGAGTCACTGTCAGTTCAACCTCAAACGCCCAAACTAATGCTCAGCTATGTTTCTGATGGTTGGCACTACAGCGTTTGGGACGATGAGTGGCGGGAATCCCCCAAGACCACCCCACATATGGGCGGACCCATTTGTTTGGGAACAGGTTCAGGACGCCCAACCCACCCACGCTCGGTTGCTGGGCCATTTGTTTGGTCAGTGGCATTGCATCAGGCGCAACGCCCAATTTACCAGCAGGAAGCTTTAAAACCTTGTTGATGGTGTCCAATGCTATTACCTGCCCATTGGGGGTGATGACCAGTGGATCTGGGAGGGGGAGATTTTTTCAATCGTTGTGTTAACTGAATCACAACCGTTGGGCATTCTGGCTGATAGATTGGTCTTCATACTTTTTTGACCATTTGAAATCCAAGCATCGGGCTGATTGCCACTCAAATTAGTTGTGATTAATTTTATTTTGATGATCTCAATGCAAATTTCACTGATCCCTCATAACAGTTCTGCTGAGGAGAGTGTTGGTACCGGTAGTGGGATCCAAAGTGGAAGGGCTGTTACCCAGCGCTCAACTACCACATGAGCGAGATTGCCCTGAGTAACGAGGGGTATGACCATCTTTTTGGTACCTTCTTGCTCAGGAATGAAAAAATGGCCTGATTGACACCCAGAGGATGTTCCCCAGGACTTACACCATCACAGCCATTACCATCTGATTATTGTTATGGGAAGAAGGAGCAGGTTGTTAGGGCAACTTCATAGAAGCAGGTTTCTAGAGGGAAACAGCTGTAGTAGATGCTAGTTCGGTCAGCGTAGATGCTTGGCTCAGAGATCCTTGTATAGAGTCAGGTTTATAAATCTCAGCCACCTCTAACAAAGCTTCTTTGATATCCTGTACACGTTTAAATAAGCGCTTTACAAAGGAGAGATTCATTGCCAATGAGGGATGAGACGCCAAGCCAGCCAAGATAGCCGCAATAGAATCGTCTAAGAGTATAATTTAGCAAACAATATTATTTGAGCTTTATTGTGAAAGCGTTTAGTAAAAGAGATGATGGATTCGCCCTGTTGCAGTCTAAGGCACATGAAGGCCTGAGTTTTCCTGTTTAAGCTTTTTAAGGAGCCAAATTCCTCAGTGAGTGCTTTCTTCACCTCTGCCCAGGTTCTGAAAGGTGACCATGTATGGAACCATTATCTCTTGAGTGCCACAACTCAAGCAGGGAAGGTGGTACTTAATTTTAAGGTGATCCATTGCCCCTTCCATAGCAACTTCATATATAAAGAGGAAAGAAGCAACACTTCCCTCACCTGGGGTAAACTTGTCCCTAAAAGGGGGTTTATGGATATCAGGGGAGGCCTCATAAGGGCCTTTCATTATGTGCTGCTTAAGACTTTTGAGGCAAGACAAAGCACTAGCTAGCTGAAGTTCAATAGAGGCTAACTGAGATTTTATTTTCATTGTTTTGGTTGTTTTTTGTGGTATACAGGATCCCCTGTAGTGAGCACCACTTGTTGTATTTTTGGGATATAAGCTCACTGGTGCATTTAGGGCCTAAAATTCCAAAAAATAAGGGAAGTAAACCACTGATTATTTTTTTTTTAGTACTAGATGGTCCTAAACCACTGATTATGTAAAAGGTAAAATTAATAATAAAAACTATAATATTAGTTTTTTGATGGGTTTATTAGTGTTTTATGGGTAAGAAAAATGAATCCTCCTGATATTGTACTATTCAGTATATAAATTGTATCAAGGGTCAAATAAATTACACTGGAAAATTTGGAATAGCTTAGTATATCCCAAATTAGAGTATATGTTATTTGGCCTATTGAAGCTCAGAAAACTTACTTCACTTTGGCTGAACAATGGATGAGTAATCATTTTTAAGAAAGATGTAATTATGGGGTAATGATTTAATAAATTTCAGCCAATCCCCATTAGCTAAAATTATTGCAACTTGGGAGACCTTCGCCAAGCCTATAAAAGGGGTGGTCCCCATGTAGGTGCTAAAATTAAACTGTTTGTGGATAAGGAGGAGTGCCATCCAATGGACGCCCCAGAGTCCTCTGAATGTTTAGAGTAATTCAACTGCTTGATCTTGTGTAATTTCCATGAGTTATTTGGGAATTGTGTTCCCCCAATTTTTAAAGTTCCACTGAGAACTAGATAGGGTCTTTTGGCCAATAAAATCATTTTTATCATTTAAATCAATCTCCTAAATACCACAGACTTGAAAATGTCTGACTATTCCTCTTTTCAGCCAATTTTTACCCAAAACATAATTATTCTAAATCCTGTAAGACGAATGTCCAACAGAGGATAAAACCCAGAAAACTTCATGCATGGCATATGATAGGCCAGGAAAACCATGGACATCCTTGCTTTTCTCTATCTCAATTTAGGGCATTGGTGCTCAACGCCAACACAATCATAATTGTCCCTTACCTAAAGTTCATCTATATAACAGTTTTACATAGGAAGATTAAAAAGTATATATTTCTAATATTAGTTATATAAAAATTTTCTTGAGTATTTTGGTATCCATTTAATTCAGTAGTTTTATAGGTTTTGATAAGCAGTTGGTAGTTTTTGGCTATATTTTAAGTTCAACAATTGGATTTAGATGAGTAGTGGATGGTGTTTTTTGGCTGATTTGATGGTTTCAGATTCTGGTGGTTGACTCAAAAATAAACCTTTGACAACCAACATATCAGGCTGATTATCCTTTCAATGCTTGAGCTACGCCTATTGCAGTTATATAATTTGGGCCAATTATATCAATGACAATTTGATTGAGTATTCTATCATGCGCTCAGCCCCAAATATGCTTGAATATTATGGCCAATTCTATTGCAACAAATCTTGGAAATTGGTCCCAATTATCAAAGCACAATCAATTCAATTGTATATAAAATAATTTGGGGATGACCCAAAGTTTACATCTAAAAATCCTTTGGACTTCAGATAAATGAAAAACGTAATCAATTTCCCACCTGAGGGCGAAATTTTTATGTTGATACACGTAATCAGCATTATAGCACTTATGTGGACTGGCCAAAAAAAGTTACTTAGTGCTATCAAGGAAGAGGCCTGCTGACGTCCTGATTAGGGGTGCGTCAATTTCTTATTTGAGGCCAAAATTTCACAGAAGGTGTGTTTCATCAGCAGTATGATGAAACTGAAATCCTGAAGATCTTATGACAACTTTGCATGCTTTTATTGCAATCTTTTTTTAGTACTAGATGGTCCCAACTTTTATTGCAATCTTTGTACCTGAAATCCTCCCAATTTTGAGAGTATTTTGCCACCAATGAACCTAAAAAAAGGTTTCAGTCATAGGCTGAGCTGAGTGGCAAAATAGCTGTTGAAATTTTGTGCTGGAATGTGGCCAAGAGATGCCCTAGAGGTATAAATACTAGCGCCTGGCCTAGTGACCATTATCTAATAAAAAGCTTAATTAAAAGTTGTATTTATTTTATCCTTTTCCTAGTTTTTTATCACAAATACCAACTTTGGAGAAGTGTTGACAAACTGGAAGGACTGAATACCCAGTTTGTATTAATCCTGCTTCAGATAAAGTTTTCAATTATGAAGTAAAATTATGCCCAAAATCAACAAGAAGAGTCAAGGGCGAATTTAATAGGCCTAGTGAGTTAATAGGTGATCCAAATCCCATAAACTACAGGAACTATTGAGGATCAACCATCAAAACTTCAGCCCAAATAGACATGCAGAATATTAATTTCCAAGTGAGTGATCCTTGGAATATGACAACTGGTGCTCACTCAAAGCGGGTGACACTCTCCAATATGGATTCTAGTACCCAATTCCTGGCAGATTCGCCAGATTAAACAGCGAATTTGAGATTAAAACTAAAGTCAAGGTCATCTCAGATTATTTTCTTAGTCAACAAGGCTCCGCAGCTGGTACCTTCTACACCTGTAATCTTGTCAACGTGAGGGGAGCTCATGCAGAAAAACTGGTCATCCTGGATAGGGATGAGGATGATGCCTTGAACAACAAGGAATTTTCAAAAATTTGGATGGTAGTGTCGAGATTGCAGGCTAGAAACACTGAAATTACTCAGGAAATCAGGGAACTCAGAATGCAATTATCAACTGCAAATTCATGAGTAGATAGTATAGGCAAAGACATTAAGAGCATAGCATCTAATCAATCTTTATTTAAAGAAAAGCCTAAAAACCTCAAAAAATAAAGCAGCCGATGCTCACACAGCTTTGACAAAAGAAAAGTAGGAAAAAGCTCTGTCCATTCAGCCAAAAAACTGTTTGGAAAAAATAAAGACGAATTCAGGCATCAGAATCCAATAGTTCAGAGCAATATTATGAAACCAAATCATCAGAAGTTTCACCAATGAAGAAACTGATATCTCAAACATCTGTTCTATGCCTAGAGTACTGGCAGCAATCCTGACTCCAGATACCTCCCAATGGGAGAGAGGGCCAATATTGAGTGACAATACACCAAGACGCTCAAGAAGAATTACAAACCCTGTGGCTGAAACAGGGCGAGATGACTTTAGACCTTTGGTTCTACCAAAGTTTGATAAGGATGGAAATGTTCAATCTTTCCTAAAGGTATTTTGAAAAAGCAATGAGAGGAGCATCAGACCATTCTAAAGGATTGGCACTGATTAACTTACTCAATGCCCATAGCTGCAACCTCATTATGCCCTATTTGGGTGACAATTGGTCCTATATGGATGCCAAAATTGCAATAACCAAACAGTTTGGAGGGTCTGAGAAACTAGAAACCCAAAAAAGAGAGCTTTTTAATATCTAATATAAACAGAATGAGACTATTAAGGACGTTGCGGATAGATTCTTCCATGAGGCACAAGTTCTGCGTGGGTGCAATGCAATAGATAAGTTTGACGCCAAGGTTGCATTGAAGCACATTATTATGCCCTTCTGTGAACTGCACAATGTCATGTTGCCTGCATTCAATGGAAGCTTGGAAATCCAAGAGCTCAGAAATTACTTGAGAAGCTGTTCCTGTAATTTAACACACCTAATTGGGCCAAAGATCAGCAAAAATCTCAATTTTTGGGCCCAAAAAACAACACGATGTCTGACAAGGGGAAAAATTTCCAAAATACAAACCAAAAATTTGAGCAAAAACAGCAAACATGGCCGATTACATGCTAAAAATGTGGCCGAATAGGGCACTTTGGTAATCAATACTACAGACAGTCCAACAAAAAACCTGGGGTCAACTTTGCTCAATAAATTAACAGTGACAGTGAGGCAGGAAAGGAGCAGGTGGAGTAGAGGCGGAATGCTCTAACTCCACCGATTTTCAAATTATTCCGCCTGACCCTGACAAGCTCCCTAGGGCCAAAGATGTTGCTGAAAAATAACCTCAACTGTATTGGGGCTAACAATGTTATAATGGTCACTACTTGGGCCACCGCAAAAGCAACTAAACCCTTGAAAAAATCAAAGAAGCCCAAGAAAAGGTATCAAAACCTTACGTGAAGCAAATTATTGATCAGGGTTTGGATCTACAACCCAGATGTTCAACCAATTTACCTAAGCTTACAACGTTCAAGTAGCTATTCCCATGAAGACCCTAGCAGATAACTTCCCAGATATTTGCTCAAGCCTGAAAGCACACCTGAAATCAGGCAACAGCCACAGCATTCACACAATAAATACCTCTGTAAACTACTCTGAATGTACTTATGTGGACATAGCAGTGAACAAGGTGCAAGTTCAGGCCATAGTTGATAGCGGCACTCCTATCAATATAGTCAGTAAAAAAATGGTTAAACTGAAAGTTGCGCCCGATGTTGCCCACTGCCAGGAATATGGAACTGCTGGAGTGCATACAACCAAATCGCTGGGCGCCTACAGTACCCTACCACTCAGATTTGGATCCATTGTAGTAACAGCACCTGCCATAGTGTTGCCAAATACAAACTATGATATCTAAATTGGGACGGATTTTCTAAGAAGATATGGAGTTGTTACCAATCATAAGGACAATACTCTCACCATTCTTAGCCAGACTATTCCACTTTACTATAACTGTGATAAGGCAGTTGAGAAAAAAAATCCAGCCTATTCATAAATCTGGCCTACAAAGATGGAGCTGTCCCAATTGAGTATTCCAAAGCTCGGTCAAAGATAAAATCACTACCCAAACATATTGATGAGTCAAATGGCATTCCACTTTGATCAAATTAGACCATCACTATACCATCTGGAGAACAAGTAATCATCCCAATGGGACTAACAATTAATATCCTGGAAGGACTTTATGGTGAAGTATATCAATTATGGTTTATATCTCAATTCAAACCAAACATTGCCCCTGGTATTATCATTCCTGGCCACGGTGAGATACATATCTTATGTGCAAATCTGAAAAATTGGCCCATTCCATTAGGCAACATCAAACAATCGCTTTTCTGCATCTGTTCCTTATTACTGAAATTCACTCATTCCATAAGTTCAGAACTTTTGTTGAATAGGGCTCCCCAATAAGGACCAACTCAGAATAAATAATGAAGTTCTTATGGCCAATTTAAGCAACATGACCAACTCTGAGAAAGGCCAAGCTCAGGAGTTATTCTCTAAATATCAAGAAATATTTGCACAAGATAATTTCTACTTGGGTTGTGCTAATGGTGTCACCCACAAAATTGATACTGGAGATCATAAACCTATTTGATTACGCCCAATTAGATGCTCAAAATCATTGAAAAAGCAGTATCCAAGGAGATTAAGGAACTCCTCAATTGCAGCATGCTAGTCCCTTTAAAAAGTTCATGGGCAGCACTAATTTTAATAGTGAAAAAGAAGGATGGAAGCAACCGAGTAGTCATCAACTATCAGAAGTTAAACAACGTCACTAAAAAGGACTTGTACCCATAGCCACAAATTGACGATGCCTTGGATAGGCTAGGGGGCACGAAGTCCTTCTTGGCAATGGATCCAACAGTGGATATTGGCATATAAATCTTCCTGAGGAGAATCTCAAGAAGTGTGCTTTCATAACCCAAGAGGGCCTATTCCAGATGACAAGAATGCCTCAAGGGCTCTGCAACGCCCTGGTCACATTCCAACGGGCAATGGACACAATCCTGGGAGATTTAAAATTGTCATGTGTACTAGTGTACCTTGATGATATCAACGTTTTCAGCTGCACTTTTGACGACCACCTGGAACACTTAGAGGAGGTTTTCAAAAGCTAGCTGCTGCAAACTTGAAAAAAAGCCCAGAAAATGTCAGTTTTTCAAAGACCAGCTGGAATACCTTGGATTTGTGATTGATAAATTGGGTCTTCAGCCCCAACCCTCTAAGTTGGATGCCATCTCCAAAATGAAATGGCCTGAATCCAAGAATGATATTCAAGTATTCCTAGGCATGATAAGGTACTATCAAATATTTATTGCTGACTTTGCACAACCTGGAGAGCCGCTTTTTCTGTCTTCTTAAAGATAAGGTCCCATTCAACTGGACTCCAGCTTGCCAGGATGCATTTAACCAACTTCAATTGTCCCTATTAAGCGCTCCTGTTCTTTGATATACAGACTTTGATTGTGAATTTATTGTCTAAACTGATGCATCCTGAACAGCAGTGGGGGCCGTGTTATCTCAAGTTTGAAAAGATTGTGAAGAACATCCAGTTGCCTTTGCTAGTCAGACCTTAAATGTTTATGAAAGGAACTACATGGTGACGGAATGAGAATGCTTAGCTGTCATATATGCTTGCAAGCAATTCTGGGTCTACCTTCATGGTACTCATTTCAAAAGATGTTACTGATCATGCTTCCCTAAGGTGGTTGAATAACTTGAGAACCTGAGGGCCGATTAGCCCACTAGGCATTGAAGCTTCAAGCCTATGACTACACCATTGAGCATCAGGTGGGCACAAAACACCAAAACACCGATATCTATCCTAACTACCCACCATTGCAACACTTGGTCAGGCCGCCAATGAGTTGTTTATGGAAATGATCATCGGAGAGTATCAGGATGAGCCCAAATCCATCCAAAAAGTACTATCAGATCTATGAAAAATACAACCATCAAAAACGGGATGCTTTACAAGATCGTCAAGGATAAAAAGTTTATTTTTCTAAGACCATTGGCCTGAACAGACCTAATAATTGCAGCACATAAGGCCATGAGGCATGGCGGATTCAAGAAGATGAAAGAGCATCTGAAGCAATTCTACTACTGGGAGTCAATGCATTTCAACATCCAAGAAATGCTAGAATGCTATTCAGAGTGCTAAGGTGAAACCCTATTCTGGAAAAGCATATCTTACCATCTTGTTCAGCCCAACTTTGCATGGCACACTGTATCTATTGACGTTGTTGGTCCACTTCCAACAAGCAATATGAAGGCTAAGTACATAATTTTAGCTTTGACCACTTGATCAAATGGTTCAAGGCCAATGCTATTCAGGAAGCTGGAGTGGCAACCACCACCAAGTTCATACTTGAAAACATCATCCATAAACATAGATGCCCTCAGGTTATTCTGACCAATAATGGAACTAACCTTACCGCCAATGTCCTCGCCAAGCTCAACCAACTAATGGGAGTATGTGCTGTGCTTTCTGCTCCCTATCACCCCAAAACTAATGGGACTGTTGAGCGTACAAATGGGACGTTATTGAACATTATCTGAAAATTAACCTCAGCCAAACCATCCAAATGGAGTACATATCTAGGTTTGGCAGTCTTAGCCTACAATATCTCCTACCATTTGTCAACCAGGATGTCCCCATTTCAAGTATTATATGGTAGACACCCGGCCCTACCAACGCTGCTATATTTGGCTCTAGAGGATCCTGGTGAAAACACTTACCCTCAGTACATTGAGAAGCTTGCAGATGCCTTAATCAAACTACAAGAATAAGCCTTTGACAATATTTTTGCTGAGAAAAAAGCCCAACATCAAAAGGATTTAGAAAATTGCTACCCTCTAGACAAATTTGAAGTTAACAATGAAGTTCTATTCTACAACACCCATGGATCAGTATGAATGCGAAAGTTAGATTGCATCTGGGTTGGGCCATTCAGAGTGATTGAGAAAACATCTAAGTTTGTATACACCATAAAGGATATTGGGACTGGCCATATATACAACCAAGTACATGCAAAATTCCTAAGAAGGTTTAACAAGTGGGCCAATTAAGAAAGAAAAAAAAAGTGAAAAAAACATAAAAATGAAAAAAAAAAAAAAACAAAAGGCAAAAAAATACTTATATAATAGTTTTATTCTAATTAATCTTTTAGTTTGCACTTGAGGTTGGGGAGGTGATCCAACTTTAGACTCAGTGGGCATTCAGGCTGTCATTATTCAGACTCATTGGCTGGTCTGGATGAAGTTATCAAATAGAAAAACCAAATCTATTTTTGTCAGGCGTTTGTGCTAATAAGAAAAGACCAACATAGGCTAATTGGGAATCATAGGACTTATGTTCAATTCAAGAGGGGGGAAATATCAGATTCTAGTGTTTGACTCAAAAATAAACCTTTGACAACCATCATATCAGGCTGATTATCCTTTCAATTCTTGAGCTACGCCTATTGCAGTTATATAAATTGGGCCAATTATATCAATGACAATTTGATTGAGTATTCTATCATGCGCTCAGCCCCAAATATGCAAGCATATTATGGCCAATTCTATTGCAACAAATCTTGGAAATTGGTCCCAATTATCAAAACACAATCAATTCAATTGTATATAAAATAATTTGGGGATGACCCAAAGTTAACATCTAAAAATCCCGTGGACTTCAGATAAATGAAAAACGTAATCAATTTCCCACCTGAGGGCGAAATTTTTATGTTGATACACGTAATCAGCATTATAGCACTTATGTGGACTGGCCAAAAAAAGTTACTTAGTGCTATCAAGGAAGAGGCCTGCTGACGTCCTGATTAGGGGTGCGTCATTTTCTTCATTTGAGGCCAAAATTTCACAGAAGGTGTGTTTCATCAGCAGTATGATGAAACTGAAATCCTGAAGATCTTAGGACAACTTTGCATGCTTTTATTGTAATCTTTTTTTAGTACTAGATGGTCCCAACTTTTATTGCAATCTTTGTACCTGAAATCCTCCCAATTTTGAGAGTATTTTGCCACCAATGAACCTAGAAAAAGGTTTCAGTCATAGGCTGAGCTGAGTGGCAAAATAGCTGTTGAAATTTTGTGCTGGAATGTGGCCAAGAGATGCCCTAGAGGTATAAATACTAGCGCCTGGCCTAGTGACCATTATCTAATAATAAGCTTAATTAAAAGTTGTATTTATTTTATCCTTTTTCTGTTTTTCTATCACAAATACCAACCTTGGAGAAGTGTTGACAAACTGGAAGGACTGAATACCCAGTTTGTATTAATCCTGCTTCAGACAAAGTTTTCAATTATGAAGAAAATTATGCCCAAAATCAACAAGAAGAGTCAAGGGCGAATTTAATAGGCCTAGTGAGTTGATAGGTGGTCCAAATCCCATAAACTGCAGGCATTATTGTGGATCAACCATCAAAACTTTAGCCCAAATAGACGTGCAGAATATTAATTTCAAGCAAGTGATTCTCAGAATTTGACAGATGGGCTCAATAGTTTCAGGTAATTGATTAAAGGTTTAGTTAAAATAGCAGGCTAAATTAACTTTGGCTAAGTAGTTGGAGGTTGTAATTTCAATCGGTTAAACAGTTTCTGAATTTATTGATGGCCATCTACCAATATAGAAATTTTATAAATGATTATAATCAACTGGTAAATTATAAACCCAAGTAAAGCTGGGGTTACTTGTCTAGTTAATCTATAATAATTACTTGAAACTCTAACATTGATTTTTACTTAGTTTCAGGTGAACAATTGGTGCATTATTTGATAATATTCACTAATATCACCCACTTGCCCAAATAGATTGAACTCATGAAACTTGATTAGTTTCAGTTCAGCAACTTGGTGAATTGAGATAATATTTGCCAATTCTCACCCACTAGCCCAAATAGGTTGAACCCATCAGATTTGATAGTTTCAGATTTGATAAGATTTGCTAATTCTCACCCACTTACCTAAATAGATTAAGACTATCAGACTCAAAGGTATCAGAATCAGTCAGTACATCTGTACGTCAGTGAATGTGTTTTATTAAGTAGATAAGTTTTATATAACTAATTTTATAAAAAGCTTTAATAAATCAAACTACAATAATACCTTATTGCAAGCTTATCAGTGAGGCTTGAATTGTGATGATTTGGTTGGGTAAAATTCACTGTTAAGTTTTATATAACTAATTAAATAAAATTTATGGTCAAGTTCTATATTATGTAGATATTAGTTTTGAGTGAGCAATTTAGTAAATTATTTGATATATTTGCCAATTATCACCTACTCGTCCAAAATAGACTGAACTTATCAGATGCAAAGGTTTCAGATGTCAGTCAGTAAGTCAGTGAATATATTTTATTTAATTATTTAAGGTAAGATGACCAGGGGATGGACATTACCAAAACTAAAACTTAAAACTAAAAATAGTGTAACTAATTGGTTCAGGCAAAATTCCCAAATGAGCAGATTGAATGAAACGCTTTGAACAAACACAACCAATCAGGTGGGCAGCGGAAACTGCTTATCCCTCCATGTCATAAGGGGAGAGGGGATTGGGGGCTCAACTTTGGCAGCAGCTTCCTCTTCCCAGATTAGGGTACATGTTAAGGCGGACAGTAAGGGCGTTGGGGCATCAGCAGCATGTGATTCAATATTGCTAATTATTGGTATTTCATGGAAATTGCCAGCAAGGAAAATGGCAATGATATATTCAGCTAAAGCTATTTCAGCTTTAATGAGGGCTTCCAGGAGTTTAATGAATGTGGCAATATTGGTTCATGTAATTTTAGCTTTAGGATTCTGTGCTACCATTACCACGTTCTGGATAGCTTTGTTTACATTTTTGTGTAGCTGATTTATTGTGGTTTTACTTTTTGGAGTGAGGGTTGAGGGGATCATGGGAGGGAGAATACCTCCTGTGAGCATCGCCACTGATTTAGTGACAGCTTTGCGGAGGGGACAACAATCTGGTGTTGCAGATGCTTTGAATGCAAGCTGGTGGTCACTGCAAAATGATTTAACACTTGGCTGTGGGGTATATAGATGAGGGGGGTATTTGGCATCCCATTCTGAAGTAACAAACCGCTCAATTTGCAGAGATGGTTCTTCAATGAGCTTACCTGATTCATCAATTTCAGCTAATAACTCCCATGGGTTCTGGTTGAATTGAATTGGGGAATCGGCATACAGTTGAGGTTTGATTGATTTGTTGGAGGCTGCATGGGATTGAACTGGGTCCAATACTGCACTTGATTAGAATAATCATGTGTGGCATTGGGACAAGGAGGAGGCTTATTGGTGGCTGCAGATGCAGCTGCAGCATCAGGCTTTGGGGGAGGGGGAGGTAGGATTGTACTAAATGCTAGAATTTGTGTGTGGTGGGCAGCAGATTGGAGGCAGCGGATGAGTCATCTAATCTGTCAGAGGTGGCTAAGGAGGGGCACTTGCATTTTGAGTGGTCCAACTCAAAACAGGATGGACAAATTGTCTGCCTGCCCTTGACGTGGGCCCAAAATGGATGTTCAGGGGTTGAAGAAATAATGGCATGAGGGGAAATCAACATGGCAATTTTATTGAATTTAGGGCTGATCATGGCATAAGCCCAAGGCCCAGCAAGTCATGTAGCTCCGTTTGGGACCACAAATTGTAAGATGGGGTTGGAGCCATAGGCTGCAAAACCATCCATCAGCTCCTGGTGGAGCACTTCAGGGGGGAGGTGGGTGGGCAAGCCAGCAAACTGGACCACCAAATTGGTGTCCACTGGGAGCCATGACCAAGTTGGTGGAAGAGGTGTACCCTGGAATACCAGGGGCACAGTTGCTGCAGTGGCAGCATTGGCTTCACAGGTGAATCTGAGGTCAAAATACCCCTTATAGGGGCAGAAGTCTATAAATCTGGCAGGTGTCATCACCGCCTGTGCCATTTTGATAATGGCTTGGTCATGGTATGGTAAAAGTTTCCCATATTTGACCCTTGGGTTGTAGCACATGTTGCTATGGGGGAGCACCAGGGGGCAGCGAGGTACCGCTTGGGTACAAGTGAGGTAGGCGTCAAGATCCTTGGGATGAACAAATTGCCTCATGGGTTTGGAATGACTGGGCGAGCCAGTCTGAGCGCATTTTCCTGCTGGACAGAAAATGGCAGGGGAGTTTTTCCGCTGCCCCACACTGGAGTAGCTGGCGGAGAATCTGAGGACATTAGAGTGAAACTACAACAGGCAATTGAAATTTACTTTCTTATTAATTTGTGTAATTTTCTCAGAATGTTACACCAAGCAGAAAGAGAGTGGGGCCCTGGGATATTATAGACCAAATTACGTTATATGGGACCTCCTGGAGGTCAGAAAAAAGCACAAAGTATATATGTTATATTTAACAATAAAATGAATGGGGTTTTTTGTAATTGTTACACCAATGTGAATGTATTTTATTAAGTAGATGGTTTTCTTTTAGTTACCCAACCTTACGCCACCATCAAAGTGCTGCTCAAATTAACCTTTATTATTGATACAATTCAATCAGAATCAATTGAACATACCCCTTAGAAAAGCTTTAATTGCCTATATTTACCCTTAACCATTTCAATGATTTGATGCATATATGCATCCAAAAAATGAGGGGTATTTAAATCTTAAATGTATATATGCATTTAAAGAACTGAGATTTTTATAAATTTATTTTAAAATTTATCAAATAGTTTGTGTTATGACAAGGACCAAAATGAGCTTAAAAAGTGTGAACATGGCCCAAAAACTGTTTGCAAAAGTTAAGGGCCAAAAAATAGAGGATTTATTTCAAGAATCAGTGAAAGGTTTAATTTAATCACTTAACCCTAGAAAGATAACCATTTTCATATATTGCAAATAATTATCACCTAGGTTAAGCATGCTTATATGTACATTCATATCCTCTTAATCAATTTTCACTAAATAAAATTTTGAGAAAAAAGAACCTCATTTATAAAGCTTTAAAAGGTATGAAATAATTGAGAAATTATGCCTCATCATTAAAACCCTTTTTAAAGTTAGTGCTAAATTTAAAATTTCTTGTAATAGCCATTTATAATATATACTTAGCACTGTATATTCTAAGTTGCTTATATTTTAAATTTGGATCCAATATAATATAAGTTTTAATTTGTATTTGTGAGCAAAATCCTATAAGTTGGTGTTGGGATAGGGTAGCTGAGGGCAATAGTTCCTCTGAAGCGTACCAAAATGGATGGGATAAAATGTCCCACAGCGAGCAGATAGCAGGGAGAGCTGGGAATCCTGAAATGTAGGGGCTGGTAACTTTCTATAAGCTTGAGAATAGGTGATGAGGGACCTATTGTATTAAACTGGTGAAGTTGATGGCTGGAGAGGAGCTTGCTGTACAGAGGCTCTAAAATAAGTAAAACTAAAAACAAATTGGAGATAAAAATGTAATTTTATTTTTAAAAAAGGCGTGGATATTTATAGGTGAGGTTTTCCTCCTAATCCTTTCAGGATAGCAACGTCCTCCACTGGCAAGATCTTCAGCATCCTGATGTTGATCAGGTGGGGAGTCAACAGCAGGCTTCCTTTTAACAAATCGACTAGGGGATGGAAAATAAGGCTCCATTAGAGGAAAATTTGTAGTGGTATTGGAAGTAGAGAGATTCAAATTAAATTGATTGGGAGCAGGTCAAATCCCAACAACACCCCCCTCAAGATCTTGCCAAGGGGGATAGTACTTGCGCAGAAAATGGCTGTGGACGCAATTAACTACTATGCCAGTACCATAAGCAGTGATAGAGTATTCAGGGCCCCTACAGTGTATCACCCAATAAGGATCAGACCAAGTGGTGGCAAGCTTATGGGTCCTGCCCCCAGGGCGATGGTGATAGAACAAGACTAGATCTCCTAAAGAGTATTCAAGGAGTTCAGAACAGTGCTCATTGGCTTGAACTCCTTCTCTAAAATTGGTAGTTTTTATATATCCATTGGCCATAGCTTGGAGACATATGATCTCATCAGTTAGCCTTCGCAGGGTAAGCTCTACATTGCTTAGATTATCTGATTTGAGGATAGGTTGAATACTGGAAGGCAGAAGTGTCTCACGCCCATATAGGGCTTGGAAAGGGGACATCTTAATCCTCCTGTGATAGTTAACTTGGTAGGCCAATAAGGCACTAGAAAGAAAATCATTCCAATGCACAGGGTCTGAAGCAGCTAACTTTTATAGAATGGAAATTAAAGTACCATTAGCACGCTCTACTGCGCCATTGGTGGCGAGGTGATATGGTGTAGTGAAGAGGTGCTTTATACCTAGCAAAGAAGCTAATTCCTGGACTATAGAGAAGATAAAAAAATTTCCATTGTCTGATAAAAGTACCCGTGGGAAACCATGATGGGAAAATATCTGTTGGTACAGGAAGAGGGCAGTAGCTCTAGAAGTAGCATGAGGGACAGAAATGGCCTCTAACCACTTGGTTAGGTGGTCAATGGCAAGAATAATATAGCGATGGTCATAGACACCTACAGGTAGTGGACCTACAACATCGATGCTAACAGTATCAAAAGGGGCCCCAGGGGTATGAGCTCAAATTTAAAAGTTGTGATTAGACTTGTCCTGGGAATGGCAGGTGAAGCAACTTTCCAAAACATCATGAATGGACTCGTCCATGTAACAGATTGGGAGGCACCTGATCCATGCATTGATTCAGACCAGGTAGAAGTCAATCCAAATGTGGCCCTGGTTCAATGGGCACCAAATTTGGTAGGTTCAGAGCTGGGCGAAATCGCCATCCTGAATCTGAATCACCTCCACAAAGTGACAATGGGCTTATGCAGGGCGTGGATGGTGATCCGATAGGATGGCGATTTTTCACTAATGATTTGGTGGTCAGGATTTGGAGGAGTTTAATGATATAAAAGCTTATTTGATGTTTGTAACGTATTATTTAAAGGAGGAATCTGCAGCCCTGAAGGGCAGTTGTGTCTTCTATGAGGAATTAACATATAAAGGATTCTGCTACACTCAGATTTTATTAATTTTTTTAGTAAATAAGTTGGATTGGATCCAGGTCATGAGCTCTGCCAGTGAGTTCATTGTGGTGTTGGCGTCATTCTCGGCCCTTTCCTGGTCCCAGACCCTGCTACTAATGTGCAGTATAATGGGAACAGTGGTCTGAGAATACGTGGCAATGATGAGACATGGCAGTCAGGTTTGGGGATAGGCCTCTGCGGGCCTGTACCTAGTATGGTCAGTAACTTGGCTCTTACTGCCCAATTCATTTGTTGCATATTGGTGCAAACCCGCCCGTTACATTAGACACAACTCTAATACTTTCTTGTCAGTTTTGTGGGGCCCCAAGAGGAGAAGGTGGTCCCAGGCAGGGAGGAATGGTACCACCATGTGTTAACAGTGGTGATGGTGAGCTTCTCGCTTACATTTGTAAAAAGAGAAGTGATCTGATTGTGTGGCTCAAGGCCTGCAATGAGGGAGGAATGTAAAGGGGGACCTGTATCCCCAAAAGGATGAGCAGCTTTGCCTATGGAGGCCTTAGAGAAGATTCACCAAGTGGTGTCGCGGATTTGTTTTCAGGCGCAGTTGGCCAAAGCAATGGGTGGAGAGACCCCTTTCTCATTGCAGATCGTGCAGATCATGGATGCACTACTGCCAGAACTTTCCAGGTGGGTGCAAGAGTTGGTTGAGGAGAAAGTACGCCTGCCAGGATCCATGGATGAGTGTGTGAACTGGATTGACTGGGTGGCTTGTCCAGATGAGGCGCAAGATGAGGCGTGGTTGGCTCTGTTGACCGTGGAACAGGGCCAAGGTTCAGTGGAGGAATATGGGCGGATTTTCCAGACATTGGCAAAAGCAGCGAGAGTCTCAGATTTGCAATCATCACGGATGTTCAGACAGAGGATGCAGGCAGACATGTCAGCTGCCATGGTGGCTGCTAAAGTTCAAGGTTCTTTGGTGGAGGAGATTGCTTTGGCAATGCAGGTGGAAAAGCAATTGGCGTTGGCACAGAACTGGAGAGAGGATTTGACATCCCCAGGAAGAGTCCAGTCGCCCATCATTGCTAACAGAGGACAATGAGGCTGGCAGGGTTCTCCACGGAATTTTGGGAATATCCATAGAGGATCCCGTCAGGGTAGCAGTGAGGAATATGGAAGAGCAGGTCCAGGACCTGGGCAGAGCTATAGTCCCCGACCTAGTTTTCCCACAAATTTGTAATCTGGAAATGCTTCTAACATTAAACCTTCTTCTTTGCTTTATCCCATGTTATTTATTCCAGTTGAGCTATATTTGCATGGCTGGACCTAGAAGGTGTTGGCCCTGGTGGATACAGGGGCTGAGGAGAATTATGTGGAGTTTGCAGTTGGAAATGAGAAGGGGGCTGGAGGTGGTGTTCGCTGACGTATCAAGAAGAGCCCCATCATGGGTTCTGGAGCCCTTAATTGTCATTTAGCAGAATCCTTTTTGGTTGAAAGAGGGTTTCTGTGTGATTCAGAATCTGGCCCACCCTGTAGTGCTGGGGATGCGATGGTGGCATCACTTCCAGCCACGGATTGATGTGTTGCAGAAAACAATTACCTTATCACCCCAGATTGGTCCTCAAATGACATGGAAGATGGAGGTTGGGGGCGACATCCCAAGTGGATGCAGGAGCTTAGGGGGAATGCAGGAGGTAGAGCTCCCACCCAAATACAGTGACTCCGTGGATGTGTTTGGCCCCATTGGAAGTTCACCTTTATCCCCTATGGGTTCATTTGCATTCTTGTTTTGGTTCAAGGAGGGTTCAGACCTCCCCAAGGGATGTCCAGTCTATCCTCTAAATGAACAGGCCAGGGAAGTTTTGGAGAGCCATGTGGAGTCCATGCTAGACAAGGGTTTAATTGAGCCCTCCAGGTCTCCGGTGGTGTCTCCTGTGTTGTTAGTACCAAAGGCAAGTGGCGACTTACGCCCACGTGTGGATTTCTGACATCTAAATGTGGTCATGGAGCTGGATCCATATCTGATGCCATTTTTGGAGGATATTCTTCTGATGGTTACAGATGCATGATGTTTACAAAGCTTGACCTGGCAGATGCATTTAATCAGATTCTGGTGAGGCCGGAGCATCAGCAATATATGGCATTCAAGTACCACCTAGGGGTGTACCAATACCGTGTGATGCCATTCAGGGTAAGGAACGCTCCAGCAGTGTTCCAACGGATGATTGACCATGTCCTTGGGGGGATGATCAGATGTTGCTGTGCTGCTTATATGAACAATATCCTTGTGCTCTCGCAGTCCCAGGAAGAACACATTTTGGATGTTCAGGAAGTTTTGGGGGCGTTAGGCCAATTAGGTTTGAAGTTGAAGCCCTCCAAGTGCGAGTTCAACTGAAGTTTAGTGACATTTCTCAGCAACGTGGTATTTCAGAATGGATTGGGGGTTTGTCTGGATAAGCTCTGAACAGTTCGAGCATAGAAGGCTCTTACAGATCAGATGGGGGTGTGAAGTTTTCTACATACCTTGAATTTCCTTAATTGGTTTGTGAAAAAATTTTCCCAAACAGCCTTACCGCTCATGCGTTTGACCCAAGACGTTCCATTCATATAGGGAAAGGAGGAAGAGCGAATGTTTGAGTTACTAAAGGGCAAGTTACTTACTTCCCCAGTGCTGGCCCATCCAGATCTGAGGAAACCTTTTGTGGTTGAGATGGATACCTTGAATTATGCTGTGGGGGCGGTGTTGCTTCAGGAGGGGGAGGATGGGTTGGAGCATCCCGTGTGCTACTACAGCTGTAAGCTGCTCCTCACAGAAACGAACTACCCAATATATGATAAAGAACTGTTGGCGGTGATTGCAGCCTTTCATGAATGGCAATATCACCTCCTCTATGCCTGACATCCTTTTGTGATTTGAACAGACCAAAAAGCCTTAGAGCATTATTGCCAACCCCAAAAGATGAACCAGCAACAAGCCAGATAGCATGTGGAGCTTGTCTGCTATGATTTCCGGTAAAGTACCAGCCTGGAGCTTTGAATGTCCTGGCGGATTGGTTGAGCTGAGATGGAGCTTTTGTGTATGAGAAGGGGGAATTGGAGGAGTTCAACACCGCGATGATGCTCTGTCCGGATCAGTTTACAATGGTCAAAGATGGGGGGTGTGAGTTGGGGGAGGAAGTTCACCAGAAGCAGAGGAGCGTGGAGTTCGCACGAAGGCTGAAATCTGAGATGATGGAGGGTCAGCTGCACCGGTACCACGCGGATTTCATGAAGAGGGTTGGGGTGCTATACCACAAGTCACATGTATGGGTACCCAACCCATTGTTACAGTAGAAGGTAATCCATGCTTCCCATGACCATCTGTTGGCGGGTCACCCAGGGGGTGGGAAAAATGATGGAGTTGATACAGTGGGAGTATTTGTAGCCAGGCCTTCATAAGGATGTCCAGAAGTACGTGTGGGAGTGTCTCATATACACGAAGTCAAAGCCATCAAGGAAACTGCCATCAGGTAAGTTGAATCTGTTGCCAATACTGCAAACCTCTTGGAGTTCGATCAGCATCAATTTCATAGTAGGACTTTTGAAGGTGCAGGGGAAGGATATTATGTTGGTCATGGATAAACTTACCAAATACGCTGAATTCTTCCCATGCACTGGGAGTTATTTGGCAAAGGATGCGGCAAGGGTTTTCATTGATGAGGTGTTTTCCCATCATGGCTTACCTGAGGAGATTATTTTGGATCGCGGCCCACAATTTATCTAAGGTTCTGGTTGAATCTATTGGGAAGTCTGGAGATCAGACCAGGTCAGTCCTCAGCGTACCATCCGCAATCTGATGGTCAAACAGAGAGGGTGAACCAGATAATTGAACAGTATCTGCAGTGCTACATGTCCAATTGACAGGATTACTGGGTATCATGGGTCCAGATGGCCCAGTTTGCATACAATAACCACTCGCAATCCTCGTTGGGAATGTCACCATTTTTTGCAAATCATGGACTCAACCCAAAGTCAAATGGGGGATCTACGGGTGGCATATGTCAGGGGGCGGATGAAATGATTCGTACCATGTCAGAAGTCAAGAAGACACTATGGGGTAATTTGGAGCAGGCGGTAGCTCCACAGAAATGGCAGGCTAATTGGCGAAGGGTGCCAGATCCATCATTTGAACCTGGGGACTGGGTTCTGGTATCATCCAAGAACTATGCCATCCCTGTAAAGAGTCATAATCTGGGTCCAAAATTACTGGGCCCATACCAGATCATCAGAGCTATTTATTGGTTTTCCTTTGAGTTGAGTTTACCAGCGGGTTCCAGAGCTCACCCAGTGATTCACGCTTCCCAGCTGCAGGATTTTGGGGGTGAGGGGCCTGAGTGCCCCAGTCTGTTGAATCCTAGAGAAGGGGAGATCCCAGAATATGAGGTGGAACGGATACTGGATGCCAAGTGGGTGAGAGGCCAACAGCAGTTGTTAGTGAAGTGGAAGGGCTATCCAGTAGAGGAGTTGACATGGCAGATGATGGAGGACTGTGCACGGTGCCCAGAGAAGGTCCAGGTGTTCTGGTCTTCACAGGGGGTGATGTAACAAATTGAGAGGCACCTGATCCATACATTGATTCAGATCAGGTGGAAGTCAATCCAAATGTGGCCCTGGTTCAATGGGCACCAAATTTGGTATGTTCAGAGCTGGGCAAAATCGCCATCCTGAATCTGAATCACCTCTGCAAAATGACAATGGGCTTATGCGGGGCGTGGATGGTGATCTGGCGGGATGACGATTCTTCACTAATGATGTGGTGGTCAGGATTCAGAGGAGTTTAACAAAATGAAAAGCTTATTCAATGTTTGCAATGTATTACTTGAAGGAAGACGCAGCAGCCCTGAAGGGCAGTTGTGTCTTCTATGAGGAATTAACATATAAAGGAGTTTGCTACACTCAGATTTTATTAATTTTTTAGTAAATAAGTTGGATTGGATCCAGGTCATGAGCTCTGCCAGTGAGTTCATTGTGGTGTTGGCGTCATTCTCGGCCCTTTCCTGGTCCCAGACCCTGCTACTAATGTGCAGTATAATGGGAACAGTGGTCTGAGAATACGTGGCAATGATGAGACATGGCAGTCAGGTTTGGGGATAGGCCTCTGCGGGCCTGTACCTAGTATGGTCAGTAACTTGGCTCATACTGCCCAATTAGTTTGTTGAGTATTGGCTTGAACCCACCCATTACAGGCCATATTCTCCCAGTAGCATTTGGTTTTTAGCCACTCATGGGTTTTCTTTATAGCCCCATTCCCAAGGGTCTTATGGGCTTCCATGATAGTTTCAGTCTGAAGATAAGGGAGGAGATAGGGAAGAAAAGTGGTGCCAACCTGTTTTACCAAGACACCATCAACATCTTAAGTGTAAGCCATCTTCTTTAATCAGGCTTGAATGCCTGGAGATTCTTGAGACCACACTCTAGGGTGAGGGAGAAGCTCAAAAAGTCAATCTTCTTCAGGAATAGTTACATGTAAAATAGGGAGGTTAGATAGTCCATCCGCATTTTGATGAATGGCACTGGCTCTGTGAACTATAGAAAAATCATAATTTTGGAGCCTGAGGGCCCAGAGAGCTAAACTCCCATTGGGATCTTTCATTTGACAAAGCCAACTGAGGGAGGAATGGTCGGTAACTATTTTAAAATGTTTACCATACAAATAGGGGCGGAAGTGTTTAATAGCAAGTAAAACTGCCAGGCACTCATGTTCAGGTACTGAGTAATTACGCTCCGCCTTGGTTAACGTTTAGCTAAAATAGGCAACTGGGTGGTCAACTTGGTCTAGGTCTAACTGGGAAAGGATGGCGTCTATAGTGGTGTCACTGGCATCAGTGAAGAGAACAAAAGGTTGCTCAAAGCTAGGATGTATTAATACAGGGCTGATGACAAGGCATTGCGTAGGGAATCAAAGGACTGCTGTTGTTCAGGACCCCAAAAGAAGGGCACATCTTTTTGTAGGAGTTCAACTAAGG
>JAKSZP010006658.1:0-213944 GCA_022478985.1 Massospora cicadina | reverse complement strand
GACCTAAGACTTCTCACACAATTGATTTTATTGTGGTTTTCACCCATATCTGATGGGTATAATGCTATCATGGTAATGTTGGACCAGCTACCAACTTTGCCCATTTTTCCATGTTGACCACATTACCAGCATCTCAAATGGCCAAGTTATTTTGTTTCCCACGTTTTTCCACCCATGGGGTGCCTCAGGAGATCATTAGTGGCCGCGGGCCACAGTTCACATCTGTCTGATGGAAGGAGTTGTATAAGACTCCTCAAATTTACCGTGCTGTTCTAATGCCTTCCATTCTCAATCTGATTCGCAGATAGAACGAGTAAACCAACTTTGAGACAATTCCTGCGGCGCTACATGCCAGCTGACCACTCAAACTGGGCCTCACATCTCCCATTGACACAGTTTAATTATAACAACTCCCTTCAGTTCTCAATTAGGTGCTCTCCTGACTTGCCAATTATTGTTACAATCCTTCCTTTAACATGTAACTCAGCTGTGGGTCTAAGGTGGAAGACGTGTTGGGATTTTCCAAGTTCATCAATAAAGAACACAAGGAGGTAAACACCAATTTGGACGCGGCTATGAAACCTACAAGTAGTATGTGGATGAAAAAAGAAGGGTAGGCCCAGTGCATAAGGAGGAGGATCTGGTGATGTTGGATGCTAGGAATATTCCTATCAATCAGCCGCACAAGGAGTTAGACCAAAGAGATATGGTCCTACCATATTGACACAAAGGTGGTTTATCTTTCATACCAGTAAGATCTCCTGGAAAATTCTGTTTTTTTAATTTTATGAGAGTAAGTTTCCCTGGCTTAAGGGGTCTCCTCCAGAGACACCGGAGTCATAACTTGTAGATGGAGAACAAGAGTGGGAGGTGGAGGAGAGTGTGGCCTCTCATCGGGTGATAAGAAGGCCTGAGTACCTAGTATCCTGGAAGGGGTTTGATGCAATAGAAAATAGCTGGGTTCCAGATCATAGTTGCGCTCATGCTCAAGACATAATTACCTCTTTTCAAGAGAGTTTCCCTAATGCCGCTGGTCTAGGTCCACTATGAAAATTGCAGCCATGAAGTTGCCCCCAGCTCAAAAGAACTTCTTGCTAGCTGACGCTCCTGGGGGAGGAGTGGAGCCAATGAAACCAGAGGGTAATGTCATGTCACATGACATGATTTTAAAATTAGATTTCAAGGATAAGGAGAAGATGAGCCAGCCAGAGGAATCAAGTTGGCCGCCCTCCCTGACCTTAGATACACCATGGATAAACGTTTATATAAGGCCAAGTAAGCCCAGGTTAGTCCCCAGGAGTCATGTAATGGGTGTCTAAGATGTGATATTGACGGGGCTGAAGACTACCTGTTATATTCTAAATGATTATGCTTTGGTACATTTAATTTCAGACAATGAATTAATTTGTTTATTGAAGTTATTGTGATTAATAATGGAAATGTTCAGCTGGTTTCAAAGTATCAAGTTTTCACATACTCAACTTATAGAACTAGCAGTGGTGAAATTGTTTATTGGACAGAATTAGTTCCAAGCTTCACAAATCGATCAAGGCCATATTACCAATTGTCTGTAATGGCGTTTTACTAACCAATATCTCTGTTGGTCATCTTTTCTTTTTAATAAAAGCTGCTTTTTATATATTTATTGTCACATGTTACCTATTTGCCCTCGTGGGTTACCTCCTGCTATATGTTTCTGGTGTTTATTTGTATAATATGAATGGGTTGGAACCATACAAGGTGGTTTTATTATGATTTTAGTAGCACCCTATTTGTGGAGAGTTAGATAAACTCTCCTCACAGGATCATATCAGACCCATTTCAAGCACAAGATCTAAAGATGCACCATGCCAATTGACACCCACCTTCACCACTTATTCACCTGCCACCTTGTAGCCCCTTATGGAAAGTAAAACTGTGAACTTCTCTGAGAAGAACCCTAGGTTAAGCACCTGGTTCAAGACGTTATGTTCAACTGCTCGCTCCTGACTGCTCCCAATCTCTTTTAATCCTAGTATTTGGTGTAAAACTATGGACTATTCATAATTAGAACCTCTGAGTACTTTTGACCTCAGCTGTGGTCATTAAATCACATGATTACTCATTTTTAAGTGCATTTTGAGATGGCCCTGAATTTCCTGCAACATTGCCACTTGCCAATAAATATCCAATCTGATGCTTGCTCTGGCAGATTACCCCCCTCTGTTTCTTGATCCATCCACCCACCCCTTTCCCCGCCTCAAGCTCTTAGGAGCTCAGGCGTAGTTTAGTAAAATTTGGTTAATCCCCCCTTTAGTTTGGAATCACCTAGGACTTAAAAGAATTATCAATCATACACATCAAATTCCATATAGTCTATAATACTAATATATCCTCACTAAAAATCTCAAGCATAAGTATTTGTATATAATTTATAGTTCTTTACCTTAAGATTCACTTTTGAATTATATTAAGAAGACAAAGTTAACAAAGCATAGCTGTTTTGTAAGCTACCAAAAAGGGATAAGCAGGCAATAAAACTTAATTTAGTTGTTCACATGTAGCAATATGGGTTGTGCAGCTTAAAAAGCCTACTAATTAAATTGCTCAGCGGTGCATACAAAATGATTACCTTGGTTATTTTTGATAAACCTTAAAAATAAGTTAATATTACAATTAAAGGAAAACAATTATGACCTTATAAGTCCACTTGTAATTTAGATTATGGAAGATCTTAAATATTATCCCTCACTCTATGCTGAGTTATTCCATGCCTTCATCTCACTTCTTTGATTTATTTGCTTCCACTTTAAAGTTCCTCAAAATATAGTGACAGACTTTAAAATCATGTTTAAAGCTACCAGGTGAGGTATCAGGTAATATTTCTACATTAAAGTTTTAAAACTCGCTAAATAACTCCTTTAAAATGACACTTGATGTGATCTTTAGATCTATATCAATTAGCTGATAAATTATTTCAAAATTATAAAAAAGAGATTTTATATTTGGTCAACAAATATTATCTTAGTTCACTAAATAAAAGTACAAAAATAGATATGTTAAAAATAGCAAGACTTAAATTTCTTTCTCTCATTATCAACACTTATTTGCTATCCCTGTTCCAAATTGACTATCTATTAATCTAATAAACGCACCATATGGAGGAATAGTAATATTTTTAACGAGAACTAACGCCAGTATGCCATTGTGGTTAAAGGGAACATGCTCATTTGCTACGTTAGTCTTCCTGGTAACAAGCATACATTCCAGTAAAAACCAGTTCTTACAGGGCACTATAACAAACAAGACAGAAGTCCATTACCTCCAAACTTGTTCCCTAATTTTTACTAAAATACAATATTGTACCACCAGATCTCTCATTTTATGCCAATCTCAATGGTGCGTTATGCCATCCGCATATTGCAGGGTAGTAGACCCCTTTTTCATTGAGAAGGTGTGCCAGACAATTACAAGTCTGATGTATTGATAAGAGTGGTTTGGAGGAAAAGAATACAAATATTGGAATAAAGACCCTGGTCAATTCTTGGTGGAACCCCTCAAAATGAGGTAACACTTCTAATAATAGTTGGGGAAACAAATTGAGTTCAGGTGAAAGATTGCACCAAATAGTCATCTGAATCTGGGGAGTTCATCAGAGGCTCCTTCCCTCAGCCTCCTCTATTTTAGTACAGGTTACACCGCGGAAACCAGCCCCTTTTATAGGGTCTGAGGGGGTCCAACCAAGTGCAAAAATTTTCCAGCCCATTGATTGGGTCAGATATATATAGTCATTACCCAATGGACTAGTCCTTCCTGCTCCTGAGTCTCAATTGCCATTCTATCCAAATGAGTTGAGCTCCAGAGATCCAATAGGTTGATGACTTCTAAAACATAATTTGGACTTTACTAAGCAATCTGAACTTTGAGCCTCAAAATTTTAAATGCTACTAATGACTTATTAAGAGGGTTCTCTCCTATACCCCCGTGCAGTGACTAATAAACTCTATAAAAAACCTTTTTAGTATTTATAAAGTTTTTTTAAAAAAATATAATAAGTGTGAGAAAACCCCCTAAAATTAAATTTTTGGATTCAAGGTAAAGAAGCACCAGTGAGCATTTTCCACGCCAAAAATATAACAAGGTGTCAGAGCACCAGGAGAAGGTTAGCCCTGGTGCTAGATTTCTCAAAGGAAGCTTTGTTTGTGGTTTTTTGATATAGTTTTACCACCAAAGAGGCAGCTAATGAGACTTCAAATTAGTTTTGAAGTTAAAATTTGTGGCGTGTCACACATAGTTTGTGTGGAACGCCCCTGCTGGAACAAAGACTATACTATATTTATTAGCTTTGGCAGTCTTCACAGAACTCTCCCATTTAATTATAATAAATTAGGTTAAAAAAAGGCTTATAAAGTATGGGTCTCAAACATTTTTAACTCTAAAGGATTTATTTAATGTGAAAGATTTGCAGTGGCAAAGCTCTAGCTGTTGAACCCCCCCCCCAAGAACTCTAGGATGACTTGTTTAAAATCCTAAGTGTTTCCAACTTTACCCTCCCTGATGGTAACCCCTCTGATCTGTTTAACATCTTCCTTGAAAGGAAAGCTCCTGTTTTCACTGAGTTCAAAGCGCTGGGCCACAAAGCACATGCCTGCCCCTTCTAAGCGAAGGCAAAGGAAGATCCTGAAGAGGAGATATTCATGAATGTTTAATAATCTGATTTTGGTAAATTGTTACTGCCAAACGCCATTCACTTATGGTGAGAGTGGTTGATATATTTTTGTGGCTCCTATATCAGCTAAGCAGCAGAAAGTGCATCAAAAGGCGCTTAAAAGGCCACCCTTAAGGTCAGCACAAGAATTTAATCCCCTTGAATTTAAACTTACTGTGGAGACACTGGCATACTGCTCCCTCCAAGCACTCAGAAACGCTAGTGAGTGCCCAGTTGGCGGATTTTCCTGAGCAATACTGGAATGCATTATATCCTAATCCGCTCAATTTATCACAATGTTCATATGATAATGACGCAAATGACAAAGTTTATTCTTTTGGTTGCTCTCCCAGAAGATCAGAATATTCAAAAGATTACACTTATTTTGGTTCTAAGCCTCCACAAAGTACCAAAAACATTATGTCACAATCAAATAGAGGCGCTAACTATGGTAATTGCCCTTTCATTTAAATCCAAGATGGTCCTATGGGAACGGCTGGGTCTATTTATCAAGCTCACCACGCATAGAGTGGCATGGGTGTACAACTGAAAATAGGGATGCTCAATATCACGGGTTTTAAAACTTCTGCATCCCAGGATAAGAAAATGAAGCCCTTGCACAACCACCTGTTAATATATTGAAGAATCCAAGAACCCCATTGTTTGGCAGGAGAGGAAGAAGAGTGGTTAAAAGCTCTTCTTTCTTATGAACTCCACATGGCCTTGCTACCTTTGGGCTCATTATCCACCCTTCCAAAGTGCTTAATATGGTAGTATTAATAGATCTTTAAAAGAATGGCACTTGCTGTCACGTTCTCATAATAGTGAGTATTTCATTTTCCTTAATATATACATCCCTAATAATCAACTGTCCCCATATACTTTTCTTGTGAGATATACCAACTTGAACTCCCAGATTCTTTTTATATTCAGGCAGATTTGAATTGTTATTCAGATGCTGCAACTGATCGTTGGACTCTAACCTCTCAATACCCACCATATCATATGTAATTTCAATGCTTAAGGCATTCAGAGAAGTTATATGATCCCCTCCTCCATGATTCTTCATGTGTAACTTACATGACACAACCACATATACGCAGGGTACATTGTTGTCTATGACCTGCATTGATTACACTTCCCCCCTTAAATTTTAAGCCAGGATTCTCCAGGTTTGATAGTACAGTAGTGCATTTTTCATACCACCGTTTAATAAAAACTACCCCGGCTGCACTTGAGATACCCAGGAATCAACCACTCTGGAATAAGATAAGTATTGATAAAATACAAAGCCAGGAGCTCTCAAGCTAAGTTTCAACAAACATATTTACCACATATGGTATGTCCATATTGTAAAGATCCCTTTATAACATATTTTATTTATTTGAGGCAAGCTGACCAGGGGACAGACATTACCAGAATAGAGAAAGAAAGTATTGACATGAAACCAGAGCAGGGTCAACTCTGTCATAGAAAGTTTTTTTTTCACCTCCAGATTGGGACTTGGATTTTTCTGGCTAAATCATGGGTAAGGTTTTCGTGTTATTATACCTACTAACCGCCAAAAGCTTCCTTCAGCTAGCACCCCAATTGATGTGCAAAGGGCGGGAATAGAACCCGCAACCTTCAGGTTGGTAGCTATACGCCCTACCAACTCGCCTTCCACCCCCCTCCCTTGTTAACATAGGGTCAGATGAAAATATAATACAGCTGCTGAATAGTGGATTGCCACGCAACGGTATCATGCACCTACAGCGGCATTTGCCAACCTCCAGCATTACTTGCTAATCTGTAAAAAATATTTCTCACAATGGATACAGCCCAGAATATACTTGCAAATGGGTTGCTACAACCCTCCGTTTAAAAAGCTAGATATTGCACATCAGCACCATTTAAGCATTCTGGCTGATGACTCATACACAGTGCATTCAAAAAGTTCTGGGACTAACGTTTTGAAGACACAACTTTACAAATAAATAAACTTTCTTTTGTCATAATTTAACATACAACATTTCCTCTCTATACATATTTATATTGCTAAAACAATTGTTAAAAGGTATGCACATAGTTCCTATTTTGTATAACCATGTTTAAACCAGCTATCACATTCTTCTGAATTGTCTCTACTTTATCAAAAGGATGAACCTTCAGTGCCACCTTCAGATTAGAGAACAGAAAGAAGTCAGACAGAGCAAAATCTGGTGAATAGGGTGGATAATTATAATCTGAAGGTGGCACTGAAGGTTCATCCTTTTGATAAAGTAGAGACAATTCAGAAGAATGTGAAAGCTGGTTTAAACATGGTTATACTAAATAGGAACTATGTGCATACCTTTTAATAATTGTTTTAGCAATATAAATATGTATAGAGAGGGAAAGGTTGTATATTAAATTATGATAAAAGAAATTTTATTTATTTGTAAAGTTGTGTCTTTAAATTGTTAAACCCAGAACTTTTTGAATGCACTGTGTAGATCACTAAAGGGGAGAAGTCAACTTGGTACATTTTGCGCCACTTTACTGCATTTAAACATAAGATTCTTGTACCCAAGTTTATTCTGGCATAGGTGCAATTTTTTCCTCCCCCAGTGAAGTGTCTAAAACGGTTCAACAATTCTTAAACCAACCTATATCAAACAAAAAACTCTGACACAGAGTACATAAAACGTTTTTATCTAAAATAAAATCAATTCTCCTCTTAACTTATCCAGCCTTGTTGGTTCTGTATCTAGTGAGGAACTTTGGGATGCTATATGCAGGGCACCTCACTGCAAGAGCCTTGGCCAAAATGGCATTCCATATGAGTTCTATCAGACTCACCTTAATCGCACCATTACTCAAAGTCTCCACCAATAAGTGCCTTCTAGAGATTTGCCTGCTGCCTGGCGGGTCAGAAGCTTTTGTGGTCACCTTATTTAAAGATGGTGATCCTAACGATTTAAGTAACTGAACTAATCTCGGTTACCAACTTAGATTTTAAAATCATGACCAAGATACTCTCAAAGAGTCTAGGTAAAGTTGCTCAAGCAGCCATATCACCAGTCAAAATGAGTTTGTTTCAAACTTGAATATATGGGGTACCATCCATACCATTGCCAACATTTTTCAGTTCAAATAAGATTGTTCCCTGATCTTATTGGACCAGAAAAAAGCATATGATCTCATTAATTGGAAGCATATTAGGGCAACTCTTGAAACTTACCGCCTTCCACCTTATCTTAACAACTGGGTGATGCCTTTAACTGAGTTGGCCACCATGGCGATTTGTGGCTCAGGGTTTTTTTACTTATCACATTATCCCAAAGCGCGGTTTAAAACAGCATGAGCATATTAGCCCCTTGTTGTACAACTTGGGGTTGGACCAAGTTCTGCGCATCATATATCAGACCATTAAAGGCATTGCCTCAATAAGTTAGAATCCTTTTAAAGTATTGGCATTCATGGATGAATGTGTGTGGCGATTGTTTCCAACCCATCAAACACTCACTCCCTTAAGATATCTTTTGTCAATATGAGCAAGTATGTAACGCCAATATTTATCCCACAAGATCATGGGTATACACCTTAAAAACCATCTCCAGTGGCTCGATGGGACTTCTCGACGCCCTTCAGCCAAAAGGTTAATCTTTTCATTTTGAGGAAACCCTTTTAATCAACCCGTTTATAACTTAGGCATATGTCTGGACTCTGGAGAATATGCTTTTAAGGTTACGGAAAGTAAACTTTTTTCTAAGATCTCCAACCACGCAGCCAGCCTTCTTGACCGTTCAACAGGGCTTGTGAGAAAAATTTAGTTATAAAACACCTTGATTTTTCAAAAGTATGTAGACCTCTCATGCCATACCATTTTCTACCGCCTTTTTCAACTCTCTCCGAGATATATTAAAATCAATGTTTTGGGATGACCAACGGTTACCTATCAGGAATGATAAACTCTTTGGCTCAAAGTCATCAGGTGACATAATTCTCATCAACTATGACCAAAAACCCACTCCGCTTTTGTGTAAATGTATTGTTAAATCAACTAGTACTACCACCACAAGATCTCCATTGGTCCTTGACAGCTTGAGGCAACTTTGCAAGAGCATTGGGACTGGATAATCCTAAAGCTTCTACATTTTTATTATCATAACTATCCTCTCACCCAATGAAGAGGATCTCACTTCCACCAACCCATTTTAAATGTGTTCTTCATATTAACAAGCATTCAATTGGAGTTTCCAGCGAATTGACCTGGAACCAACTCTGAAAGTGGCAAGATAAACTACCCCCAGCTTTTTTATGAAGTGCCACTGATCCAGCATCCTTCCACCCCAGGAATAAAGTCATTTTAGCAAGAACTTGACATTATGCATTCTTTGGATATTTTTTACTCCCCATAGGATCAGAAGAAGATGTGGGAGTATACTCATCAAACCTTACTCCACCTTTAAAAAAGAGCTCACTTCTGGAAGTTCCTTATACAGTCATATTGTACAGTGGATAAATCAAATGCCATTGTACACCTTTGTTAAGTATGTGGTGGCCATAATACTCTTGTCCATTGGATAGAGTTTGGTCCCACATCCAAGGTGTTATGTAACTAAGTATCCCGTCTGTCCCAGATTCCTGCTCCTAGTACATTCTACCTTAACTGCAATTAGTTCGTCATAAGGGTGTTTCCCCAATTTCCCCACCTCTCAGAGCCCTGATAGTGGCCACAACAAAGTGGTCCATCCATACTATTGTTTTGGATGCTATCAAAAATGCTTACCCATTAAAGCGGGAACACAAGTGCATTTCTTCAGTCATCTTACTCGCCATTTCCAGTATTAGTTCTTTAGAATCATGCCTCATAAATGGCACCGCCAGATCCAGTCATGAATGAATAGCTGGGTCCTAGAAGTGGACTATTATTCCTATTCATGCAATATCAGGACGTCACCCAAACCCTCAGGTCTTGCCACCATGCCCTCTACCCCTATAGCTGATTAAAGGGATGGTGTTAAATAGACTACTGTTCTGGGGAGGCAGGGCTCCTGTGTGTATATTCTCTTTATATTTCTTTATATTTTTTGATGAAGTTGGTCAAATGGTCCTTCACCTTAAATAAGTAACTAAGTAACAATGAAATATATGTTTTACATTAGTTGAAATTGCTCTTTTTTCCACTCAACATAACTTTTTGAGCTCTCCTTATAAAAATAAGTTATTTTATTAAAACTAGACTCACCACTAATCCATTCCTGTCTTTGGTCCTACCGCCCGGTGCTCCAGTATAGGGCAGCGGCAAAACTCCCCCTAAAATTTTCAGCCCTGCAGGAAAAATGTGTACATACTGGTCGTCAAGTCTGCCAAACTCAACCAGCTGCTATGTTACCTTAAAGCTCAACACTACACCTTATGTGAATAGATACAAAATTTGACACCCATTCGCCATCCTTTAATCCAACATTTTATTTTTTTCTTAAAAGCAACTATAAGCATCTTTTTTTTATAAATTGACAAAACATGTATTGATCTCACCATTGCCACCTTTGCATCAGCTAGCTTCAATCAACTTCCAATCTTTTAAGGGCTATTTTGACATCGTTTTCTCTCTAAGGAAGAGGTTTTATGGATTCAGAGACTCCTAAAATTTACAAAAAACACAGATTTCCATAGCCTAAAATCTCTTGCCCACTGACACCAGAATTGTGGTGCACTTTTCTTACCTCCCCTCACACCTCATGCACAGATATGTATAAATGTTTGACGTCAGAGATTCAGTTTATGGCACTAACCCCATTCCCCACTTTACCATACTTTCTTTTTTAGAAAGACTCACTACACCTCATGAAACTTTCACCATCATACCCCATCATCACCATATTACCTAGAAAATCCCCACACGATCATATCTTCTTGGCGCAAGATAATCTCTCTTTTATTCAGGTCAACAACAGTCAGCAGAACTGTACAATCTACTTCAATCTGAACCATCTTAAAAAGTCCTGTCACATAAATGCCAACCCTACCACCAATGAGCCCAATTGAAAAGTTGTTTAGTGACTACTGAGTGGGGTGTTTTCTGCCACTTTAACCCTGCCCACTCACTTGGAGGGACAGTGAAAAAATGCACCCCCAAACGACCCTATAGCCTCACTCGCCAACCTGGTCTGGAACCAGACAATCATGATAAGGCTTAAAGCTCCAATTATTCCCAAGAATATACCCAGTTACCCAACAAATCACATACTTATGATTATAACTCAATTTGAATTAACTAAAATCTAGGTCCTTATTAACCAAGGCTACTAAAAAAGTGACCCAATTCCCAAAGAAGATAGCCATATCCAGCTCTCCGTTTCTTTAACAAAGACTATGACGGCTAATTTTCCCCTCATCATTATACTCTGCATCACCATGTCATGCCAATCTAGGGTAATCACCTGCTCATACTAAAAACAGTTTTTCCCCTTAATGTTTTTCCCTATGTAAGACTGTCACTAAGTATGTTGCGCTGCTGATAAATGCCATAAGGCTTTTGTTAAGTTTACTGCTAAGGTTCTATAGACTGATGTTGTCATGTTCACAGCTTATTGAAATAATACTGGGCTTCCAACCTGGGTGTGATGGTATCCAGTGAAGAGACCAGATTGGCAGGGTCACAGTTAACCTAGTGACTTGTATTTGAGCCATTCTATAAGTTAAGCAAGGGATAAATCTGTAAAAATAATACCAAAGGCCCCATAACAAGCCAGAAAGCTGCAATGGGAGAATTTGTGATTATTATTGAGGCAACCTCAAGGGCAGGAGATACAGAGAGGCAACAACTCCTTCAAACCTTGGGTGTTATTTATTACATCTAAATGGGTTGAAATTATGGGTGAATTGTGATACTGATTTTGCCAATAGGTCGCGGATCAATGGGGTAACTCATAGGTCAAGCTTTCACTGTGGGTGCAACGGATTAACAGTCATAATTGTAACATAAAAACTCACAAGCTTTCCTTATGGATTGGAGTGATGATTGATCGCTAGTTCAAAGCAATTATTAAAAGACATTAGGATCAACTTGTGTATGGCAGCATATTTTTCCATATTAACTTGAAAATAAAGCTATGGCATGAGAGATGGCTTCCATAATAAGTAAGCTAGGATAAGCTGAGGTTATTGCAGGTTTTTGGGCTTTTGTCTTTTAAGCTCAATGGTGTTATGCCCAAGAAGCCCAACAGTCAATACTTTAAGCCATCTAAGTTGCATGACAAGTAAATTTTTTATTTTAAAGGTACCAAGTAACAGATTATGTCCCATTAGCTAGAGTATCTGTCCTATGATAAGTATGGCGAAATGACTTATTGAAGTCAAGTACCAAAACGAGATATAGAATTAATGATGCAACTTTGTCTATGGTATATATTTGCCAAAGCCCAAACACTAACTCATCACTTTATCTCAACAATAATAAGGCCTAGAATGATGAAACTTTACATAAATATTCACTATATAATGTAGATGTTTAAAAAATTTAATTCATATAAATAAAAAGTTTTATATGTATAAAGTAAAAATTTTATGTGTTTTTAATGTAAAATTGGTATATTTGGTAAGGCTGAGAAGTTTGATATTTGGTTGGTTTAATAGTTTAGATGGTTTTTGCAAGTGTTTGGTGGTTTTGAGGTGATTAATAACTTTAACAGTTTTAGTAAAGCAGTTAGTTAGTTATTGGTTGTTTTGATAAGTTAATTGATTTTGGTAAGTGGGTGGTGATTTTAATGTTTTGATGGGCTCAATGATTTCAGGTAAGTGGTTTATGTAATAGTTCAATTTATTCAAGGTAAGTTGACCAGGGGATGGACATTACTCAAAATCAAAATTTAAAACCTAATGTAACTAATAAATTCAAAGAAACGCCCAAAATGAGCGGATTGAATGAAACACATCAAAGGAAAACAACCAACCAGGTGGGGCAGCGGAAAACCACTTATCTGACCATGGCGGAAGGGGAGGGGGTATCAGGGGGCTCATCTTCAGCAGCAGCTTCCTTATCCTAGAGTCAGTCATGGGCCAAGGTGGAGAGCAAGGGCGTTGGGGCATTGGCAGAATGTGATTCAATATCACTAATGATTGTATCTCTTAGAAAATGCCAGCTAAAAATATGGCACTGATATACTCAGTTAAAGCCTTTTCATCTTTGATGCGGTCATCTGGGAGTTTAATAGATGTGTTAATATTGGTTCAGGAAATCTTAGCATTAGGATTCCGTGCTACAGTTACCACGTTCTGGATAGCGTCGTTGGCATCTTTGTGTAATTGATTCATTGTATTCTTACTTTGTGGGTGAGGGTTGAGGGGATAACAAGAGGAATACCTCCTGTAAGCATCGCCACTGATTTAGTGACAGCTTTGCGGAGGGGATGACACTCTGTCTTGGAAGCTGCTTTGGCTGCAAGCTGGTGGTCACTGCAAAGTGGTTCAGCATTTGGCTGTGGGGCAAATAAACTAGGGGGGTAGTTGGCGTCCCAATCTGAATTAATGAATCGCACAATTTGTAGAGATGGCTCTTCAATGAAATTGCATAATTCGTCAATTTCAGCCAATAACTCCCATGGGTTCTGGTTGAATTAGTTTTGAGGGATCAGCATATGGCTGTTGATTACTTATTTTTGGTGATAGCATGGGGGTGAACTGCTGTCTAATCCTGTTCATGATTGGTGGTAAATTTTTGGCACTGGGTGAGGAAGGAGCCTGATTGGTTGTTGTAGAATTATCTGTAATGATAGGCTTTGGAGGAGGGGGGTAGGATAGTACCCCACACCGCAAAAAGCGTAGGGTTGGTGGCAGAATGTATTATGGTGGATGAGGGCGCAGAGCTATTAGAAGCCACCAGGAATGGGCATTTGCATTTCAAATGGTCCAACTTGAAACAGGATGGACTGATAGTCCTTCCACCCTTGACTCATGCCCAGAATGGATGGTCAGGGGAAGATTGGATGATTGCATGGGGAGGAATTGCTAAAGCAATTTTATTAAAATAGGGCTGATTGTGGCAAACGCGTGAGGCCCAGCTAGGCGTGTGGCCCCATTTAGGACCACAAATTGTAGGATGGGATTGGAGCCATAGACTGCCAAACCTTCCATTAGCTCCTGATGGAGCACTGCGGGGGAAGATGAGTAGGCAAACCAGAAAACTGGACCACTAAAGTGGTGTCCGCTGGGAGCCATTCCAAGTGGTGGGAATAGGGGTATCCTGGAAAATCAGGGGCATAGTTGCTGCAGTGGCGGCATCAGCTTCACGTGTGAAGCCCAAGTCAAAATAACCCTTGTAGGTCTGGAAGTCTATGAATCCAGTGGGTTGCATCACTGCCTGAGCTATTTCAATTATTTGTTTATCATTACATGGGAATAACTACCAGGGGACAGTGGGGCACTGCCTGGGCACACATGAGATGGGTGTCAAGATCCTTGGGTGGATTGAACTGACCCAAGGTTTTGTTGGGACTGGAAAAACCAGTCTGAGCGCATTTTCCAGCTGAATGGAAAATTCTGGGGGAAGTTTTTCCACTGACCCACACTGGAGCAGCTGGCAGAGAATCCAATGACACAGGGTAGGATTGGCAGTCAGAAGTCAAAATTTTACTTAGTATACTTTTTAATAAATTTGCTTGGAAAGTAACGCCAAGTGGAAAAAGAGATGGTTTATGTTTTAGTTAATTCAATAAGTTTAATAAATTTTGGCTGAGTGGTTGGTAATTTTATATAATCAATATAAAGTGATTTCTTAAATTTTTATTATAAGCCATCTATCAATATAAAAAGAATCAATTGAGATCATCTGGTAAACTTTAATCCCATAAACAAAGCTGTGTTAAACTGGGTATCAACTAGGGTTTGCTTAAACTTTTACTTTATAAAAAATCATTCTGCCTACTTTTTATATATAGGATGCATTTTCTCATATACAAATAACCAAAAGTTATCAAACTTTGCACAAGTATTCTATAAAGGTTGAGAACGGAATAATAATATGTAATTTTTAATATATTCATATTAATTCTAATAACAGTTCTATATAAGATCTAAAGCATATATTTCTAATGGTAATTATATAACTATTTGGCTGGGTACTTTCATATTCATTTGATTCAAATTTTTAAAAATTATAATAAGAGGTTAGTAGTTTTTGACTGTTTTATAAGTTTTGTAATTGGATTTTGCTAAGTGGTGGTTTATTTTTTGGTTGATTTGATAGGCTCAATAGTTTCAGGTAAGTAATTGATATTTAATTAATTTGGCAGGCTTAGTTGACTTTGGCTAAGTGGTTGGAGGTCGGAATCTTTGATAGGTTTAATGGTTTCTAAACTTATTCATAGCTATCTACCAATAAAAAATAAAGCAATATAGAATCATCTGGTAATTTATAAACACTGAAATGAAGCATGGGTATTCCATTTGTTATAGTATAAAAGAGGGGTTTTTATATATCATACTTAACAATATAAACCCCAAAAGGAAAAGGATGAATAAAATTCAAAGAAGGGGAAATATGGACGGGAGGCTCTTTATCTAGCGTTGTATTCTGGATAGTATAATGCCCTTTTAGCAAACTTTTGATGGGGTAAAAATAATTGTAGGATGTTCCAAGTCAGATTAAACTTGGTATCACTTAGCTTGATCGTTGGGAAAATTCTTTATTCTTACACTTTTGGGGTTCATCTTATATAATGCCTAATGTGCCACCTTAATTAATGGTCGCCTGACATACAATGATCCTTCATTTCACATTGGCAGTGTTTCATCTTGGGGTATTTTAGGCTCAAATGTATCTGGTAGAATTTTCTTAGTATTGGTGTGAGCCTTACCAACTAACTATTCTCTAAGTAATTAATTGAGGTAGCTTCTTTTACCCCCTTCTTGGGTCTAGGCGACAATTAAGTTGAGATTGTCAAATTGTCAATATTCTTCTCATCATGTCCAATATCCTAATATTCAACACAAGCCTCTTCAAGAATATTGGCAGGGGAAAATGACGCAAAAATTGGGTATGCACTCAGTTGATAGTTACTCCAGTTTCTAAAAATTTTATTTGGAATTTTTCCCTGCGTTTTTAGGTTATAGAATATAACCCATCCATGATGGTATCTAATTTTCTACTTTGGGGCGGTATAACATTGTGATATAACAAGAATAAGTCCAAAATTCTAAAGGCGGGTAAAGATTGACAACTTTCATTTGCTTCATAACCTTCTCTTTTAACTGTTTTGCCAGATCTGTCATTGCCTCTAATTGAAGTTGATTAATTTTAAGGTATATCTTCTTTGCGCTTTCTCAGGCTCTTCATTATTATTACTGTTACCTTCACGATATAATAGAGTTGGAATTTCAGGTTATCTTCCATATAAGGCCTTGAATGGAGACATTATTATAATTTTATGGAAACTTATCCTGTAAGACATCAACGCACTTGGGAGATATTGGTCCCAATGCAATGGATTGGTAGTGGTCATCTTGCATAATATTTCAACCACCATTTTTCTCTTTCTACATACCCGTTAGTTAATGGGTTGTAAGGCGTTGAGAATAGTTGTCAAGTTTCCATTCCTATATCTAAGATCCTCACAACTCTTGAAGTAAAGTTATTCCCATTGTTTCATAGCAGTACCTGTGGGCAGCCGTGCCTGTAAATATATTTTTGACATAAAAAGTTGGCAGTAGCTTTAGAGGTCTGATGGAAATGGAGATTGCTTTAACTCACTTTGTGAAATGCTTGATCCCTACAAATATTAATCATTTTTCTCCTGTGGATTCAGTAGTGAACCTATGACGTCTAAGCTGATGGTATGAATTGGCTATTGAGGGGATATAGGCTGTACTTGTATTTGGCCTTATGCGACATCTGCTTTTTACAAGTTATACAAGCATCTAAGGCTTCCACTACAGAGTCCATTATAACTTCTTAATAGAATTGAACCTTAATTCATTCATAAGTTTTCCTGTCTCCTCCATGTCCTAAGTTATGTTGGGTTTTTTTATAACTGGTACTCGTTCTTAAGGTAGCAATTAAGGTGGCTAAACTAATTCTGAATTCTAGTAAATTAATCTGTTGAGAACTTTCACAATTTGAATGTATTATTTTAGAATTTTTGTACTAATTCATCTTCATCTTCACAAGTGTTTGTCTTCATGAGTAGGTCATTTAATTGTTCACCCGCTATTGTCTAGATATATTAAGGTCAATATGGTCAGCCCATCCATATTCATGTGCTTTGTTCCAGTTTGGTGGACAATATCTAGTCATAGTACTGAATTTTGAGAGCCCATCAGGCTAGTCTTCATTGAGAGTCTTCATGTTTGGTGTTGGACATTTGCCCTCACAGCTCCAAGAAAAGAACGTTGTGGGTCAAAATGGGCCAACATGGGGAAATGTTAAACTTTTACATTTTTCCGATGACAATAAGTTTGATATAAATGATATGAATGGTTTTATCAGCCAAAAGACCCTGGCCAAATCATGGTGAAACCCCGCAAATTGAGGTAACACTTCTATGAATACTTATAGTGGCAACTAGTATGAGTCAAATAGTTGAATTTCCCTGACCATGTGAGGGAACTTGGGGAGTCCATTGTCATTTTCTCCACCTGCCACGTCCAATTCCCTTCAAACACCTAAGTGGGGACCACTCCCTTTTATAGGCGTGGCAGATGTCCCCCATCATGAAATAATTTTTATCAGATTGGGATTGGCTGAAGTCATCAAATCATTATCTCATGGGTACGTCTTGCCAAGAAATATCTCCACATCTATTGTGAAGCCAAAGTGAAGCAATTTCTGAGCTTTGATAGGCTACTTTTGCATAATACCAAATTTGGACAGTAACAAACCATTCCAATTTATCATTGAATTCCCTTTGACCCTCTATGCAGTTTAAATACTGACCAGTCAGATATTGAGAGGGTTCGTTTTTTTCTCTTACCCCTGCGGCACTAAAATAAATTATAAAAAACTTATAACTTTTTTAGTTATTTTGTGCCTATTTGTTTTATCTATTTTAGTGGTCTCAACCCCTTTGTTGTTGGAGGGTAAGCTTTAAGCACCAACAATCTCAACAATACTCGAAATTCCAACATTTGGCGCCACTTCAAAGAAGCATGGTCTGTAACAACTGTAAAGTTCATACTGTATGTCTGAAAACTATATATTTAGATGATAAGCCTAAATTTATGACTGGTGGATCTTTAGCTATCCGCCGAAATTAAAACGAAAAGATGATTATCAATTTAATAATATTTTGATATGGGTTGTCAAAATTAAAGTGATCTTGGTGAATATGAAAATTCCGCTGGAATTTCCAATAAAAAGTAAAATATTGAGGAAAATAAAGAGCTAAGTAAGCTGAGCTAGATGGACATTGAAGTGGCCTCAGGGATGAGTGAAAAAGGGGATGAAGAAATATGGAAGGGAGTTTTTTAGGGTAAATTATTATAGTGTGCCTCTGTGGTGTAACCCTATCTTGTGTAAAATTTTTGAGAATAATGTTGGTGCAACTCTGCCATTGAAGTAAAAATTGTTGATATAGAAGCTCTTTGCTTCCATTAGTTACATTATAATATTTGATTGAGGGACAGCTATTGTCATATCGCCCTCCCATTGCATCGGTGGATATTAGCTCCTGTGCAACCTTACGCTGGATAGCATTTCATCTGCCAGAAAGTTTGTCACCATACAAAAAGGGCAGAGGTGTTTCACTGCCAGGAAAACAGCTAAACACTCTTTCTCTGTGACTATAATTTCTTTTGGCTTTGAAAAGAGTTTTTTTTATTTGGACACCAGATGATCAATGCCTTCATCATATAATTGAGAGAGGATGGCACCTATTGCTTATTCAGAGGCGTCAGTAAACAGGATGAATGGCTTTTCATAGACTGGACGTAATAGAATCATCCTTCTGTTCAAAGCCTTATTGGTCCTAAATGCAGTTCTTTGCTCTACTACCTAAATAAAAGGGGTATTTTTGGCAAGCAAAAGAACAAGAGGTTCAGTGAGTTGAGCGAAATTAGGGATATCGATGGTAATATCCCATCATTCCTAAGAATACCTGCATATCTTGGAGGCTCTTCAACTCAGAAATCTTGGAGATTGCTTCAAACTTATTGTACAAGAGTTAAATTCCTTCCCGCGATATGGTTTGTCCTAAAAATTCCAGTTTTTGCTGGCTGAAGGTACATTTCACAGATTTTAATTTGATGTGGTTCTCACTCAGCTTTTGGAAAACTGACTTGAGGTGGTATGGATAATTGGTAGAGGTTTTGGAAATTACCTTTATGTTTTCTAGTTACAAATTCGCACAATTGAGTTTAAGATCTTGCATGAGTGTGATTCATCGCCCATTAGAATCAGGCTAGAGCGTTGCATAATCCATAAGAAAGATGATTTGGTTGGATAATCCTTCCAAGTTTATTAACGCGCATTTTTCTTGGTCTTAGTGTGATAAATCCATTTGCCAAAAGCCGCTGTTGAGTTCCATTGCAGAGAATAATTTTATGCTGGAGAGTCAGGACAGAGCATCGTCAATTTTGGAGATTAAATAGCTGTCCTTCTTAGTCAGGATGTTTATCTTTCATTAATCCATCACTACTTTGTGAACACCATTTTTAATCTATAAAAGTAAAAGTGGGGCTGACCAAGGACTCTGGGAAGCAGAAGTAAGCCAGCTGTATCAATTTCTTGAGCTCAGTTTTCATGTATTGCTTTTCTACATTTGTTTTATTTAACCGATGTAAGCTGACCAGGGGACAGACATTACCAAATATATGTGAAACTAAGAGAATAACTAAGAATATAAAAATTGGGCACCCCAGGGTACTCAAGTTACCCCTGTTGCCAGCGGGACTTCCAGGTATGGGGGGGGTTGGTGCACTACTCCGAGGGGGTTTCCCCTGCTATGGAGCAGGTGTGAAGGAAAGGGTCCATGTGGAGGAACCAGAGTAGAAACCATGATTCTATGAGCGCTTTTTGTCTTGGTCTCATATATCCATAGAGCCAGGCTTGGAAAGTGCTCTAGTAAGTGGACATGGAATCTGTTAATAATCTCATGAATGGTTGGGACCGTGCCCTTAAACACATCTAATGCAATTGTGTTTATTATCCACATTGCAATGGGTATTATTGGGGAGCGGAGGGTAGATGGGATTGGTGAATCAATCTGGAGCGCGAAGATACTCTTTGATATCGAGAATTCCTGTTCATTTTGAATCTTGAGCAAGCATGCGACTTCCTGCCATATAGCTTTGGTTGGGGGGCATGTTTCTAGGCGGTGATGTAGGGATCTCTCCACTCCACATACTGCACATGTTTTGTGGAGGGAGTTGGAGCGGTCCGCCGTCCTATAGGTCCTTCTCAAACAGCGCCAGGCGTTTTCTCTAATCCTTGGTTGTAGGAGTGGGTGGTGAGTCATTTTCCACATTGCCTTCTGTGTGGTTAAATCATAAGGAATGTCCAGCATATCTAGGTATTCTATCCTACCTATGCTTGGGGTTGTTGCGAGCATATCCCTCTGGGGGTGGTTTTCTGGATTTCTTAATTTGAATTGGGGCTGAGTCGTCCCCTTCCCTGTATAGTACCCATGTTCTATATGGTCCATCCCATACGGCGGATAGTTCAGAGGATATGTTTGAAATGAGGGGAGGTTCCATGCGAAACCCGTTGCAGTAGGGTGCTTGGCAAGGTATGAAAGTAGTCTGGGTGGACTATGTGGGTTGGTTAATTTGGCCACTGTGAAAAGTTAGTCCTTGCTTCTCTGGACCAATGTTGTTGCAGGAGGTCTGGAGCAATGATTTCCTTTATCCAGGTACCTAGGATATGATTGGCATGGCTCTCAAAATCTATTAGTCCCATGCCTCCGCTTGAGCGTGGGCCAAATAGTGTTTCCACCGTATAGGAGGGTGAGAGCCAGGCCACAGCCAGCCCTGGATAAGCGCGCGAATTGAGGTTATAAAGTAGGTGAGAAGGCTATCGCATGGGCCTGGTACCACAGTATTGGGAGGATGAGCGAGTTAGCAACTGTAACTCTTCTTGTTAGTCCTGGGGTTCCTCAATTGAGGGAGGCGACGCGTTTGGATACCCGTTGTAACAGGTTACTTTCCATTGTCTCATTAGCATATCCCCCTGATTCTAGCCAAATTCTAAGGTGTTGGACTGGAGTGGTGGTGGGAGGTGTTTCAAAGGGTAAAATAATTGGGTTTTTCTTCGAGTGTTGGTGTGAGGTTCTGATGTTATGGCCCAATTGTTTGTGTATTTGCCTAAGAGGATGATTTCTGTCTTCCTTTTGTTGAGCGATGCATTGCTCACCTTGGAGTATTCCTCTAGAGTGCGTTCCAGCTGTCGGGCATCTTCATTGTTTGCTATACCTGCTACGCAGTCATCCGCAAAGCCAGTATCTTGACTGTTGGTTGTCCTTGTGCGGTTATCCCCATGAGACGTGAGTCAGTTACTTGGAGGAGTGGGTCAAAGCTAGAATGTATAGCATTGCCTGAGGGGATCCCCTTGTTTGAGCCATCTGTGTGGTTTAGTCTTGTTTGTTAGGAATCCAGGGCCGCATACAGCCATGGTTGCATATTCTGTTAGGAGCATCGCCCATTTTATGAATTTTGGTGGGAGTTTGAAGGCATGTAGACATTCTTTTAGGTATGGCCAGCTAACTCGGTCATACGCCTTTTCCTGATCCAAGAAGACCAGGGCACCAGTTGCTTTGGATTGGCAGATGTTTGCAACAGGGTATATGTTGTTTAAGATTGAACTCCCTGGTATAAACCCAAACTGGTTGGCTGATAGGACGTCAGATGCAATTGCGCCTAATCTAGCTGCTAGAATTTTTGTTAGAATTTTTGTGTCAGTGTTGGAGAGTGCAATTGGGCGCCAGTTGGCCAGGTCCAACTTGTCACCCTTTTTATACAAGGTTATAACGTAGGATTCATGGCCCCCTGGTAATAGGCGTGTTTCCAATAAACTCTGGTTCAATGACGCTAATAGGAGGGGGGCGATTTGTTGAAAATATTTTTTGTAAAATTCGTATGTTATCCCATCAGGCCCTGGGCATTTCCTACGTGGTGCACCGCAAATTGTCTCCCAAAACTCCTCCCAAGTAATAAGGGATAGTATATTGTAATTTGGTGGTTTACTTTGTATCTCAGCAGTTTGTATGAATTCTTTAATTTTTTGTGAATCTGTTGGCGTTTCATGATATAATTCGGTGAAATAGCAGTGTACTTCCGCCTTGACCTTATCAGGGTCAGTTGCCACGGTGCCATTGGTATTGTGGACCTGTTTGCACGCGGGCTGGTTTCTGCGGGAGTGGAATTGGCAGAAAAAGTATGTTGAACAGGTTTCACCTTCCTTTATGAACTTACCTTTGTTCAATACTTTGATTCTGTGTTGGTGTTCAAAGATGAGATTGTTAAGTTGGGCAGAAATTTCTGCTCATTTGTGTCCCCAGTTGGGGCTATAGCCAGATCTCAGAGTATTTATTTCCAGGTGGTCTAGTTCCGCCAAGGTACGCTTGATTGTGGCCATGTCCGCGGTGTACTTACGTGATGCAATATATCAGGTTTTTTTGATTAAATCCTTTTTGAAATTTTCCCATGTTCCAATGGGTTCTGAAGTGAATGGGCTGTGAATTCTGGGTTTGTAGCCTTATTTTCAACCCAGTCAGATATCTTGGACAATTTTATATCTTCCAGGTGAAGCTTTCTCCAAGGCGACACCTGTGTGTGGGATTGGGTTGGCGCTAACTGCACCGTAACTAATCAGTGGTCAGAAAAATTGATCTTTTATGTTATAAATTTGGAGATTTTTGAGCGGTGAGATTGTGGGATGAGGATTTGGTCAATGCGACTCATTGATATGAGCGCTCCCTTGCATATGTTGGGCTGCGTCATGTGTGGAAGGAGTGGTATTCTGGGGGGAAGAGCATTCTGTAAGTCAAGAGATGCCTTCATTGTGAGGAATTCAATGTGTCCAGGTGGGTCTCCCTGGGATTAGGCCATCAATCCATATTGGGGTTATCCCAGCAGTTGAAATCGCCTACCATAATGGTATCTGGTGGGAGGGTGAGAGTAGGAATGTTTTCAAAAAATTTTCTCTCTCAGTTGCAGTGCACGGTGCATATATACATGCTATCAAAATTATTTCCTCTTGGCACGTGATTGTTGCTACCAGGACTCGACCATGCAAGTGTGATAACGAATTTGTAATTTTGAATTTTTTGTTGTTTTGGACGATCACCCCACAGTGAGACGTCCATACTGATTGTGATGGTGCGACCCTGGTTGACCAGGATTCTTCTTCCTCTTATAGACAGTGGGTTTCTTGGATGTCCAAGATGTTTACAAGAGGTTTTCACAGGAATGCCAGCTTTTTGGCTTGGGACGTATGAGCCCTAGCTCCCACGATGTTTAGCATCCCTATTGACACTGAGGTGCCCGCGGTGCCTCAGGAGCGCTTGGGAGGGCCCTCTGGTCCTATCCCACCATGGCTCATTTTGGCCATGCTCCGCGTCTGTACTCCAACTCTTTCACTGCCATTGTTGGTTCCCTTGATCTGACCCAATGATTCAATGGAATTGCAGTTTATTGTATTTGCGTCAACTTTTCCTGCACAGGTCTCATGTTGATTTGATGCGGATTATTGATTGTATTTTGTATTTTTGAGGTTCAACTTTGGTGAATTGTGCATCGCATTTTCGCCCAAATTGCGGTTGCATTGTTTCTCAATATGTGCATGACTGATGTCGCTTTGTGACTCAGTCAGGTTACTGTGAAAACTTTCGACCTGGGCATATTGTTCTGATTGGTTGGTTCAGTGAGTATCCGAAATATCCTCCCAAATTTTTCCAGGGTTAATGGAAGACTCTGCATGTGCTGCCACTTTGGCCGCTGCTCGCTTGCAGGATTTTTGTGCCACTTTACATTGTTTGCTTGTAACTGGGTCCACGATGGAGTATAGTCCATCTTCACCCCAGCGGAATTGGTGGTGACCATCAGTCATATGGCGAAGTTTTCATTATCTTCATCCATTGCTTCCTCACAATAGTCATTTTCTATTAAGCCCTCTTTCACAGGGCATGCGTGTTCCTTGTGGCCCAGTGAGCCACAGTGGTTGCATATGGGCGGTGTGCATTCTGGTGTAACTCAGAACGCGGCTGACTGGCCCCCATCTTTGAAGTGAAATTCTGCTGTGTGGGGAATTCTGGATAAGTCCTCTTCCACTTCTGGGAAGGGATTGATTACATTGATAGCTTTGCCCGTGCACAGGTTGGGCATCAGGCGAAATCACTGTAATTTGAGTTGCTGAATTTCTACGTAAGCCATGAGACCTTTGCGGAGCTCCTCCTCAATTACCTTACGAGGAAGGTTGGTGGGGAGCGAGTCAAAAGAGATGAACAAAGTTTTCACTTTGTTCCATCTGGTGCGCGCGGTGCACACAATTTTTTTGCCCTCAGGGAGGGCAATTTCCACGCAGATTTTTGCTGTGGCATCAGCTTCATTGGATATTTTGAAACCAATATTAATCTAACCGCGGCCCATGTTGTTGGTGGCTTCATACACCGCGTGAGGGAAAAGTGAGGGCTGTGCCTCACATGTTTTCTTCCACAGGGTTGGTGACTTATCCCCAAGGAAGAGTCTGATCCCATGGTACACCTTTGATAAGGGTTGGTTGAACTGAATGTACATATATTGCGTGTGCTTTTACAGTGAATACCATAAACCAAGATGGTGTCTGAGTTTGCGATTTCTTTGCGGATTGGGTTTCTGGTCCCCCTCCAGGGCGTTTCTTGCCCTTAGTTACACCATTAAGTGCACCACTCACTGCGACGCTCGCCCCTGTTGTATTATTTTTATTGATAAAGTCGCCCATCTTTCCTGTGTGTGATTATCCAAATTTGCTGTTTGAATTAAATCATAGTAACTAAAGTGATTGTTACAAGAAAGAAAAGCGTTGCCAACAATTTGGAGATGAGTAAACTTAACTCAAAATGGGTAATTAATTATGGGAAATTGTTAGGTTTGGTAGCCGATGTGTGGGCTGATATGAATAGCGATTTAATTATGCTATTCCTCATGTTTATCAGCTGGAGTATTTCCCACAATTGAACCAATATCCCTTTTCTGTTGGCTAGGCGTGCTGAGATATCTCTTTTCAGCTAGGTGTGTTGAGAACCTCGTGGATATTCCTTTTCTGTCATCTAGGTGTGTCGAGAACCTTGTAGTTACCATGAGTACCCCATAATACATGTTCTTCCTCGTTTTTACCCTATAAATATTTCCTCTCTCTATTAATAAAAAAGACCTTAGTACAGTAAATACTTTATTGTTTCAAATTGTGGATTGTCTACTTCAGAGTGAAGTTGTGAAGAAGTCTTCCATCTAAGTTTCAACGCCAGAGTGAGGCTGAAGTCACTTAAATCCTTTTATATTGCCAGAGTAGGGCTGAAGATAGCCAATTACCTGAACTCAACTAGGCTAATTGTCTTCATACAATTAGCAAATTTGTGTTTATTTCCATAACCAATAGTTAAGTGAACTTAAGCACCAGTAGAAACCCCGCGGTTTTTACAGTTGCCCAATTTAGTGATGCTAGTGATGGTTTCACTTTCTATGCTGCAGACGTGGTCTTGATTAATCTTGGTGAACAATGAGCGGTTGACCCAAAGATCACGCTCAAAATCCCACACCACTTCACGTTTTACCTTAAAGTCTTAAGGGCGTTAGCCCCTTGGAGTCTTGGGTATTGCCTGGGATACTAGACCCAGCCTATCATAGGCCTATTAATATTCTGTTGTGGAAACTCACTGTCAAGGACATGGTTATAAGAAAACACCAGTAGATTGGCAGAGGCTTATTGGTCTCAATAGAGGACATTGAACATATCCACTTCATTGGCTCTATGATGGATTTGGGCTTGCCAACGAATAACCTGTTATTTACTTTACCTTTGTCCATATCTCGGATGAGCTGACTAAGATGAGCTGGAAAAGGTCCATACTTTTATTAAATAATATAGCGACATATTCTCCAAGTCAGATAACGACTATAGCCATATGAAGGACTGGAGCCACTCCATTGATGTGAATTATGCCAGTCCCATCAGGTCCAAACCTTATTGCAAGTTAAAGGTGGAAGAGCAGCAAATGAATACTGAGCTCAAGCAGTTACTAAACGCTGGGCTACTGGTACCCTCGCAAAGCCCTTGGTCTTCCCCCTCTTGCTTATGAAAAGAAAAACGAAAGTCATCAGATAGTCATGGATTACCCAAAACTAAATAACCTCACAAAAAAGGATAGCTATCCTATCACCCACATTAATGACATCCTAGCTCTACTCTTTGTCTCCAACTCCTTCTCCCCCATGGACTTGGCTAGCAGCTATTGGTAAATGGACTTTTTCCCCAAGACCAGGAGAAATGTGATCTATTTGCAGTGAAGGTCTTTTACAACCCACCTGACTTCTTCAAGAGTTGTTCAATGCGCCCGCAACTTTTCAGTGAACCATGGACCATATCTTGCAGGACCTGAAGTTAAGTTGTGTCATTGTCTATCTCAATGACATCACAGTGTTTTCAAAGACTTTCAACAAACATCTGACTTACCTGAAGGAAGTGTTCAACGCTTACGCAAATCCAACGTCAAATTAAAACCCTCCAAGTGCACTTTTTTCTAAAGGAGGCTAAATTTCCTTGACGCTCCATTTTCCAAGAAGGAATACAACCCTTACAGGACAAAGTTGAAGCCAAATAAAAAATTCCTCCCCTTAAGAATCTACAGGATATTCAGGTATTTCTGGGCATGATGTGGTATTACCATCAGTTCATCCCAAAGTTCACTCAGCTCAGCGAGCCCCTTGTCCGCCTATTAACAAAGAACACTCCTTTCCATTATGGTGAGGATTAGAAGGCCGCTTTTTAGCCTAAAGCAAAGGCTACAACAATGGCCTCTCCTGTGGCACCCAGACTATAGTAAACCTTTATTCTTATTTAGTGATGCCTTAGACTATGTTGTCAGGGCTCTTGGCTCAACTGGACACTAACGGGGTAGATCATCCCATATCATACTTTGGCAAGATGTTGTTTAAGGCGGAGCGCAACTATATCATCATGGATAAGTAGTGTCTTGCTGTTTGTTAGCTTGAAACACTAATGTCCCTTCCTGTATAGAACTACCTTCACGCTGGTTACAGACCACGCTTTTCTGAAATGGTTACAGAACTTAAAGGATCCTACTGTCAGGTTGGCACTCTGGGCTCTAAAGCTCCAGCATTATGACATGACAATCAAACACCATGCTAGAACCCGTCACATGAATGTGGATGGGCTAACTCAGACGCCAGTCCTACACTTGGATAATAGTGAGGCGGAGAGTTATATGCCCTCTTAATGACCCCCAATGACTAGGAGGATGAGGATGAGCCTGTCCATAAAGTGTTAGCCTGGAACTCCCAAAACACTAAAGTGGTGAGCAAAAAGTTGTATAGGCAAGTGGGGCAAAGTGGCTGCCTTACCTTCAGCCCTCATAAAGCATACCTGCTATTCTGGAAGCTCACTCTACCCTAGGTCATGGGGGAGCAAAGAGAACCTATAAATGGATTAGGGAGCGCTATCATTGGGAAGGCATTATGGAAACTATTGTTGAGGTTTTGGAAGCCTGCCTCACGTATAAGAAGCAGTCTAGTTTTAGGACTAGATACCAATATCAACCAACTACCCTCAACAACCCTTCCATACCATCATCCTGGACGTGGTAAGTCCTCTCCCACAGACTACTGGGGAAAACAGATATATCCTAGTCGGCATTGACCTTTTCTATAAGTGTATTGAAGCCGTGGCTCTCCCAGACCAAACGGTTAAGGCCACTGCCAAGTTTTTACATCACAACATTTTCACTCGTTATGGCTGTCCCCAAGTACTACTCTGCGATAATGGTAAGAACTTCACTTCCAGAAGAGTCAAAATCCTGGCCTCATCCATAGGAGCCCAACAACTTTTATCAGCTTCATATAATCCCTTTAACAATGGGACCGTGGAGAGAGCAAATGGAACCTTGGTTTAAATCCTGTGTAAGATGACATCCTCTGATCTGCTTCACTGGGATCAATTCCTACCCAGTGCTCTTATGGCATACAGGATTAGTTATCACCAGATCTTGAAAATGTCCCCATTCCGTGTTCTATATGGGCGGGAATCACGGATACCCGCCCTTTTAGCTAAAGATGTTTTCTCCTCTAAAGCTGAGGAAACTGAGAAAGCCGTGAGGAAATTGACTCAACGTAATATTCAGCTTCAATCTGAGGCTATTGCAAACTTAGCTAAAAAGGTTACAAAAGAGGGACTAGCTGCCAATGAGCTTTGGGCTCCCCTACCTTCATTCAAAGCTTCATACCTGGTCCTGTACTATCATAACCGCATCACTCCTAAAAGTGGCAAACTCGGATCAATTTTGGAGGGTCCCTTAACTGTTACTTACAAGAGAGGTGATGAGTATTCTATAAAATCTTTGGTTACAGGTATTACCATAAAGTAGTACATGGACGATTCTTCGCCCTATTCTAACCCCAACCATTCCTGAAGGGGGTATTATCGGACAAATGCCTGTCTGCTTAAGTGAAAAGAATCTTTTGGGTGCAGATAGTCCCAATGATGGAGAGTCCACCCCCTCACTAACTCTAATTTGGTTCTTGCCAGACAATTACCTGTCCAAGCTTATATTGATAGGGTTTTGAATTTAATTCTGATAAAATCGGCCAAAAGACCCTGGTCATATCATGGTGGAACCCCTTGAATCAGGGTAACACTTTTACAGATACTACTCAGATAAATAGTATGAGTTTGGGTAAGCAAATTTCACTGACTATGTGATGAAATTGGGGGAGTCCATTAAGGGTCCTCCCCGGCTCAATTATAATATAATTCAAGCACCTACGCCGCAAACACCCCCTTTATAGCCTTGGAGGGGGTCCCTTAAGATGCAACTATTTTTCCCTATGAATTGGCTTAAATATATCAAATCACTGCCTTATGTACTTGTCCTACCCACTCTCGACCCTCCATCAGCTGTTCCAATAAAGCAAGGTGAGTTTCAAGAGCTCTGATAGGTCAAACATTCATATTTCCTAGATAAACTAAAGCCTAATAATGAATTTGATGCTTATCACACTTCAAGCCCTGGGTGAGATTAGATACTAAGCAGTGACATTGTAAGAGGGTTTGCTTTTATTTCCCCCTGTCAATTAAAAAAAATAAAAACTATATAAAAACTCATTTATCTTGGTATATTAAAGTTTCCCCTTTTTTATTAAGTGGTCAGAAAACCCCCTGCAACATATTTAACTTGACAGTATAGAGTGTAACTTCTCCAGCAAATTATTGTTGAAATTTAGGTGCCAAACGCACCAGCGAGCAGTAAAAAGTCTAAAATTAAACATAGGTTGAAGAATGGATCAGAATGTCATTTGATATATGCTATGGTGAATGCTAACTGGAGGTTCCAAGGACATAATCAATGAGACGCTGAAAGGTTGCTGGTGCATTTAGCCCAAAGGGCATCGCCTAAATAGGAAAACCCCCACTTGGTCTGGATGGCTGTAAGCCATTACTTCCCTTCTGAGACCTTTATTTGATTTAAAGCATTTAACAGGTCAAGTTTGGAGTACACTTAAGACTTTAACTTAGCTAGAGCGATGGACTGTTCTAGGGTCAAAGGATAAAGGTCTGGGTAACTATAATGTATAAATGCCCATATTAAACAAAGGAGTGCGGAAATCCATCTGCCTTCTGAGCAAAGACGATTAGGGAGGCAATGGGGAAGGTCTTCTTGACTATGTAGCCCTTTTCTAACATATCATCAAGAAATATCCCCTGCGCTTTATCCCCCTTCAGTGTAGGGATATATTTTTTAGTACTAGATGGTCCCAACCCAAGGGGGGGATTCATCGATGTTTATTGAATTATGCCTGGGCTCCTAAGAGCCTGAGGCGAGGGAAGGGGAGGGAGGAGGCATCGAGAAAGGGAGGGGGGTTTGCACGCCAGAGCCGTGCTGCAGTGACAACTGAGTGGGGGAGGGTTGGCGACATAGTGCAGACCTTCAGGGCCATCTCAATGTGTACCTGAAAGTGGGTGATCATGTGTGGAAGGGTCCACATCTGCTGGTCAAAGGCAGCACGAAGGAAGGAGTTATGGATGGTCCAGATGGTTGTGGCATAGGCGAGGACACGGAGGGGTCAGTGGCAACCAGGCAATATCTGCTCGAACATGAGGTCTTGCACAGGGTGTCCAGACAGGGCTGAGCATGGAGGAGCGTGCGGGCCTTTGGCCAAAATGCGGCGACACCTGGACAAGTGAAAAAACGATGGAGGTGGGAGTCATTAGGCTCCGCACAGTGGGGGAAGCTTTGGTGCTGGAAGGTAGGGCCAGTCCGGTCCCCTGTCCTGTATGAACAGTGGAGCACCCTCCATAAGGTGTTGGACACCTTTGCTGACAGGATGGGGTGATAGACGTCCTTCCACAATTCCTTAAGGTCAAATCTCACGGAGGGAGGGAGGAGCTCAAGGAGTCTTGGGCGGATGGGAGGACGATCTTGGGGGTTGAGGCGAGTTGTGACAACTTGTCCATTGTGCACAATTGCATGGCGACGGGGGCTGAGGCCAGGGCCTTCCCTTCTGTATGGGAAGGCATGGTGGATCCGCGCGCCTACTCGTTTCAGGGCAAGGAGATCCTGGTTCCAGTAGGGGGATGAGGACAGTTTCAGGCGATGGCCTGGGTGGTTTGTGAGCCACTCCCCTAATGAGGTCAGAGATGCTCTAGGAAGACCCAGAGCTGCTGACACTGACTGGCGGAGGTTGGGCGCCCATTGGGGCATGGGGGTCGCGTCCCAGCAGACAATCGGCCATAGGAACTTCAGGAAGATTGTGGTGGCGTGGGATCGCGTGTCCAGAAGCCCTAGGCCCCCTTCATTGCAGGGTGGGCAATGGTTGAGAGGGCCATTGGTGGATAGTTTGAGCCCCAGATCCAACAGCGGAGGAGTACATTGAGCCGCGTATAAAAGGCATCTGTGAATGGGCAGACGTGCGCTAGGAACCAGACTTTGGAGAGGAGGAACACATTGCCATCAGAGCTCAACCCTGGGGTGTGATGTGCCGCTGGTTCCATCTGGCAATCCTGGAGTTAATTGCTGCGAGGAGCAAGTCCTCATTGTCTTTTAGCGCAACTCCTTGTTGGTTAGTGAGAACGCCCAGGTGACGGAAGGTACCGCGCACAGGTTCACTACCAAAAGGTAGGGGGAAGGTGGGGGAGCCGACCTGTACAACTGTTGTCTTGGAGGAGTTGACCATGGCGTTGGACGCCTTGGTGTACCTCTCAATGGTCACAGCAGCGAGGGCAACATCCCCAGGGCAGCCAAATGCAATGGCAGTGTCATCTGCAAATGCCATGGTGCGTGTGGGGGCTTAATTTAGGACCAGAATCCCTGTTAGCTTGTCCTGTAAGGAGGCCAAGAGGGGGTCAAGGGTGATGTTAAAAAGGATAGGGCTCAGGGGGTCCCCTTGCCGGAGACCTTGTTTAACTGGTACTGCCACTGTAAAACCCATTGGCGCCAGGACTCTAGTGTGGAGCTGGTCATAGAGCGCTGATATCCAGCGCCTAGCTGCGGGTGGGAGATGGAAGCGGGCCAGGGAAGCATCAATATACTTCCAGGCCACCCGATCATATGCTTTCTTCATATCCAGGAGAGCCACAAAGTCATTCACCTTACGAGAGTTAGCAGTCAAAGTCACGTGAAGGTCATTATAGTTGTCCCATAACGACCTCCCCGGAATAAAACGTTCTGGGATGGGGAGAGGCGAGGTGACACCCATTTGGTGATGCGGTTGGCCAGAAGCTTCGTGAAGAGCTTGTGGTCTGTGTTGATCAACGCTATGGGGCGCCAGGTCGCCAGGTTCTCACGGTCTGACTTCTTGTGAATGAGGGTCGTGATTGAGCCTCTGGAGTCGGGAAGGACCTCGCCATTCACCAAGAGTGCAGCGAAGAGGTCGCGGAGGGTTCTGGCTATCACTGCAGGCTCCAGAAGGTACACCTCGAAGGGTATTCCATCTGGGCCTGGGGCTTTAAGCCGTGGGGATTTCAGAAGGGTTTCCATCACCTCCTGGACGGAAATAGGCGCCAGTAGAGCCTCATCAACTCGTGGGTCAATGGGCGGCTCTGGAGCCCGCCACAGGAAGTTTTGGATGTCCGATGGGTCCACCTGGGTGGCATGGAAGAGGCTGGAGTAGAAGCGGTGTAGTTCCTGCGTGATTTCCTCCTTATCTGAAGTAGTTGTAGTGCCAATCTTCAGTGCAGTAATATCCTGCGCTGTTGACCGGGCTTTCTGTTTCTGAAAGAAGAAGCGGGTGGGGCGTTCCCATTGAGCATAGTAACGAGATGTTGTAAAGTTTGCTGCCCGTTCTTCCTGCAGTGTGAGCTAAGCGGAGTGCTTCCTGCGCCGCTTCCCAGTCTTCCAACCATCTGGGAGAGGGCTAAGGCTGGCAGTTTCGCTCCAAATGTCTGATTCTGGCTTCCGCCCTTTTGACTCTGGCGCGAGCTTCAGTCATCTGGGCTTTGGCACAGTTGTAAGCAACGCGGGTGATGCCCTCCTTGGTCACCGCCCATCTAGCCTTGTGGTCAAGCAGGTGGGGTGGGGGGAGGTGAGAGTCTCCCGGATGGTCATAGACAGCTTCTCCTTAGTGAAGGGGTTGTTGAGAAGAGCTGGGGCAACCCTAGGCCAGAACCTATGCGACGGTCTAAGTGTAGTGGTGAGGACAACGGTGAGTGACCTGTGATCACTCAGATGGTTGTCACGAGAGATGGGAGAGGAGACGCGGCCAATAAGCAGGGGGCCAATCAGTGTCATATCTATGCGTGACGCTGACTGGAAATCTCCTCCATCATACTGGATCCTAGTCATGCAACCTAGGCCAGACGCGGAGGGTGGAAGCGCATCTATAAAGCCACTCAGGCGAAGGAAATCCTGGAGGCGACTTGATCCAGGGCGTTCCTTTGCTTCAAGGGGGTAAGAGTCACGGATGCAACTTATGGTTGTGTTGGAATCTCCTAAGAGGACTGTATTCCGTTGGAGATTGAGTTGAACGAGCTCTTCCAAGAGCCGATTTTGCTCCTGACCTGCATTAGGCAGGTAGATGCTTGCAGCGAAGAAGGAGAAGTCAGGAGTGGTGAGTTTGGCTAGTATGAGGCGGCCACCTAGATATTGTGAAAGAGAATGGGTTTTTAACCCGGGGATCCAAAACAATAAGGGCGGCATAGTTTGTCCAGAAGGAGTTGCCTCCAAACTGTTCATTCCATGCAGATTGTTCGTGGGGGAGGATATGGGGCTCCTAGACAACAGCGATGTCAATTTGTGCTGACCTGAAGTTGTGGAGGAGGCGGGCTCTCCGCTTAAAGTCCTGCAACCCATTTGCGTTGATGGATTGCAGGGCCAGGGTGCTGCCATGGGGACTCATAGCTGTTCCCCTCCATGTCCTGGGGGGTTGCCAGCGCTAAAATCTGATGCTGTGAGGCGGCTAGTTTTGAGTCCTTTAGCTTGACTACTAGCTTCAATCCGTGAGGAGCGTCAAGGGTTCTGAGGGGAAGGAGAGGGTGGGGGGCGGAGGACCCAGTAAGCCAGCCTAGGATGCTGCCCCCTCCGTTGCAGGGGAAGGACCTGAGGGTGCTCAATGGTGACCTCCGCGGTGTTCCCATTTGATGAGTCTGAGTCCATATTCACTTCCTCCAACACTGCAAAGGATCCGCGTGAAATGGACTGTGGGGTTGGGGTAGGACTCTTTGAGGTGGCACTTCTACCGCAGGCCGCGGGTTGCCAGTCCATGCTGGTGGGCATAGCTCCATTGGGAGCTGAGGGTTGATGCGATAAATCGCTGGTGGAGGTTGGTGGGGGTGCCGCGGAGCCCTGAGTGGGGGTGGCTGACGAGGGGCACCCTGTGGGAGATGCTTTGCGCTTGGTGAGAGAGGGAGAGAGAGTTGACTCTGGGAGATTGGAGGGGGTGCCCACTAGAAGGGGGGCATGAGCGCAAAGGTATCCCATACCAATAGTGGGGTTAGCTGTTTCAACTGCTAGGTGTAAGGCCTCAGGGGACAGGTCTTGAACGGAAACCCATTGTGTGGGTTGTGGAATTGCTGCTGCAGCCACGTGGGATCGTTTTTGGCCTGGTTTAGGCCCCTGAGTGGTGGCTAAGAGGGCTTGTTTTCGAGCTGTGCAGCCACTATACAAGTGTCCAAGGGCGTTACACCATGAACACCGGGGGCGCGCCTGATCAGGGTCGACAAAAAAGATCTCAGGGCATGCCCCAACTACCGCCACATGAGGAATAACCTCAATGTTGCGGGATACAGTGGGGGAGGGGATGAACGACGCACTAGCAGTGCGAGCTCTTTGAGTGGGAGCATAGTAAGAGGGGACGCTAAAGTCCACTGAAAGAACAGACCCAAACTCCATTAAACCACGATGGAGCGCCAGTTTAAGAGAAGCAGGGTCAACAGTCATTGGTAGGTTGGAAAAAGTAACCCATGAAATTTTCTCCAGGTGAGAGCATGTGCGGGAGATGCAAAGAGATCCACACGGAATAATGACCTGGAGGGTGGCATCATGGTCAGCAAGGGCAGCTTCAGTGAAGCCCACATCGATGTAGTGGCCCTCCACTGATTCTTGGATGGTGGTGTTAATTGGGAATGTCGCCGCGATCGCTGCAAAGTATGAGAAATAATCCTCTGTATAAAATTCAACAGGGTTATGCCCATAATAAAGGCGAATTGCGTGGGAGAGGGTTAGCGAGGTAGAGCTTTTTGCGCTCTAGTTTCGGCCCATTTCTTCTTAACATCAGCAATAAACGCCACTTCACAGGGATCAGCTTTAGGTAGCATTGGTGCCAGAGGTTTTTTCCATGCCCCAGTGGCTCCTTTGGTACGTTTGTGTTTGCTTTGGGCTGCAATCGCAGGTTGAGTGTGAGCCGGTGGTTTGGACAAGTTTGTGAAGTTCCCTTGTTGCTGGAATGTTACAGCAGTTGCTGGCGTAATATTAAATTGAGGGGCGGATTGTTGGGCCTCGCTAAATTGGGGAGGCCCATCCATATTGAAATTAACTCCAGCCAATTGGGAGGAGGGCGATGTTTCATCACCATCCCAATCTATTTGGGTAAATTCAGCCCGAGTATTTGCTGTGATTTCGTGGGCAAAACTCACTGGCTGATTGGTGAATTGGTCGTTTTCAGAATATGGAGATAAAGTGCTGACTTGAGAAGTGCCGATTATGGGGTTTAAATGGGACGAGTGAGATTGGAACAGGTGTGAAGTTCCAAAATCTGAACCATTTAAATCCCATTGGGAAGAGTAGATTGTCCCAATTTGGTGCTTAGTGAATTAGAATGTGCAGCTAATTCAACCTTACATCTGAGGGTTTGGAGGCCAGGTAATTGTTGGGCCTCGCTAAATTGGGGAGGCCCATCCAGATTGGAATTAACTGCAGCCAATTGGGAGGAGGGCGATGTTTCATCATTATCCCAATCTATTTGGGTATATTCAGCCCAAGTATTTGCTGTGATTTCGTGGGCAAAACTCACTGGCTGATTGGTGAATTGGTCGTTTTCAGCATATGGAGATAAAGTGCCAACTTGAGAAGTGCCAATTACGGGGTTTAAATGGGATGGGTGATATTGGAACTGGTGTGAAGTTCCAAAATCTGAACCATTTGAATCCCCATTGGGAAGAGTAGATTGTTCCAATTTGGTGCTTAGTGAACCAGAATGTGCGGCTAATCCAAAATTACATCTGAGGGTTTGGGGCCAGGTAGCTGGGTATCGCCCCTCATGGGGGGAGCCAGAAACACGGTGTCAGCAATAATAGATGGGGATGAATTAGCTGACACAATGGGGGAGTTGAATGCCTGGATGGGCTGAGTTGCATTCAACTGAGCAGACGCCATTAAAACAGCGTGGGTGATGGCCTCCTTGGTTGGAGGGGGCCCAGCGGGTTGGTGGGAGGTAGCGCACGCAGAGCTGTTGGGTGTGCAGGTTGCAGAAGTGCGATCAGGTGAACTGGCGCTAGTTGAAGTAGCTCCAGGTTGGGGGGTGGTGCCTGCTTTCATGGCCGCTACTTGAGAGCGGGTGATTCTGGTTGACCCCGAGGTGGGTAACCAAGGGTTTCTTCGTTTGGGGGTGGTGCTGGCTCGTTTGGCAGAGCCCGCAGGTTCTTTTGCAGGGTTTTCTCACCATATTTTCTAATAGTTTTCGTAAATCTATTTAGTGGAGCTAAATTTCAAGGCTGAATTGATTTTCTAAAAGTGATGCTTAGCAGAAAGAGAATACCACTCAGTGTAGGAATATAGAGGGTAAAATAATCTTGACTAGGTCCACTGTTAATTAGAAAAATAGATTATGATCTGAGTGTGGTGGGAGTCTAATAGACAGGCTCATGTCAAAGACATTTTAAATGGTTGAAAAAAGGTGAAAAGTTTATTTGTACTTCCATGGGGAAGGTTTTAAAGGTAAAATATAGCTTAGAGAGGCCTCAGATGGGCGTGAGTTGATTAAAGAAAATTTTCCACTAAGTCCGCTGTTATCAAAAAACAGAGAATTGAGTCCAGTTTAATTTTCACACACAAAATACACCACAAAACCTCTAAGTTATCACAATTTATAGTTAATCCTGCACTCTTGTGAAGTGGTCATATAAGCAGAAATCATGAACAAAAAATTATACTGGGCACTGTACAGATTAAAATTTCATGAGCTCCTAGGATGTGCCCAGTGTTTGAGGAGCTGCTTCAATGTCTGTAACAGATGTTTGCGCAACTTCAATATCCATGAAGTTGGCAGCTGCTCTGTGTCCAGGAATATCTGTATTGTAACATTATGAGACTCAATTCAGAATGTTATGGGAAACAAAAAGTACTTCTGATTTTCATAAGTGAGGGCAGATAATGTGAAAGCCATAGGAGGGGAAGTAGGGGGACAAACTAAGAAGCAACCTTTTTAGCCATTTTTTATGAAGCCCATCCTTCCTCAGAACTGCTACAAAAACTACTCTGTTAAACATCAAAGCATGGTTCAAGGTCAAGAGCCATTCTTCTTTATCAGTGAGACCGTAACCATAATTTAGAAAGGAATGGGGGTTCATAGTAACCAAGGAAGTGAACACCTCACCCATTTTAGAAAGAAAATTGGAGAATGCTAAAATTGTGGACAGTTTATTATATTATGGTCTTAGCTGATTGAAAGAAATCTGAGCCTCCAACCTGGGTGTGATGATACCCAGTGAAGAGCCCTGAATAGCAGGAGCACAGTTAACCTAGTTTCGTTGAGGTGAGCCATTCTATAAATTAATCTAGGGATAAATCTGTTTAAATAAATACAAATGCTCCATAACAAGCCAAAAGGCTTCAACGGGGGCAACTGCAGGTCTTATTGTGGCAACTCTTAATGATGGAAGAGAAAGGAAGGGAAACAACTCCTATGATTCCAGCGTTATTTGCTATTACATCTAAAATGGATCAAAAACTAATGTGAGGTTTTATTGGATGGATAGTAATGAATAGAAGAAGGTGGATTGATGGGATAAGTTATGGGTGCAGGCTTGCATGGCATGTGCGAGAGATATGTAACCATAGTTGGAAACATAATTTTTCACAAGCTCACCTAAGGCTTGGACTAATTTTTAATTGCTGGATTGGGCGCTCACTCCATGAACATCAGAATCAACTTGTGGATGGCAGTGTGCATTGCTGTATTATTTTTAATTTAAAAAATGATATGGTGTGGTAGGGGCTTCCACAGTAAAAAAACTAGGAAAAGCTGGATTTATACTAGCCAAGTTAAAAATTAAGATAAACTGGCAACATACCCTATGGAGGTCTGTAGCTTTTATAGAGGAGGCGGGAGAGTGAAAGGAAGCTAAAAACACATTTCTGGGCCTGAGCTACTATACACTTTGTTTGGATGAATTGTGAAGAGCAATATGGGAAGGTGTACTTTGGATCAGATTAGGAATATTTGTAAGCAACTTAGTGAATAATTTAAATTGATTAATCTGATTCTTTGTGGATTCTTCCAAATTAGTGCATTAGTAAAGTTTATCTATAAACCTCCTTTATATACTTTCTGATTATTTTGGGTGTATTAGATGAATTAATAGTTAGTTCCACAATCTGTCATAAAAATGACTCAATATGACTTATTGGGTACTGGAGGAGAATGGGATGTATCTAAGCAAATTCCCTTATACTGTAAAGTTTCAGGACCCAGCTATCAAGCTGGATAGAGCCTAGCACCTTTCAAAACTAAGAAAAAAGACTAAATCAATTTCTCCCTCTTGTCCAACTAGCTGATCTAGGGCAAACCTTAGATAAGAGATGTGTAGCAACTGTTATACTTCATTTGCTCTTTCTAGCCCCCAGTAAAAATTACCAATCTCTAGACAAGCATCATCTCTGGAACTTCAGAATAAATGCAGAAAATCAACCAGGTGTACACAGATTTAAATTTTTATATAAGAAAATAGTTGTAAGGTCTAAACCTTCCAACAGAGGGCCCCAGCAGGGGCGCTCACCCCTCAAAATATTTTATACATGTGGTATCTGTATGATTTTTGGGTCAGAAAAAGGCTCGTTGGTGCTTATTTACCTCTAATCCAACAATATACATGAATGGCTATTCTCACCACTTATATGAAAATAATAAAAATAGATAAATAATGAAAAGGTTTAGATTTATAGATTACTATTTGGCGCCACGCGGGGTTAAAAAGAGAATATATACTTTTTAATTTTTAATTTATTGTGGGGAAGGCCGACCATGGGATGGACACTTCTGAATATGACTCAGACGAGACAAAACTTAGTACCAGGGGAGGCACCCCAGAGAAGCGATGCTATCTCTTGTTGCCAGCGGGAACGCCACTTATGGGGAGGGGGAGGGGACGTGTGAAGGGGCCGTAGCCACTATTGAGCACGTGTGGAGGAAGGGGTCTGTTTTGATGAACCAGACTGGGAACCAGGAGGAGACCAGCTGTCAGCGACGCGATGGGAGATATCCAAACATCCACGCTTGAAAGTGATCCACCAAATGAGACCAGAATCTGTGGACAGCTTCAGGGAGGGTGGGGATGGAGCCAGCGATGGCATCCAAGACAATCGTGTGGATAGTCCACATGGCGATTGCAACCACCAGAGCATGGAGGGAGGGTGGAAGGGGGAGGCCATTGATGAAGCAAACATATCTCTTGACAGACTGAAGGGATGCGTTTGATCCTGACCTAGCAGACGTTGGACTTCGCGCCATATCACTTTAGAGGTGGGGCACTTCTCCAGGCTATGGAACAGCGTTCCATACTGGCCACACACGACACAGGATGAGTGTAAAGCGTTAGAGCGCTCAGCTGTACAATACACCCGCCTCAGGCAGCGCCACACATGGAAGCGGACTTGAGGCTGCAACAGAGGATGGTGTGCGTATTTCCAGATAGTCTTTTGGGTCTCAGTGGAATAAGGGATGTCCATCATGTCCAGGTAGTCCACCCTGGATAGGACATGGGTTCGAATGGGAATCACGCCATCATGGATGGGTAGCCCCTGTACCTCTTGTGTGAACTGAGGAGAGGGGCGGCCTCTTCGGGTTGTATGTCCACTAATACGAATTCTCCACTCTGCGCTTCGCATGGAGAGTAGATTCGTTTGTAGTGGGTTTTTGTCCCGTAAGGACCTGTGGCCGATGTGTGTGATGCAAGGTATTTCATCAGGGAGTGGGGGTTTGATAGATTATTGAGGCCCAAGGCTCAGGAAAAGTTGGAGCGGGCCGCGCGGGACCAGTGGTGGGATGGGAGTGTAGGAGCAGTGACAGCCGCGATCCAGGTGCCCAGGATCTTGGCGGCATGGGCTTTGAAGTCAAGCAGGCCCATGCCACCATGATGATGAGGGCCAAACATGACCTCTAGCCATACTGGTGGAGGGTGGCCTGACCAAAGCCATCCTTGCAGCAAAGCATACAGGGATTTGAAGAAGCTTGGGGAGAAGGGGATGGCGTGGGCTCTGAACCAGACTTTGGATAGGAGCATAGAGTTGGCAAGAACAACCCTGCCAGTGAGGGTAGTAGGGTGGGCTCTGAGAGAGGCTGTTCGCTTCATCACGTTGTCCAGTATACAGCCCTCCATTACTGCTGACGCGTATCCACCTGCCTCCATCCACACGCCCAGATGGCGTACCAGTCCTATGGTAGGACGTGGCACAAAGGGGAGCACCAGTGGAGCGGTGTGTGTTGAGTTAGTAAGGCGTGGACGTGGGTGAGCAGATGGGCTGGGTTGGGAACTACTTGCTGGGGCCCAGCAGTTCTGAAACCAACCAAGGAGGATGATTTCGGTTTTGGAGGCGTTCAGTGCCGCGTTGCTTACCCGGGAATATTTTTGGATGAGGGCTTCAAGCGTACATGCATCTTTGTTATTAGACACCCCCACTACAAAATCATCTGCAAATGCCAACATCTTGACTGGGGTTTGGCCTGGCACATGGACCCCAGTGAGGTGGGCATTCACATTTCGCAGTAGTGGGTCAAGGCTGAAGTTGTATAAGAGTGGGTTGAGGGGGTCCCCTTGTCGCAGGCCCCTTTGGGGCGGACTACTTCCGTTAGAAAGCCTGGGCCACGCACTGCCATTGTTGCAGATTCCGTGAGCAGCATCACCCAGTTAATGAAGCGGGGGGTAGGCGTAATTGATGGAGGCAGGCCCTAAGGTATTCCCAGTTTACTCTATCATAGGCCTTTTGTTGGTCCAAGAATACAAGTGCCAAGAGGCTGTGGACTGACATACATTAGCCACAGAGTGCACGTTATCCCAAATCGACCTTCTGGGGATGAAACTGAATTGTTCTGGAGAGATGGTGGCAGATGCTACAGTCCCTAAACGGTTAGCCATGATTTTAAATAAAATTTTGGTGTCTGTGTTTGTTAGAGAAATGGGGCGCCAGTTGGCTAAGTCAAGCCTATCCCCTTTCTTGAAGAGTGTGACAGTAAAGGCCTCATGTCCTCCTGGTAGGAGGCGCGTTTCCAACAGGCTTTGGTTAAGTGAGGCTAGCAGCAATGGGGATATATATTTAAAATATTTTTTGTAGAACTCATATGGAATGCCATCTGGGCCTGGGCATTTTCGGTTTGGTGCACCATGAATGGCTGTCCATAATTCATTCGGAGTAATTAAATTCATTATTTCTGGGTATTAGAAAATGGTGCAGATATGAGCTCGGTCAAGAAATTCTGCCATTTTGGCTGGCTATATTGGTTTGGCTCAGTATAACTCAGAGTAATATCTTTGCATTTCAATTGCCACTTTGGCCGATGTGTCCACAATGGAATTATCTGATCTTCGCACCTGTGTGCAGGCCACGCTCTGCCATGGTGCAAAAATTTTTTTGATGAAGTATGCGGTGCACTTGTTGCCTTTAGTGATGCGTGTGGCCCTGTACTGGACACAAACCCAATGTTTGTGTTGTCTTTCAAGTGCGTTGAGGTGGGTGGCTGCCTCTGCCCACTTCTGGCCCCATGCAGGGCTATATCCTGTGGCTGGAATGTTGGACTCCAAGTGGGCCAATTCTGCCAGCGCACATGATATAACCGCTGATGTGGCTCGTGAGCATCTGGAGGAGAGATGGCGATAGTGGTGGATGGTGTCTTCTTTGAAAGTTGCCCATGTGGAAATGGGGTCCGCACAAAATGGTGCAACAAATGATTCCGCCAAAGTTGCCTCTTCCACCCACATGGAAAATCCTGGTGATGCAAGCTCGGGGGGCAGATTTTGCACCAATGTGGGGCCTTTGCAACTGTGATGGGTAAGTGGTATGTTATCAAGACCAGTCAATGGTTGGAGAATTCCATTTTTGTTGTTTTGAAGTGGGAGATGTGGGGTTGGAATTTTGCCGGCGCAGAATAAGGTCAATGTGGGTCATGGACCTTAATTGGCCATTATGGACGTGGGGATGCATCATGTTTTTGAGCAGTGGGGCATGTCGCGGCAGCGCACCCCTTAACCCAAGGGTGGCTTTTAGAACGCGTAGTTCTATGTGACCCTGTGGGGCGTGGGGTGAGGGCAGCCACCGGTCCATTGGTGAGGTTAGCCAACAGTTCATATCACCAACTAGGAAGGAATTGGGGGTAGCGGAAGGGATTTGACCAATGAGAAAAATTCCCGGCACTCATGTGCACCGTTTGGGGTGTAAATATTGACGATTGTGTGCGCAACATCAGCCCATGAGAAGGTGACAATGAGCACTCAGCCATTTAGGAATGTTTCTGAAGATGTAAATTTGAAAAAATTGTTTTTCTGAATTAGCACCCCACAGTGCTTTGACCAAAAGGATAGGGATGGTAGGAGCATTGTTTTCCAAGCTTCCTTGGAACCTCGTGGACAGTGGGACTCCTGGATGGCCAGGATATCCACGGGTAAATTGTTTTGTAAAAAACTCAGTTTCCTAGCCCAGGATGGGGAGGCCTTGAGTCTGGCAATATTCAGCGTCCCTAGAGTGAAGGTTTCCCCCATCACACCTTAGGTGCGAGGGGATGGGCCCCTGGGCATTAGCCTCTTCCAGGTCCCCACAGGCTTTCACAGTAGCGCGGGTATTAGCAGCAATGCTATCAGGGTTTATGTTAATTTTTATGGAAAGAGTCGTGTTGGCTTTGGCCTTCACTTTTTGTTTTCCCGACATCGGACAAATTTTTTGCGGTGCAAATAAGTTTGGTGCACCGTTGAGTGGGGCAAAAAAAAAAAATTTTTTTGGTAGGGATAGGTCCCAAGTCAGTTTTGACCGGGGCTTGGGTGCAACAATTGGGTGAGATCAAATCTCCCATCAGATCCTCAGATTGAGTGGCCCATTCAGCATGGGCCTCCCAATCTGATTGGGTGATGGATTCCCGAGTTGCTTCCACCACGAAGGTCTCCATGTCCTCCTGGCGTTGTGAGTGTGGGATGGTGGTGTTGGCCTTGGCCATTTCCTTGGCCATGGCCCTATGGGCCTGCTTGGCCTTCTTCCACTCCTGCAGGGAGATGGGCTTTACCAATAGGTAGCAGCCTTGTGCTCCCCACGGAAAGCCTCCTTGGTGCTTGCAGTTGGTTCATAGTGCGCCTCTCCACTGGTCATGGCCACCGAGGGGTGCTCTTGGAATGTGACGCCCTCTTTGATGGGGCATGCGTGTGCCTTATGGCCAAACGCGTCACAGTGGGTGCAAATGGGGGGCGCGCTGTCCACAGTTACCCAGAATGGGTGGGTGGTATGCCCTGCGATGTCAATAAAGGTGGAGTGCAGGATCTGGGTTAGGTCCTTCGCGATCTCCTCAGTTGGGGTCAGAACTACGATGGCTTTGCCAGTGCACAGGTGTGGCATTAGCATGAAACGTTGCATTTTGAAAGATTGTATTTCGCCATATATGGCGAGACCATCTTTCAGGTGTTGCTCAAAATGTCACGTTTTACTGTAGTAGGCAAAAAGTCAAACGTGAGGAAAATTTGGTTTTATTTTGTCCATCTGGTGCATTTAGTTTTGATGACCTGTTGCCCTTTGGGGAGGTTGACCACTATGCGCACTGTTGCAGCCTCGTCTGCTGCGATTTTGCTTTCAAAGCCTAGGTCCAGCCAACTGCGTGACATGGAGTGAGGTGCAACGTACACCGCGGTCAGGAAAATTTTGTGTACATCTTCACAAAATTTTTCCCATAGGGCTGTTTTTTGGATGTCCAGATACACACAGACTCTGAATTCCACCGACAAAAGTGGCTGGGAATGTGGCGTGTTGATGTACTGGTTGCATCGTGCTTGCCACACAAGTATCTCCAGGGAAATTGTGACCGCCAGTTTTTTTAGATTTTTTTCTATTCCGCTGGATTCTCTGGGGCGTTTTTGAATGTTAGAGGCCGCGGGCCTTCCGCCTGCTCCTCTTGCCTTGCTTGCCCAACTGCTCCCAGACATGGGTGCAGACTAATCCCCTCTATGAGATTATCAAACTAGATTGAGTCTTGAATTGAATAGGTTGCAAAAGTGTTTGCAACGAGAAAGAAAAGTTTGAGAATATATACTTTTAAATTGATAATAGTATTTAAATTACTAAGGCTTGACGTTTGAATAGTTTGATAAATTTTTCCATATTAGGTAAAATATTATTTTAGCCTATCAAAGCTCATAAAACTCGCTTCATTTGGATGAACAATGGATGCGAATTGTTTTTGGCTAAGATGTACCCATGGGGCAACAATTTAATAATTTTCAGCCAATCCTCATTTGATAAAATTATTGCACCTTGGGGGACCTCCGCCAAGCCTATAAAAGGGTGTGGTCCCTGTGTAGGTGCTTGAATGGACCTGATCATGGCTGGTGGAGTACCATCCAATGGACGCCCCATGGTCTGCCTTGTGGCCAGAGTAATATGACTGCTTGATCTTGGGTTAATTGCCCTTAAACTATTTGAAATTGTATTACCCAATTTGTGGGTTCCACTGAGAATCAGCCAGGGTCTTTTGGACAATAAAATCGTTATTTGAATTTAAATCAATTTAATTACTATTGAGAACTGTATATGTCCAACATTTCCCCTTTTTGGCCAATTTTGCCCAAAATATTCTTAGCTTGAAGCCTGGATGGCAAATGTTCAACAGTATCCACAGTTAAAAAATCTAATATATAAATCCCCCATATGCCCAACCTTTAGTAGAAAAGGTAACCAGCAGTATTTAATCCAGTCAAAATTGCGCAATGTCAAAGTGAAATATGACATTTGGAATTAGGATTAGTTACGCTGCTGCGGCTTCAGAGCCCCCCTCCACAGGTTCTGTATGGGGCGCTTTGCTGCCCCCTCCCACCCTCCAATCTCGTTCAATGGGCCAGAGTGGGAAATTGGCCCCCCCAAAAATCCTCCAGCCACATTCTCCCACATAAACCCACCCCAGCCAATCAGAGCCAGGCTTGGACCACCCTTCGCACCCAAGCATTCACCCATTTGCCCACTCCCACCCACCCAACTTCTATTGCCACTATTCTCATAAACCAAAATCCATGTGACCTATTGGCAGAGGTTAACAAAACAAGTAACGTTCTCATTAGTAAGCATTCCAGTCAACCTCTCAGCCAATACAATTATGGTCAGGCTGAATTTTTCCTTTCTGACTTTGAAGAAACCCCACCCCTAGACATTTCACTCCTCTTCCAAATGCAGCCCCTACCAAAGTGACCACCAGCTCACATTAGCTGTGGTGGCCTCTCCCGGTGCCCAACCCTATGCAAAGCAGTGGCCTAATCAGTGGCTCAGTTTCAGCTAGGCCTGCCCACCCTCTTCTTCCCCCTGACTTCCCTGAATCTACCTGCAGCGACATCTCAAAGTTATTTAATGATGCTGAAGCTGCTGCCATGAATGTTGCAATGCTCGCCGCATTTAACCTTTCAGCTAAAATCACCCACCACAGTATCTCTCTTTTTGCCTAACTTCCCAAAGCCCGCAAAGAAGCCAAAGTTCTTGTTGTAGCATTTGTTGAAGCGCTTTGCCACGCTAATCTTAATGATGAGGTGGAAAACTTGTACTACGCCGACTTCCACCCCCAAAAAGTGGATGTCCCAACGCTCTGGCTCTCTGCTTTGATCCACTACTTTAATCAAAATCCCATTATTAGGGGTGCATCTGTCTGAGGACTAATCCCCCGACCCCCCACCCTCTGCCATGGTGGGTTAGCGGTTTCCGCTCCCCACCTGGTTAGTAGATTTATTTTTTCCATTCATTTTTTTTCACTTTTATTGATTTTGGTATTATCCATCCCCTGGTAGGTGTACCTCAAATAAAGTAATGAATTAGGATTAGTTACTTATAAAACTTAAAAATTGATTAATTTTACTTTAACCCATTAATAAAAATAGGCCATTCATATCCCCCTGCAAGTTTAAGAATAATAATTAGTGCCAATTTGAGATACCAGTACTCACCTAAGGGTCCCCCCGCTCATCTTATAAACTCAGCACCCTGGTAATGATAGGGTGTTGGATTGATTGTTTTAACTAATTCTGATTGTGTTTTTTAGTTAAGGGAACTCTTTATTTAACTAACATATATAAAATTTTACCAGTTGTCACAACTCCTGTTATGGTAAAGTTGGAGGCCATGGAAGGGTATAGCTTACTGCCCCAGTAAAAGGGGATTTTTAGATGATAACCATGCCCAGATTGTCTAAAAAGATACTCTAACCCTGAAGAAACCCTCTCCAATTTTACTATTTTCTTAATATTCAGCACCTCTCACTCACTTCACTAAACCCCCGCTGGAAAGAAGCCGTTCAGTAATCTGAGCGTGTTGCTGTGGTTGCTGAAGTACTTGCAATCACTGGCCAGTTATCTCTTGACACGCTCTTTTTCAAACAGAATAACGCATCCTAAAATGGTTTTTGTGAGACATAGTACAAAATTATGGTGCTAGTTGCTCCAGATAAAGATTTTGCTACCGCTAAATAAATACTATATTACCTCTATAATGTTAAATTATCTATCTTTGTTCATATGAAATTTACTTGTGCTGAGAAATTGATCCCTTGCTGATATATCTTAGATGACCTTTTAGGAATGGCTACAATCCCTTCTAGGCCCTGAGGATCCAGAAATCTCCCTTTATCACATCCATTTTGGTTCAAAAGGTTGAAGAACAGCGCTGGGTTAACCCAGTGTATGAGGAATACTCTGATGTATGGTCCTTAGCAGACCCTGAAGACCCTGGATCTGTTCCCCTTTCATATGCTCAAGCTGCCGCTATGCTTAGCCAGTTCATAGACAGACACACTAAGGCGTGGAAGAGTTCCAAGGCTAAAAAGTCAAATACACCACTGTTCTTTTATTGAGTTAGATAAATTTAAACGCGCTTACTTGTTGTTCCACATTTATAATATGGTAGGATAGCGTGAAGTCACAGTAACTGACTTGTAAACACTAGATCCACAGGGATCAAATTATACTAAAAGTTTTGTAGGCGTTAGATCTTGAATTTGTCCCTAGTAACCCTGTCATGGTGCATCTAGTTTCTAGCTTACACTTCCCCTATGCATACCACTACATTTTATTTCCCATGAATATAATTTGTGGAAAACTTTGCATTAATACTAAAATTATTATACCCTGTGATTTTAGGGGTAAATTGGTGGCGCCGCTAGTCAGTGAGTATTGATTTAGAGTGGAAAATGCTATCCTTTACCTCTAATTCTCTTTTAGTGAAATTCCTCTCCTCCCCACATTAGCAACTAGGAATGCTGTGGCTGTATCAGTGGAACGCTTTACCATCAATCTTGTGCATGAATTGCCTATTTTCTAATATTATTGCACCCTTCAAGTAAGTTTTATTGTGAAAGGCAATAATCAGCTGCTCACTCAGTCTATGTTTGGCCTGAGCTTCCAGCTGATGGTTGACCTCATCTAGATCAATTGCCCCAATATCCCTACACAGTTGAGAAAGATCATGCACTAACTAACTATATTGGCGACATAGTAAAGAAAGAGTGGATAATTTAATAAAACCTTTTCCTGTATCATCACCAGTAGGTTTTTGCCCAAAATCCTGATGGCAACCTGAGACCCTGTGTGGATTATAAGCACTTGAACAATGTCACTACCTTATATCTCTATCCCCTTCCCTTAAAAGCCGCTATTTCCCAATCCATTTCCAAGTTAAAGGTCCTCTTTAAACTTGACCTGGTTAAAGCGTTACCAAGTTTGGGTTAAGTCTAGCCAGAAATGGCTGACTGCCATCTTGATGCGGTATGTATCTAACAGTTTAAGGTCAGGCCATTTGTTTAGAATTGCAAAAGCAGTTTTCCAGCGCTACATTGATAAACCCTTAAGGGTCTCATATTCTCCTGTTCAATTATCTATGTGTATGATATTTTGATCCACTATCCTAATGCAGCGCAACATTTTAAGGACTAGTGGCCATGGTTATATCCCTTAATAAGGCCAATTTAGTTGCAAAGCTGTCTAAATTTAAGTTTTACAGGTACAAAAAGCACAAACTTGGGAATCTGATATTGAATAATGCTCATGCTATTGTGCCTTTTAAACTGGATGACATTAGCTCTTGGCCTTCTCCTGAGACGCAGAAGCAACTGCGTAGCTTCCTTGGATCTTTTGCATGTTTAAGAAGTTTTCACCAGACATCTCTTAGTTCACATTACCCTTACACTCCTTTATTGATAATAACGCACATTTTATTTGAACCTCAGAGTGCCATATGATTTTGATGCAATAAAGGAAGTTTTTAACATTACTCCTACTTTGCATCATAGTGACAAATACAAGCTCTTTATTGTGGCTTATAACGCCTCAGACACAGTAGTTGTGTGACATTGATACAAGAACATGAGGGCAAGAACATCCAGTGGCTTACTTCTTAAGGAAGTTTAGTGTAACGGAGCGTCTTGGCCATATATGATATAGAGCTAGCTCCGGTTGCATGGTCATTGATGCACTGGTAATACCTGTTACAGGGCATTAAGCATATGTTAATTGTGCATACATATCACAAGTCTCTTGCATGCTATTGAAAACCCCAAACGTTAGCTCACAGGCAAATCATAACTATTTGTAACTCATAAACTTTAACTTTTAAATCTGAGCTTTAAAAAGGGATGCCCATATTTTACCAGATATCCTGAGCTACGATCTCCTACTAGGTCCCACATTGTGAATGATCTTTGACTTAATCACAGTAATTCCTCTCAAAATGATCATGATCCTCACACCTTTAGCCAAGCCACAGCGGTTTCCACTACCTCAAATCCAAAATATAAATTTTGTGGTTCCAAATCCATTATCCCAACTCCCTCATCTGACCTAGTATTGGAGGTTATTTCTTATGATCCAGTTCTGGAACCCCTAATTGGGATAATACTCCCTATTTGATGTTGTTTTGGCATCCCAGTCCTCAGACCCTAATGGTTGCAATCTCCTGGCAAAGATTGTTGTGGTTAAGGCCTCATCTGGATGGTATTACCAAAAGGATGAGTTAATGTGTTTTCACAATAAAGTCTAGGTTCCCTCTGTCCTGAGTTCTTGCACCATAAGGGACAGCATCATACCCCTACCATGAGTCATCCTGGTGTGAAGAAATGCGTTAACATGGGTAAACATGTGTATAACTTAGATCTTTCTTACATAGGATGCACTTGCGTGGTAGAAGGATGTATAAGTGTGCCCATTCCAAATAGGACAGAACTAGGAGGAATTTTCTCTTCCACCCTATCCAACAAGCAGAAGAGCCATGGGCCTCAATTTCAGCGGATTTCATTGTAGGTTTTCTAACGTTGCAGGGATATGATGAAGTCATGTTAGTGATGGATTGCTTCACAAAATATTCTATCTTCATTACCTTCTTACAGACATTACAGCTGAAGAGATGGTTCAGCTGTTTATAACCCATATTTTCTCCTGTTTTGGATTTTCCCAAGAGGATATATGCCATAGATGCCCTCAGTTTACCTTAAGATTTTGGAGGCTCAAGTGACATGCTGAAGATCTAACCTGCATATCATTGGCATACCACCCTCAATCTGATGGCCGAACAGAACTAACCAGCTAGTCTTTAAGAATTATCTCTGGTGCTATTCCACTGCCTCTCAGAACGTCTAGGCATCATATCTTCCTTTGGCCAAAGTTTTCATACAATAACTCCCTACATGAGTCAATGAGGTGTCACCCATTTATGCCTATTTAGTATATTATCCAACCTTCATCACTGGACCCCAAATACGCAGCAATATTCCATCATCATACAGCTTTAAAGTGCACATTCAGAAGGTTTATCAACAGGTTAGCAACAATTGACTAAATTATTTAACAACTTCAATTATTTTTCTGACAAAAAATTCCATGCGGCTGCAGACTACTAAGTAGGTGTTTTAGTGTAGTTGATACCAATTATTTTGCACTCTAATTACCAAGACATAAATTGGCTTGCAAGATTGCAGGTCCTTTTCTATCTCTCAGATATTGAATAACATTTTTTCAACATGTTACTGCCCCTTAGTGGAAATTTATATCTCCTTTCATGATTATAGCTTATCTTCATTTGAAGATAAGAAGCCTGTGGAGATATAGCCCATCATGGTGGAGGATAACTAATATTTTGTAACGGAGTGGTTCTAAAATTTATGAATAGTCAAACGCAGTTTACATTATTTTGTATCATGGAAATAGATCCTATCTTTTTATATATAGTAAGGTTCCTTTTAAGGATTGTACAAACTTTCAGGAGTTGATTTCAGAGTTCACAATGACAACCCTAAGGCACCATCATTTTCCCTACCCAATAACGCTACTATTGCAACCATCAAACTTTCCCAAACCACATAAGAATTATGAATTGTCTAACAACCAAAAATCAGGAATAGACCCTACTCTAAAGAAAATGGTAATGTAAGTTTCCAGAACCAGCTACTAATCTGGATAAAACATTGCATCCTTTCAGACTCAAGAAAGGGATTGATCTTTAAGCTCTCTCATGATCAATTTGCTTATCTAGGTCATACCTTAGACAAGAGATGAGTAGCACCTGTCCCGCATCATTTGCTCTTTTCAACCCCTTCAGTAAAATTACCAGCCCAAGCTGAGCATCATCTCTGAAACTGCAGATGAATATCTGCAGAAAATTAACCTGGTGTGCATAAAATTTTTGAAAAACTTAAGTGAATGCTTGTAAGGGCTAAACCCCTCCTCCAACAGAGATTTTCCACATTAGAGCTCACATCTGAAAAAAATTAAGCATGGAATATCTCCAGGTAAAAATTTAGTAAGTAAAGTCCCATATGTCCAACTTTAAGTAGGAAAGGTATGCTTTAGAATTTGATCCAGTCAAACTTGGGTAACTCCAAAGCAGATCCAAAGTATGTAATGGGCATCAAACTTTTCATTACCCCTAAAAAATGATTCTTTTATTTTCCATTATCAAAATAGGGTGATCAATTCCCCTTCAAGTCAAATAATAGCAATCATCTAATTTATAAAGAGGAATTTGTTCAAGCCCCCATCTTCACATTTCTAAAAAAACCAGCACCCTGCTAATGTTAAGTTGTTAAGTTATCTGTTTTCTATCATTTCCCATAATAAAATTACCCAAAAATACCTCTGTTTCTAAATTATTATTCGTAAATTTATTTTAAAAGTCAAACTTTCTGTTATGTCAATGTTGTATGCCATGAAAAGTCTATTTTACTACCCTCAGTTGAAGGGGGATACCTTGGTGATGACACTCACAAATTTCTAAAACTGATACCCCCAACCCTTCAGGGGAACCTCACCACATCACCCTCACTAGCTTCTACTATGCTACACCCTATTCATACTCCATCTCCTATAACCCTCATTGGGAAAGGTGCCGCTCAATAGTCTTATCCAGTTATTTTGATCGCTGTGGTACCACATCCACAGGTCAGTTTTCTCTTATCACGCCCTTTTATTTATCATAAAGTGGAGGTATTTTGACTAGGATTAGGTTAAGACTTAGGGTTATGTCAGAGGCCCCTGGACTGTACCAGCTCCCTGCAAGCCCCTTATATCATCTTCAGCAAGGTATAAGAAGAAAATGGCGCAGAGAGGGAGGATCCTTAGGGGACAAGTTAATCATCCACCGCTCATCTAACACATGCTCCAAGTCACTGAGGTGCGCAAGAGGAACCACTAGAGGCCTATAGTTCTTCTTGTATCAGAAGATAGATTTATCTTTGTTCGAGTGGAGAGTCTGGGCATCAAGACTTACAGATGTTTAAGAATAAAGGAGATGCTAGTTTTATGAAATGACTTCCAATCATGTCTTCTTTATAAGTGGTTTCAATCCTGTTCAGTTATACTCTTACAGGCTAGAATTGTCCACCTCACTCAAGTTTACTGAGAAACAGACAAGGTAATTAATCTCTTTAACTCTTACAAAGAAGCAAAAGACATAAAATACTTGAACCGTCTGCTCTTACTGCATTAACATAAATAAAAGGCTTTATATAAAGAAATTTGGTGATCAACTCTGTTGACTTTTGGTGGATATGACTTATTTCTGCTGAACGAGTTGCACAGGGTTTAGCCCACTGAGCAACGGCCAAATGATATGGAGATCGTTGTTCCCTCAAATAAACATAAAAACTTACATATAAAATATAAGGCAAACGCCTCAATTTTATTTATTTAAGGTAAGCTGACCAGGGGGCGGACATTATCAAACTAAAACTAAAAATATAATAAATTAAAACTAATGATTTAAATGAAACACCCAAAATGGATGGATTGATTGAATTGTACCTAACAAAATATCAAACCAGGTGGGCAGCAAATACTGCTATCCCTCCATGGTGAACGGGGAGGGGGATTGGGGGCTCATCTTTGGCCGCATCCATCTCATTCCAGAGTAGGATGCGTGTTAAGGGAGATAGTAAGGGTGTGGGGGCATCGGCGGCATGGGGTTTGATATCCTTGATGACTGGAACTTCTGAATAGTTGCCAACCATCATTATACCAACGAAGTATTTGGCCAAAGTGTCTTCAGCTTTGAGGCGGGCATCTGGGAATTTAACGAACGTGGCAATGTTGGTTCAGGTTATTTTTGCTTTCAGATTCCGTGCTACTGTTACCACGTTCTGGATGGCTTCAGTGACGTTTTTGTGTAAAGTTTTCATGTTGATTTTACTTTGTAAAGAAATATTTATGGGGATGACGGGAGGTGGAATTCCTCCTGCAAGTGTAGCCACAGATTTGGCGGCAGCTTTGCAAAGTGGATGGCAATATGGTGTGGCGGCTGCTTCTACTGCAAGCTGGTGGTCACTGTAGAACAGTTTAGCGTTAGGTTTTGGGGCATATTTCTGAGGCAGGAATTTTGCATCCCATGCTTCATTACAGAGCCGCTCAAGTTGCAGCATCAGTTCTTCAATGACGTTACCTGATTCATCGGTTTCATCCAATAATTCCTATGGATTTTGGTAGAATTGGATTAGGGAATCAGCGTATGGTTGAGGTTTGTTCAATTCATTTGCGGATGCATGGGATTGAACTGGGATCTAATCCAATGTTTGGTTGGATGAATTATTTGTGGCATTGGGGCAAGGTGGGAGCTGATTGGTGGCTGCAGGTGAAGCTGCAGCATCAGGCTTTGGAGGAGGGGAAGGTAGGATCATACCTCATGTCAGAGTTGGCACGGCGTGGATGGCAGATTGGTGGGCATTAGGCAAAATTTTGGCGTCAGTGGAAGTTTCTGAGTATGGGCATTTATGTTTTGAGTGGTCTAACTCAAAACAGGATGGACAAATCATCTGTCCGCCCTCAACGCGGGCCCAGAATGGATGGTTGGGGGCAGATGGGATGGTGGCATGAGGGGAAATTGCTAAAGAAATTTTTGTAAATTCAGGGCTGATCGTGGCATACACCTGAGGCCCAGCGAGGCGTGTGGCCCCATTTGGGACCACAAATTGCAGTATGGGGTTGGCGCTGTAGGCTGCCAAGCCTTCCATCAGCTCCTGGTGGAGCACTTCAGGGGGAGGTGGGTGGGCAAACCAGCGAACTGTACCACCAAGGTGGTGTCCGTTGGGAGCTGGGTCTGAGTTGTTGGGAGGGGAATATTATTAGAAATTGATGGCACTGTTGCTGCAGTGGCTGCATTGGCTTCACAGGGGAAGCCGAGATCAAAGTACCCCTTATAGGGGCGGAAGTCTATGAAACAGGCTGGTGTCATCACCGCCTGTGCCATTTTGATAATGGCTTGGTCGTTGTAGGGGAAGAATTTCCCATATTTGACCCTAAGGCCAAAATGCATGTTGCTCTGGGGGAGCACCAGGGGCAGCGGGGCACTGCTTAGGTTCGGGTGAGATGGGCATTGAGATCCTTAGGAGGAACAAATCGCCCCAAGGGTTTGGAATGACTGGGTGAGCCAGTCTGAGCGCGTTTTCCTGTCGGACAGAAAATGGAGGGGAGAGTTTCGCCACTGCCCCATACTGGATAAGTCAGCGGGGATCTGATGACATCAGAGCAAGACTTTGGTGTGCAATTAAGTGTTTGCTTTTAATTTACCAAAATTAATTTGCTCAGAAAGTTACGCCAGTGGCCTTATAATGGGTATCAAGAAGCAAACTGCAAACGCCTCAGTTTTGCTATTTTTATTTTTATACAATCTACCCGCAGACTCTCTCTACTTACACTATCTATTCACTCCTGTTCACTTCTTTCTTCTTCCTCTTCTTTCCTTCTTCTAAAAAACCTCCTCCACTTCTCTCTCTCGCTCAACCCTTAACCCTCGGTATTCCTCAACGGATTTGACACATTTTGCTTAGTCAATCTCAATTCTCTATCAATGTAATATTTGTTTGATCATTGAGGCTTCAACAGAATTTCCTTGATTACCAAATTCTAATTGATTTAATTGATTCACCTCACATTTCTCTAGCCTATTACTCGCCATCAGAGCTCGCTTCACCTCTAATTTTTTTCCACTGGAACACTAGCTTATCGCCCAGTCATATTGAATTCTTGACATTACCCCCTTGACTGGATGATAAGCGACTATTACTTGTAGGGCCGAAGGAACTTTGCATGTACTCAGTTAATTATATGACTACCCGCGGGTTCCTTAATGGTGTAGGCATCAGCCCCAGTCTTCTCAATGATCTCAAATGGTCCGCTCCATATGCTGGCAAGCTTGTTCCTTCTTCCAAACCCATGTTGGTCATGAAACAGGACCAATTCCCCTACCCCAAACTGCAGAAGACTGCTGCGTCTACATTGGTCAGCTGCATGATCCCGAATCTTCTTGTCAAGACTAGTGGAATATGCCTCAATTTGGAGCTCAATAAGTGTATTCGTTAAGGTAGACAAATAGCGGTGGGGCTCAACTCTGCCGGTATCCTCTACACAGGAGTAAAGCAATGCAGGTAGCGCTGGATGTCATCAATAGAGCAATTGGAATGGACTCTTGCCAGTTGCTGAGTGATAGCTGATATTGTACACGAAGACAGCAGTGGATAAAAGGGTACTCCAGTCTTATGGCCACTCATTTACAAGCTTGTGTAGAATATTTACCAAGGTCCCATTAACCTGTTCCACCATACTGTTAGATTCAGGGTGGTAGGGGTAGTTAAGACCCCGCGGATTGCCATGAGCTCGTTCAACTTGGCCAATATATGTGATGTGAGAATAGGTTCCGTTGTCCATTAGGATAAATTGTGGGAAACCATGGCGCTGTATGACGCACTCTAGGATGAATTTGGCGGTAGTGACAGCCCCCAAATCCTTGATAGCCCATGCTTTCACCCATCTGGTCAAATGGTTGATGGCTACTATTATATAATTGGAGCAGTTCGCTCCAGTAGGCAGCAGCCCCAACACGTCTAACAAAACTGTATGCCATGAAAACTGATGCTTGACTATCTGGTAGGTGGTCTTCCAGTGGAATGGTTTCTCCACTTGGCACTGATGGCAACAACCAACCACCTCAAGCACATTGTAGTGCATACTCTCCCAATAGTAGCATGGTTGAAAGAACTTAGCGTCTTTTTCAACCCTCCATTACCTACCGCTTTATGGGCATCCATAATAATTGCAGGCTGGGCAGAGGGTTTTGGGAAACTCAGCGTCAATTCCCCCATCCGCTTATATAATTCCCCATTGTGCAAGAAGTTATCCTTCCTAAGCCCATCTAACCCTTTGATTACTGGCAGCAGCTCATCTTTATATTTGCCCAAAATCATTTTTTGTACATTATGTCAGCCACATCCGCTATAATGGCGACCGTGGGTAATTAGGAAAGACAGTCTGCATTCTGATACTTTGCCCCAGGTCGATGCATGACCTCAAAATTGTACGCTTGGAGCTTCAAAGCCCATCGCGTGAGATGCACTTCAGGTTCCCACAATTTCTGTAGCCAGTGCACGGAGGCATGATCCATTACCACTTTGAATTTCACCCCATGGAGGTAGACCCAGAATTGTTTTATGCATAGATTACTGTTAAACACTCCTGCTCAGTCACAGTGTATTTCTGTTCAGGGCCAGTTAAGCTGCGGCTGCAATATGCAATGGGGTGCTCCACACCGTCATCATCTTTTTGGGATAACACAGCCCCTACAGCGGAAAGCAAAGAATCTGTTTTCACAATAAACTCTTTTTCAAAATTGGGGTATTGCAAAACAGGCGCGCTAGCCAACGTGGTTCATAATACATCAAAAGCAGTTTGACATCGATCCATCCAGTGAAAGGCAGCGTTTTTCTTTAGTAGCTTAAAGAGTGGAGCCCTGATACAGCTGAAGTTGGGAATGAACCGCTGGTAGTAACCAAACATCCTCAAGAGCACCTTGATATCCCGCTTATTGCTTGGCTGAGTCATTTTGTGGATGGCTTCCACCTTGGCCAGCTGAGGACTAAGCCCTTTGGAATCTACCACAAAGCCAATGTATTCCAACTGTTCCTTAAAAAAGTGGCACTTTCGGGGCTTGATATTGATATTAGCATCAGCCAGGCGGCGGAAAACTTGCTCCAGGTGTCCAAGGTGCTCCATGAACGTCCGCAAAAACACGTTGATATTGTCAAGGTAGACAAGAACGCAAGACAGCTTTAGGTCACCCAAAATAGTGTCCATAGCCCGCTGGAACGTAGCGGGGGCATTGTACAAACCCTGTGACATACGTATAGGCTGGAACAGTCCTTTTGAGGTGATTATTGTGCACTTTTTTTGTTCCGCCGCTGGCAACTCAATCTGCCAGTATCCCAATATCAAGTCCTTAGCAGAGAAATACTTGGCCCCACCTAACCGATCTAAAGCGTCGTTGATTCATGGAGCGGGTATGAATCTTTTTTAGTAATGCTGTTAAGCTTCTGATAATCAATTATTTGATTAAAGCCATCTTTCTTTTTGACAATTAGCACCAGAGATTCCCAAAGACTCTTTGATAGCTCCAAAGTTCCCCATTCCACTAATGTATCTATTTCTGCAGATAGAACTTCTTCCGCCATCTTTGAGCGTCAAATAGGTCATGACCTGATAGGGGGTGGTCTCCCATGTCCACCTGATGCACAACCCCGCGAGTGCAACCCAAGTCATGATCATCAATTGTGAAAATGCTGTGATACTTCACGAACTGATCCATCACCCTGTCTGTAACAAATGGTATTTAGCCATTCGTTGCATTTTGATTTGGGTTCAGAAAATCTGAATACAAATCAATTTGTTTAAAAAGATTTTTGGTGCTTGTCAGGTTTGGGTGAGGCCCCAGAAGGGCGACCTTTAAGGTTGAGCCCACACAATTCCGAACTTCGTTCAGAATTCTCTCTTTCTCTGGTGGCTTTAGGGCTGCCCTTACCTTATCTTACCTGATGATATGTGCACAACAAGTTTTTGTTGCATTAACAAAAACTTGGATTTTCAGGGTTTGATCTCCCTCAAATATCCTGCCTTTTCATTAGTTTGTTTGCGGCATCAGATTATCAGTATCCTTTTCATCAGCGACTTTTATTCAATAACAAATAAAATAAGGTTAATTCTGGTGTTTGCAACCTCGCTTACCTATTTCATCTTTTTCTCACTCCAAATTTTCCTAATTCTGAGGTTTAATACCTCGAGAGTCCAGCTCACGCTGGACGTTCAGCATGAATTGTGTCAAACCTAAGGTAAGATGGCGATTGGAAACTGGGATGTTTCCGACTGTTACACTGTCCTTCTGACCCTCCAATAGACCAGTTAGCGCCTCCCGTGGAACCACCATCATTATGCCAAAGGTGGTATGTCAAGGCAAGCCAAGATCTTCCCAAGAACCAAAGTTGTGTACCTGGTGGACCTTATCAATAGGGATCAGGTGCAGGTAAGCCACCACTTGGTGTCGCTGAACCTTCATCACCTCCTTCTGCAGATTTGCTACCAACACCTTCACTTCCCCCTGCCCTGGTAACAATAACCCAGGAGCCACATGAGGTTCAAGCTGCAATTGTTGATAGGGCCCCACAACCTCTCCTTACAGACCTTCTGGTATATCAATTTTGAGCTCTGTCCCAATTATGACCTGGTGCCCAGAAGGGATAGTCAAAGCATGCGCAGCTTGTAGCGGAATCCTTATGTACTTGTAATTCTGGTTTGGAAGCATTCAAGTCTTCCATTTCATCCGCTGATATTTCACAGGAATTTCACCATCGCTATAGGTAAGATTAATTTGACCAGAGTGGATGGGGTCATCTGGAACTCCGCTGGAATTAAAAATAGATTGGGATCCGTTGTCCCAGGATACTGACGGTTTCATCCGCCATATTAACCACAGCTCCAAAGTGCCACATAAATGCAGCACCGATCAACATGTCATAGTGGTCATTAGGCAACACCACTGCTGGAGCAGATGCGCTGGCTGACCATAACCTCAAAGGCAATGAGCTATATGCACCTTCTGACACAGTACTCTGTGCCCCTGCAGTCCCATACATTACTTGGTGGTCCACATCTGGCTTCAGTGGAAGCTTAGCCACAATCTTGGTGGATATTATATTGACGGGAGCGTCTATATCAATGATCGCACAAACTTTGGTATTCTGTACATATACGTCACAATATGTGCATTCCAAATAATAAGAACCCTTGGTGTTCATTACATAAACATCCAAATGCTTTTTATTATCCAGAAAAGTGAGCATACTGGCCCTGACATAAGGATACTCTTGGGCAATCTTTACTTCAGGAATCGCCACCTCTACCCCCTTCAAAGTGGCGACATATGTGGAGGGTTCACCATCAACTGTACCATTCCGATCAAGGATTTGCCAGGCGTACAGCTTATGCACATCTTGGCGGAACCCCATGTCTGCATTATTAGGTCTCTTCCCCAGCTGGAGACCAATAGATGGTAAGGGATCTGTTGATATAGTAAATCCTCAGAGTGCGCCCCAGGCCTGACACAAAGTGACTCATGATAAGCATCAGGGACAATTACATGTGAATCAGTGGAAGCAGAGCGCCCCATCTCTACTCCGCTCGCCCTTTTCCATGTTCATTTGGGACAACGGATACTGTGTGGACCTTTGGTTTGGCCTGACAACTAACCGCATAATGACCTATCTAGCCGCATGAGAAACAAGCGTTCAGAACTGGCACTCATCTCTAATTCACCCCTGAAGGTCTAGGTCTACTATTAAACCACAGGTCATTATGGGCCCAAGGATGAGTGGGTCGATTATAATAGGGATGGAAAGGGCCCGCCCATGAGTAAAGTGACCGAGAAGAAACCCATGGATTGCCCCCATATTGTTGGGATCCTTCATTTAGCGGAATTTTAGAGGCAGATTCAGGATCCTTTCACTCCATGTTGGGAGCACTGAAGGTGACGGATAGATGGCGTAAATGATGGATTATTTTAAGTAACTCCGCATCCTCCTGAAGAGTGTATGCCATAGCATTATGCAATTTGCGATAGGGCTTGATAGCCGCCGTCATTGCTATGCCCACTTCCTCATTAGATAAGACATTTGCACCCAACAACACATGAGCTTCACTAGTGAACTGCTCTGCAAACTGTATTAAAGACTCATCTTTTTGAAATGATATTGCTTTAAAGTATTCCTTGCGCTGAGCCATTTTTGCTTTAGCCCCAAACAGGCGAATTACAGTCTCCTTCACCTCTTGGTAATCTACAGTACTATTTTTAAGATAACATGTAACTTGATCAGCACTTGAAACATCCAACGCAGATAACAACAGTTTAGCTTTCCACCAATTGGAAGCCCCCTCTATGGTGAACTTAAACCACTTCAAAAACCTGTGTATGTTACTATCACAGTTAAATGAGGGCAGCATGTCACTGCAGATTTCACCCTCCTTAACAAACTTATTTAATTTATACTCTGCACAGTCTAGCCACTCCGTTGTGCTGCCCAAGAGTTTGGAAAGTTGGTTGGTGTGGTCACCTACTAGGAGCAGTTGGCGGAAGGCATAGTTGAGCTGCTCAGTGATATTCTTATTTTCTTGAAATAAAACTGTTTGCGCCCAAAGTAAGGTATCTAAATCAAACTTCAGCTCCCCACATTAAGATAAATTGATACCCAGGGGTAGTACCCCATCAAAGCAAGCTGGTTGCATCATAGAGCAATGATGAAGATGTTTTTAGTTGATCAATGAGCCCACTGTAGTGAGCACCACTGTTAACTTTTGGCAGATACGACTTATTTCTGCTAAACTAGCTGCACAGGGTTTAGACCACTGAGCAACGGCCAAACGATATGGAGATCGTTGGTCCCTAAAATAAATGTAATAACTTTTATATAAAATATAAGGCAAACGCCTAAGTTTTGCTATTTTATTTTATATGATCTACCCGCAGACTCTCTCTGCTTAGGCTATCTATTCACTCCTGTTCACTTCTTTCTTCTTCCTCTTCTTTCCTTCTTCTAAAAAACCTCCTCCACTTCTCTCTCTTGCTCACCCTTAACCCTCGGTATTCCTCAACAAATTTGACTCATTTTTCTTAGTCAATCTCAATTCGCTATCAATGTAGAATTCATTTGATCATTAGGGTTTTGTCAGACATTCTCCTTCTTGACTTTTGAAAAAGAAAGTTGGAGTCCAATCTTTGAATAATATTGTGGCTATCAATGATATGAATACCAATTGTGAAAAGACCTTGGCAGATTCTCGGTGGAACCCTATTTATTGGGAAAATATGATTTAAATCCAAAATTGGCATAATAAGGTATGTACTGATAATAGGATTACTCTGACTTCTCGGCCAAATTCAAGGTGTTCAATATTGCATGGATATGTTCTTCCCAAAGTGAGAAGATTTTACCCATCAATGATTGGGTGCAAATTAACAAATCATTACCACTTGGATCTGAACCCCCCTAAGGTGAGAAGATTTTACCCGCTGATAATTGGGTGCAAATTAACAAATCATTACCACTCAGATCTGAACCCCCCAAGGTGAGAAGATTTTACCCGCTGATAATTGGATACAATTTATAAAAATCATTACCACACGGGTTGGTTTTGCCACAAAATATTTATCTTCAATCTGATAGTCCAAAAGCCTATATTTCCTAATTTGGATGACTCAGCTTTATAATACTTTAGCCCAAAAACTTTTCTTTCTCATTGCAATCACTATTGCAACCTATTCAATACAAGACTGAATCTAGTTTGATAATCTCACAGAGGAGATTAGTCTGCGCCCATGTCAGGGAGCAGTTGGGCAAGCAAGGTAAGAGGAGCAGGTGGAAGGCCTGCGGCCTCCAACGTTCAAAAACGCCCCAGAGAATCCGGTGGAATTGACAAAAATACTAAAAAACCAGTGGTCACTATTTCCCTGGAGATACTTGCATGGCAAGCACGATACAACCAGTACATCAACACGCCACACTCCCAGTCACTTTCATCGGTGGAATTTGGAGTCTGCATGTTTCTGGACATCCAAAAAAAATGGCCTTATGGGAAAAAGTTTGTGAAGATGTACACACAATTTTCCCGACTGCAATGTACATTGCACCTCACTCCATGTCACGTGGTTGGCTGGACCTAGGTTTCAAAAGCAAAACGGCAGCAGATGAGGCTGCAGCAGTGCGCGTAGTGGTCGACCTCCCCAAAGGGCAATGGGTCATTGAAACTAAATGCACCAGATGGACAAAATCAAACCAAATTTTCCTCACATTCAATTTTTTTCGCCTACTACGGTAAAACGTGACAATTTGGAACAACACCTGAAATATGGTCTCGCCATATATGGCAAAATACAATCTTTCAAAATGCAATGCTTCACGCTGATGCCACACCTGTGCACTGGCAAAGCCATCGCAGTTCTCACCCCAACTGAAGAGATCGTGAAGGACCTAACCCAAATCCCACACTCCACTTTTATTGATATTGCAGGGCATACCACCCACCCATTCCAGGTGACCGTGGACAGCGCGCCCCCATTTGCACCCACTGTGATGCATTCAGCCATAAGGCACATGCATGCCCCATCAAGGAGGGTGTCACATTCCAAGAGCACCCCTCAGCAGCCATGGATAGCGGGGAGGTGCACTACAAACCAACCGCAAGCACCAAGGAGGCCTTCCCATGGGGAGAACAAGGCTGCTACCTACTGGTAAAGCCTATCTCCCCACAAGAGCGGAAGAAGGTTAAGCAGGCCTGTAGGGCTGCGGCCAAGGAAGCGGCCAAAATCCACCACCACTATCCCACACTCACAACGCCAGGAGGACATGGAGACCTTCGCGGTGGAAGCAACTCAGGAATCCATCAACCAATCAGATTGGGAAGCCCATGCCAAGCGGGCCACTCAACCTGAGGATCCAATGAGAGATTTGATCTCACCCAATCATTGCACCCAAGCTCCAATTGAAACTGACTTGGGACCCATCCCAACTGAAAAAAAAATTTTTGACCCGCTCAATGGTGCACCAAACTCACCTGCACCGCAAAAAATTCATCCGACGTCAGGAAAACAAAAAGTGAAGGCTAAAGCCAATGTGACTCTTTCCGCAAAAATCAACAAAAACTCCAATAGTGTTGCTGCTAACACCCATGCTGCTGTGAAGGCCTGCGGGGATCTAGAAGAGGATGGTGGGCCCGGGTGCCCACCCCCTTGTACCTGGGGTGCAATGGGGGAAACCTTTGCCATAGGGACATTGAATATTGCCAGACTCAAGGCCTCCCCATCCCAGGCTAGGAAACTGAGTTTTTTACAACACAATTTACCCGTGGATATCTTGGCCATCCAAGAGTCCCACTGTCCATGAGGTTCTGAGGAAGCTTGAAAACAATGTTCCTCCCATCCCTATCCTTTTGGTCGATGCACTGTGGGGTGCTAATTTGGAAAAATAATTTTTTCAAATTTTTATCCTCAGATACATTCATAAATGGCCGAGTGCTTGTTGTCACCTTCTTGTGGGCTGACATAGCACACGCAATCATCAACATCTATGCCCCAAACAGTGCACGTGAGCATCAGGAATTTTTCTCCTCGGTCAAATCCCTCCTGCTACCCCCAGACTCCTTCATAGTCAGCGACATGAACTGTTGGCTAAACACACCAACGGACCAGTGGCCTTCCTCATCCCACACCCCCCAGGGTCACATAGAACTATGCATTCTAAAGGCCACCCTCAGGTTAATGGATGCGCTGCCGCAGCATGCCCCACTGCTCAAAAGCATGACATGGCCCCACATCCACAACGGCCAATTAAGGTCCATGACCTGCATTAACATTATTCTAACGCCAGCGAAATTTTAACCCCACATCTCCCACTTCAAAACAACTAAATTGGAATTCTCTTACCATTGACTGGTCTCGCTAACCTACCACCTACCTGTCACGGCTGCTAAGGCCCCACATTGGTACAAAATCCGCCCCCCCCCAAGCTCAGGTCGCCAGGATTTTCCACGTGGGTAGAAGAGGCAACTATGGCAAAAAAGTTTGTTACACCATTTTGCGCGGACCCCATTTCCACATGGGCAACTTTCAAAGATGACACCATCCGCCACTCTCACCATCTCTCCTCCAGATGCTCATGAGCCACATCAGCGGTTATCTCGCGCGCTCTGGCAGAATTGGCACACTTAGAGTCCAACATCTTAGTTACAGGATACAGCTCTGCATAAGGACAGAAGTGGGTGGAGGCAGCTTCCCACCTCAACGCACTCAAAAGACAATGCAAACATCGGGTTTGTATTCAGTACAGGGCCACACGCATCACAAAAGGTGACAAGTGCACCGCACATTTCTTTAAAAAAATTTTCACACCACACCAGAGCGTGGCCTGCACACAAGTGCAAAGATCGGATAATTCCATTGCAGATACACTGGCCAAAGTGGCAATCGAAATGCAACAGTATTACTCCGAGTTGTACTGATCAAACCCAATTCAACCAGCCAAAGTGGCGGAATTTCTCGACCAAGCCCACATCTGCTCCATTTTCTGATACCCAAAAATAATGAATTTGATTACTCCGAACAAATTATGGACAGCCATTTGCAGTGCATCAAACTGAAAATGCCCAGGCCCAAATGGCATTCCATATGAATTCTACAAAAAATATTTCAAATATTTATCCCCATTGCTGCTCGCCTCACTTAACCAAAGCCTGATGGAAATGCGCCTCCTACCAGGAGGACATGAGGCCTTCACTGTCACACTCTTCAAGAAAGAGGATAAGCTAGACTTAGCCAACTGGCGCCCCATTTCTCTAACTAACATGGATACTAAAACTTTAACAAAAATTATGGCTAACTGGTTAGTGATGGTAGCATCTGCCACCATTCCCCAGAACAATTTGGCTTCATCCCCAGAAGGTCGATTTGGGATAACATGCACTCTGTGGCTAATGTATGTCAGTCCACAGCCTCTGGGGCACTTGTATTCTTGGACCAACAAAAGGCCTATGATAGAGTAAACTGGGAATACCTCAGGGCCTGCCTCCAGCAATTCCGCCTACCCCCTCACTTCATCAACTGAGTAATGCTGCTCACAGAATCAGCAACAATGGCAGTACATGGCCCTGGCTTCCTAACGGAAGTAGTCCGCCCTCAAAGGGGCTTGAGACAAGGGGACCCCCTCAGCCCAGTCTTATACAACTTCAGCCTTGACCCACTACTGCGAAATGTAAATGCCCAACTCACTGGGGTCCATGTGCCAGGCCAAGCCCCAGTCAAGATAATGGCGTTTGCAGATGATTGTGTGGTGGGGGTGTCTAATAATCAAGATGCACGCGCGCTTGAAGCTCTCATTAAGGAATATTCCTGGGTAAGCAACGCGGCACTGAACGCCTCCAAAACCGAAATCATCCTCCTTGGTCAGTTTCAGAGCTGCTGAACCCCAGCAATTAGTTCCCAACCTGGCCCATCTGCTTGCCCACGTCCTCGCCCTACTAATTCAAAACACACCGCCCCACTGGTGCTCTCCTTCGTGCCACGTCCTACCATAGGACCAGTACGCCATCTGGGCGTGTGGATGGAGGCAGGCGGATACGCGTCAGCAGTAATGGAGTGCTGTTTTCTGGATAACGTGACGAAGCGAATCGCCTCTCTCAGAGCCCACCTTACTTCCCTTACTGGCAGGATTGTTTTAGCCAACTCCATGCTCCTCTCCAAAGTCTGGTTTAGAGCCCATGCCATCCCCTTCTCCCCAAGTTTCTACAAATCCTTGTACGCCTTGCTGCAAGGATGGCTTTGGTCGGGCCACCTTCCACCAGTGTGGTTAGAGGTCATGTTTGGCCCTCAACATCATGGTGGCATGGGCCTGCTTGACTTTAAAGCTGATGCCACCAAGATCCTGGGTACCTGTATTGCGGCCGTCACCACCCCTACACTCCCCTCCCAACACTGGTCCCGCGCAGCCCACTCCAACTTCTCCCGCGCCTTGGGCCTCAACAATCCATCGAACCCCCACTCCCTGATGAAATACCTCGCTTCACATACATCGGCCATAGGTCCTCACGGGACTAAAACCCACTACAAACGAATCCTCCTCTCCATGCGGAGTGCTGAGTGGAGAATTAGTATTAGCGGACATACAACCCAAAGAGGCCGCCCCTCTCCTCAGTTCACACAAGAGGTACAGGAGCTACCCATCCATGATGGCGTGATCCCCATTTGACCCCATGTCCTATCCAGGATGGACTACCTGGACATGATGGACATCCCTTACTCCATTGAGACCCAAAAAAATATCTGAAAATATGTACACCATCCTCTGTTGCAACCTCAAGTCCGCTCCCATGTGTGGCGCTGCCTGAGGCGGGTGTATCGTACAGCTGTGCGCTCTAACACTTTACACTCATCCTGTGTCGTGTGTGGCCAGTATGGAACGCTGTTTCACCGCCTGGAGAAGTGCCCTACCTCTAAAGTGATATGGCGCGAAGTTCAACGTCTTCTGGGCCAGGATCAAATGCATCCCATCAGTCTGTCAAGAGATATGTTTGCTTCATCAATGGCCTCCCCCTCCCACCCTCCCTTCGTGCTCTGGTGGTTGCAATCGCCATGTGGACTATCCACACGATTGTCTTGGATGCCATCGCCGGATCCACCCCCACCCTCCCAGGAGCGGTACATCGATTCCAGTCCATTTGGTGGACCACTTTCAAGCGTGGATGTTTGGATACCTCCCACCGCGTCGCTGACAGTTGATCTCTTCCTGGTTCCCAGTCTGGTTCATCAAATCAGACCCCTTCCTCCACACGTGCTCAATTGTGGCTATGGCCCCTTCACACGTTTCCTCATCCTCCCCATAAGTGGCGTTCCCGCTGGCAACAAGAGATAGCATCGCTTCTCTGGGGTGCCTCCCCTGGTACTAAGTTTTGTCTCTTCTGAGTCATATTCGGAAGTGTCCATCCCACGGTCGGCCTTCCCCACAATAAATTTAAATTTATAATACTTTAGCCCCAATTTCCCATGGCCCCAAGGATCGGAACTGGTTTAATTATGATATACTAGTATTGAGAAAAGGGCTTTTTCTCTAGTTCGCCTCACAAATAAAAAACCTAAAAGGTAAAAACTTAGTTTCTTAAGAGTTTATTATTTATTTTAAATATTCCATTGTGGGATCCAACGGCACATAGCACCAGCGAGCATAACCATTTCTGAATTCCAACAATTTGGTGCTCACTACAGGGGTCACACCTGTGCACTAAACCGTGGTTACTAACATGGAGGCTGGAAACGTGAGCAGCTCTTCTGGTTCTTCTTTAACTGAATCACAATTAGTTGCTCTTGAGAAGCAACTAGTCAGCTCTTTCTCCCATCTCAAAAAGGTAGAGCAACGGCCATTCAAATTACCTATAAAGGACAGATACACCCTGGGTGAAGGGAGCATTGCTTCCTTTTTGTACGTTTATGAAGCTGCGATGGATGGCGCCACTGATAAACATAAAGTTCAGTATATTTTTCCTTGTTTAAGCCGCAAAGCCCAAGAGTTGATCGTTCCTCACCTGGATCCTCAGCATCCCCTGGCCAGAAGTTAAGAAGGCCCTCTTGGCTGAATTCAGATCCAAGCAGAGCTTATACAGGGAAAAACAGGCTTTCATGCGCCTTACCATGTATGAGGGTGAAACCCTCTTTAGTTTTGCTGAGCGTTTCTATCTCACTGCTCAAAGGCTGGCTACGTCTAACCTGCTTACCCTGGATGATTCTATCGCCGCCATATTAACAGGGTTAGCTTCACAACCCTCTCTCGCCAGGCATATCATATCAGTGAAACGCCACTTTACAACTTTCTGTGATATAAAAGAGGCTTTGTTAGACGTCGCCCATATTCCTTTAGGTGAGCTGCAGCCTATTGAACCGTTGGAAGTGAGGCCACCTGTGCCTATTCTCCCTGCAAAACCTGCTTCTTCGGTGCAACTTAAAATGGATATCCCTCATTCATGCAAAGCGAAGATCCCTAATGTGGTTTCCCCTTCATCTCAGCCAATAGGTGCGCGCTCTAAGGGTATATCCTCCAGAACTACTGGGGTTGTGAAAATGCCAGTTAAAGCGAAGCTAATTACCCCACCTCTTGTGGCTGTCTCCCCCACTTCAATTGCAACCTTGCCCATGGTTGAGAATACCCCTGAGGCTGACTCTGAGGGGGGTTACGATGATGTTGGGTACTACTTACTGGGAGCTCCCGCGGAAGTGGAGGTCCCTGATCGCCTAAATTCCGAAGGAGTTGATGAAACCACCATACCTGAGGATACTAACCTCCACCAAGTTATAGGTTGTATGGAAACTATTGACACAGCCAGCGATGCTGATCAGCTCCTATTGAGCTTAATTCGCCCTTTACAGCGAGGGCATACCATGCAGTCAATTCTTGAGACTCACCCTGAGACCACACGCAAATTAACCTCCACTTTTCATCCTAAGGAGGTCTTAGCGCTGTCGGCCAACTTTGGAAGCACACTTACCAAGGTTGAAGTAGTTGTTCACAAAGTCCAGGTGATGGCTATCCTGGATACAGGTTCCTCAGTGAATGTAATCTCATCTTGGATGATGAAAAAGATTAAACTGATGCCTGACTTGGATTATGCCAATGAGTTTGGAACTGCGGGCCCAAACAATACCCGCGCCCTTGGCGCTTAAACTCTCTTCCCATTCGCGGTGGGAATCTTATCCTATTGGCCCCCGCTGTGGCCTTATATAACAATTCCTATGATATGCTCATAGGTACTCAGTTTATGATCAAGTATGAAGGCATCATCAACATGAAGCAAGGGTTCCTATCTTTAATGAACTACGAAGTTCCGTTAGTCTTATCCAACAAAGAACTCATCAAGAATGACTACACCTGCCTGGTTGAATACCCCTTTTCCGCTTTGCCTTTACATTATGTCACCTCTCGGGCGCAACACTAAGAAATTGCCCAATTCAGTGGAGGCTAGTGATGGTATTCCATTTTATGTGGCTGATGAGGTGGTGATTAAGCTGGGTGAACAACGAGTGGTTGACACGAAAATCACGCTCCAAATCCCACACCACTGTTTGTTGCACCTCGTAAGTGTTGAGGGCCTTAGTCCTTTGGAGCCTCATGTATTACCTGGGCTACTAGACCCCGCCTATCAGCGACCTATTACTCTAATGTTGGGAAACCTCACTGTAAAGGACATGATCATACGGGAACACCAAGAGGTTGGCTGAGGATTTTTAATCCCTGTGGAGGATGTTGAACAGATCCACTCCATCAGCTCAATGGCAGATTTGGGCCTGCCAACGGGCAACCTGGTGTGTACCTTATGAAACGTCCATATCTCAAATGAGTTAACCCCAACTGAGCTAGAGAAAGTTCATAATCTCCTTGATGACTATAGCGACTTATTCTCCAAGTCAGCTCATGACTATGGCCACATGAAGGGCTGGTGCCACTCCATTGATGTGGGTGATGCCCATCCCATTTGGTCAAAACCATATCGCAAGTCAAAGGTGGAGGAACAGCATATGAGGATGGAACTCACACAGTTATTGGATGCGGGGTTACTAGTTCCCTCTCAAAGCCCTTGGTCTTCCCCACTGTTGTTAATTAAGAAGAAAGATGGAGGTCACTGGATATTCATGGACTACCGCAAGCTAAATAACCTCACAAAGAAGGATAGCTATTCTATCCCTCGCATTGATGATGCCTTGGCCTAACTATCTGGCTTAAACTTCTTCTCAGCCATGGACTTGGCCAATGGTTAATTGGCAAATGGACCTTTCTTCACAGGACCAGGAGAAATGCGCTCTCATTTGCAGTGAAGGGCTTTAACAACCCACTCAAATACCTCAAGGGTTGTGCAACGCACCTGCATCTTTTCAGCATGCGATGGATCACATCTTGCAAGAATTAAAGCTAACCTGCGTTATTGTTTATCTTGACGATATTACTGTATTCTCAAAAACTTTCAACGACCACCTGGATCACTTGAAGGAGGTGTTTGGAAGGCTATGTAAGTCAAATATCAAATTGAAACCATCAAAGTGCACCTTTTTTCAGTGAAAATTGGATTTCCTTGGCCACACCATTTCGCAAAAAGGAATCCAACCACTACAGAACAAGGTCAAAGCCATTGCAAATATGCCTCCCCCTAAGAATTTGTGGGATATACAGGTGTTTCTAGGGATGATGGGGTATTACCATCAGTTCATCCCTAAGTTCTCACAACTCAGTGAGCCCCTTGTTCGCTTACTGAAGAAGAATATCCCCTTCCAATGGGGCGCTGAACAAAAAGCCGCTTTTGAGACCCTGAAGCAGCTACTACAATGACGCCCTATCCTATGGCACCCAGATTACAAAAAACCCTTTATCTTGTTTACAGACGCCTTGGACTACGCCGTTGGGGCCATCTTAGGCCAACTAGATGAAAATGGTATTGATCATCTGGTATCTTATTTCAGTAAGATGCTTTCAAAGCCCAAACGCAACTACAGTGTAACAGAAAAGGAGTGCCTGGCTGTTTTGTTGGCTGTAAAGCACTATCGCCCTTTCCTCTATGGGACCACCTTTACTGTAGTTACTGACCACGCTTCATTGAAGTGGTTACAAAATATGAAGGACCCTACTGGGCGGTTAGCTCGCTGGGCTCTAAAGCTCCAGCCTTATGATATGAAAATTGAACATCGTGCTGGAACTCTTCATATGAATGTGGATGGGTTTTCTCAACTGCCAGTCCTCCACTTGGATAATAGCGAGGCAGAAAGGTTGCATGATCTATTAATGACTCCCAATGAATGGGAGGATGAAGATGATCTGGTTCAGAAGATGTTAGCCCGCCACTTGCACAACACCAAAGCGGAAAATGGGAAGTTGTATAAGCAGGTGGGGGTGAAAGTGGCTGCCTTACCTCCAGCCCTCAGAACGTGTACCTGTCATCCTCAAAGCTCACTCCATTTTAGGCCATGGAGGGGCAAAGAAAACTTATGAGTGGCTTAGAGATCGATACTATTGGGATGGAATGATCCCCTTCCACAGTCTACCAGTGGCAACCATTTTATCTTAGTAGCCATTGACCACTTCACTAAGTGGGTTGAAGCTGTGGCGCTTCCTTCCCAAACAGCCAAGGCAACTGCCACTTTTATACATCAACACATTTTCGCTCATCATGGCTGCCCCCAAGTACTACTCTGTGATAAAGGCAAGAATTCTACCTCCAGAGTAGTCAAACTCCTGGCTACCTCCATGGAGTCCAACAACTTTTTTTAGCTCTGTACAATCCATCCACCAATGGGGCAGTGGAAAAAGCCAATAGGACCTTAGTTTCTATCCTCTGCAAAATGGCCTCTTCCAATCCACTTCACTGGGATCAATTCTTACCCAGTGCCCTTATGGCCTACTGGATTAGTTATCACTGGATTCTGAAAATGACCCCTTTCTGAGTTTTGTATGGCAGGGAACCATGCATACCTTCTCTTCTGGCTAAGGATGTCTTCTCTAAAGGAGAGGAGCCTGAGAAAGCCATGCAAAGGTTAGCTAACCAAATTATTCAACTCCAAGCTGAAGCTATGACCAACTTAGCAAAAACAGTGACTAAAGAAGGTCAGGCTGCCAATGAGCTCCGCACCCCCTTCCTACATTTCAAGTGGCTGATAAGGTGTTATACTACCATAATTGCATCACCCCAAGAAGCGGTAAGCTTGGCTCAATTTAGGAGGGACCTTTCTCCATAAGCTATAAAAGAGGCAATGAATACTCCATCAAATCATTAGCCACAGGAGTCACCATAAATTGGGTACATGGCCGTTTCCTATGATCCTACACTCCTCCCAACATTCTTGAGGGGGGCAATGTTGGACATTCTCCTTCTCGACTTTTGAAAAAGAATGTCAGAGTCCAATCTTTGAATAATATTGTGGTTATCAATGATATGAATACCAACAGCAAAAAGACCTTGACAGATTCTCGGTGGAACCCTATTTATCAGGAAAATATGATTTATACCCAAAATTGGCGTAATAAGGTAAGTACTGATAATAGGATTACTCCAACTTCTCAGCTGAATTCGAGGTGTTCAATATTGCATGGGTCTGTTCTTCCCCAAGGTGAGAAGATTTTACCCATCAATGATTGGGTGTGAATTAACAAATCATTACCACTCAGATCTGAACCCCCCCCAAGGTGAGAAGATTTTACCCGCTGGTGATTGGATACAATTTATCAAATCATTACCACATGGATCAGTTTTGCCACAAAATATTTATCCTTGATCAGATAGGCCAAAAGCCTATATTTCCTAATTTGGATGACTCAGCTTTATAATACTTTAGCCCCAATTTCCCATGGCCCCAAGGATTGGAAATAGTTTAAATATGATATACTAGTATTGAGAAAAGGGCTTTTTCTCTAGTTTGCCTTACAAATAAAAACTAAAAAGTAAAAACTTAGTTTCTTAAGAGTTTATTATTTATTTTAAATATTCCATTGTGGGATCCAGCGGCTCATAGCACCAGCGAGCATAACCCTTGCTAGATTCTAACAGGCTTTAACGGAATTCCTTGATTACCAAATCCTAATTAATTTGATTGATTCACCTCACATTGCTTTAGCTTATTACTCACTTTTGGAGCTAGCTTCACCTCTAATTTACGATTCACTGGAACACTAGCTTATTGCCCAGTCATATTGAAATCTTGACAAACTCTTTGGTTGACCTCTAATTAAGATGACATTCATTGCTGAAAAACTTGCTCTCAAAAACTAATATCCTTGATGAATAACTTTTATGTTATTCATCCACCTAATTATCATCCTTCAACAAATGGATTATAATACTTGCAGGATGAATTCTTGAGATAGCATGTTTCAATAAATTTAGCCAGCCCTTTGAATTAACCTTTTACAATCTAGCAGCCATGCTTAGGTAATAGAACAAAATACTATTAATGCATTCTACATTGTTTATGCATTGAACAAGCCACCTATAAGAAAAGCATTAAAACGCTTTGGTAACTCTAGCAGAAACACCCCTAATTATTTATTATCTTAGCCCTATTGATCAACATAATGAATTTAGTTTTTGATTATAAATGCCAACAATTGAATTGAAACATAGACCTTGTCATTAATTGTGCAAAATTAAACACTATTTAGCATCAACATTGAATCATTTTCTGACATTAAAATCAACTAATATTTCATAAGCAAAATTCTATAACATTATTGTGATTAAATAGGAGATTGACTAATTTCCCATCTAATACAAATCTAGAAAATGTTGTCATAAAAGTTTCCCACAGATGGTCTGATCTCTAGTCTTCCCTTTTGATTTCCCCACCCCTGCTAAGCACAAAACCACCACGCTTTACCAAACAGCTAACAACTTTTTCAAAAACTTTTCTTCCATTGCTAAGTTTAGTCCCAAATCATGAATCACCCAAATCAACCTTACATCCTTTGTCATCCTCCCTAAGACCCATCTCCAAGATTAACATAACTTGCTAAATTGATCACAGCTCTCTGTTTGACTAATTTTAGCCAACCCAATAATGACATCGTACCACATACTGTGGATGCCCCCACACCTTTTCTATCTTCCTTGTGCTGTACCTCTCTTATGTCTTCATAGATGGCAATAATGAGTCACCCAATCCTCTTTCCTCTGTTATGATCAGAAAGCGGTTCACCATTCCCTGCCTTATTGGTCTTAGTTTATGTTTTTTGCTTTGATCTGCTTCACTTTCTTTGAGAATTTCAGTTCAATATTATTTTTCTTAGTTTAGTTTTTATTAGTTTCTAGACATTAGTATGTCCAACCCAAGGACAGCTTGCCTTAAATAAATAATATATAGTTAAAAAAGCAATAAGGGAAAATATGGAAAAGAGCATAAGAAAGAGAAAGATATATAGCGTCTATTATAATGCTAATCTATGTTTTATTTAGTACTTTGTACCAAATATAAACCAACTATTATATATTTTTCCATTTATTAGAAAGAATTATATATATATATTAAATGATTGAAGTTGCAAAGTTAATAATAATTTGTCACAATCATTGGTAGAATCAAATTATTTAACAATTTTAAATGGTTTATCATATCATATACTAATCAGCTAGTGTTTTTCTATATCTTTACTTAATAAAAGCTTTATCAGGTATACCAAGTTAGGCTTGTAGCTAAACGTATCTGATTTTTATTGTGTGATAACTAGAGTTCACTTAAAGATCTTCTTACATACCTGTTGTTTTCAAAAACCAATGTGCCAAAAAAAATTTGGCTTCAATTTGATATACTTCAATACCTATTATAGTCTGCAGGACATTGCCATTGTGGCAATTTATTTGATCAACCAACTTTATATATTTATTTATTTAATTATCAAATTGTGTTAATATGTATATAGGGTCTTTGATTAATTGGGGAGCACTGCCAAGGGTGGATTATAGAATTAAGTTACCATGGATCACTTCACCCCACATCCCTGGATTTTATATATAGTCAATTACTGAAATTATCAAATTAATATTGGATGTCATTTCCTTAGCATCTTCAATTGCTGATACATACTAATAAAGATCAAATTCCAACCCCCACCAGTGCATCTCTAACCACCTTAATACCTTGATTACCTTGGTCATGTGTCCCTAGATTTTGTATCACCTAGTATTATTATTTATTATCAATAATTTTGCCCTGCTTTGGCGTAAAAACTTGTTATAAGGTTTATTCTTATTTTCTTTAACTATTTTTCTGGGTCTCATTTCTAATAGGCTAATCACTATTCTGATATAAATTTCCTGAGGCCAATGCCCATGTGGCTATATCTCAAATATTATTCAGTTGACAGAAACTCCTTAGTACTATCAAGTTATAAATTAATTGCACCATTAGTAGTGAATGATTTGAAAAAGCATATCAGGAGGATACTGCCATTTTAAATGGGACCTTGTCTTTACTGTAGGTAGTTGAAGCCAAAGACTACCCCCAGATACCCACTGCAAGCTCTAAAGCAACTGTCAGTATATAATACTATGATGCGCTCTTTTGTTTTATTAAAACCTATTTTCATTAATATAAAGTTTTTTCTATGTTTTTGTCCAAGTTTAAATTCTTAATAAAATGCTATATTTTGTTATATGTGCATATATCTATCCAGTTAGAACCTGATACCTACACACCAGTTCTAACAGCTGTTCTAAGATTTGGGGGTACAAACCACTGGGGGAAAGGTAAGATAATTTTTGATTGACAAACACAGTACCCAACCTAACTAATAAGCTTAGTACCAGTAGCATCCTTTTCCATGTTTCACAGGTAGAAACAGGGCTTTTTCCTATAAGTGGGGCGGCTTCATTGGCGCCTTTTTTCCATTATCAATCTATTATTAGGACTGGCCTGGAGGCACTTTTAATATTGGGAGGGATTATCAGCACATCATCATTCTCTCCTCCACCAAAATCCTTCTCTATTTTCAATTCCATCTGGGGTTCTCTCCAACCAGTTTTTGATTGTTTGGGATGATTCTGATTTTTAAGTTTTTTGATTAAAATTTAGGTAATCAGGACACAGTTGTAGTTGGGCAATTGATATTGCAATTCTCTAGGGTGTGTCCCAGTTTCTTCCATTAGTGGAACAAGTATATAAAGTACTAGTGAGATAGTTAGTGCTATAACCAAGGAAAACAAGTGAGGCTCACCATAGGTCTTGGTAGTGTTAAAAGGGAATAATCTTCAAGAAGCTAATAATTTTTATAATATTCATTTGGGGTGTCAGATTCTGGTGGTCGACCCAGAAATAAACCCTCCAACAACCAACAGATAGGGTCAATTTATCCTCACAATGCTTAAGCTAATACTCTAATTATTAACTTAAAGCCTATTACAACTACAAATCTCAGGCTGATTAAATCAATGTCAATTCAATCTGATTATTCTATCAAAAGCTCAGACTAGATACACTTGCACATCTTGGTCAATTATTGCTGCACCAAAACTCAGCAACTAGTCCCAAATAATTGGGTCCAATATCAAATATTCAATATGAGAAATCATTTGGGATTGATATGAAGAAAATATCTACAAATCCCATGAACAAATAGACAAAAAAAGTAATCCTTTTCCCACTTTAGGACAAATTTTGCATGACAATCCTCATAATCAGCACAATAGCATGTGTACAAAGACTGCCCAAATGGGAGTACCTAGTGCTATCAAGAAGGCCAGTTGATATCCCAATTAGGGAGTCATTTCCATCAGCTGTTTGATGAAAATATTACTTAAGCTGGTCCTAAAAATAATTCCCCACCTATGGCAAATTTTATATGTTGATCCTCATAATTGGCATCATAGCACTTGCACATGGACCACCCAAATGAGAGTGCCTAGTGCTATTGAAAGGCCTGCTGACATCCTAATTAAGGGTACATCATTTTCTTAAATTGATGCTGAAATTTACTAGAATTTGTATTGTCAGAAGTATGATGAAACTCATATCAAGATAATTCTAGGACAATTTTGTATGCTTGTTGTTGCAATTATCATCCCTGAAATTATCCCAAATATGAGAGTATTTTTCTACCAATAAACCTAGCAATTGGTCTCAGTCATCTCAGTTCAAGGGCTGAACTGAGATGGAAAATAATCTGTTAAAATTGCATGCTCAAATGTGGCCAGGAGATACCCTAGAGGTATAAATACCAGCACCTGTCCTAATGAACAATTATCAAATAATTTTAGTCTTAATAAAGATTTATTTTATTTAATCCTCTTTCTGGTTTTTATCTTAAGTCTCTTTTGGAGAATGTTGGCAAGCTGGAAGTGCCAAATACACAGCTTGCAACTGTATCTGCCTTGGTTGAAGTTCCCAATTATAAAGGGAAAATTAAGCCCAAAATTGACCAAAAGAGTTGGGACTATTTGAATATGTCTAGAGAGTTTCTGAATGATCAGAATACCTTAAGCTACTGGCAAAATTGAGGATCAACTGGCCAAACTTTTCCCAATTAAGCATGCAGGATATTAATTATCAAGCAAGCGATCCTCAGAATTTAACATGGGGTTAAAAATCTGATTATCAGGTAAATAACAATAACCCAGCACCCTACTACTGGCAGAGTACTGGGCATTTATACTGGTGCAAAATGGGGTTGGAATTTTTGTAAATATAGATGAAAATTGTAAAAATGATCATTGTTAAAAAGGTTACCAGAAAGTTGTATAATGCTGTTCACAGGTTTTTGATTTTCTCAGCCCATGGAATTAGAATGGTGGCTGGCTCATCTGGCACCTTAATTTGAAAACTCTTACATTTTTTGGGATGATAATTTTCTTACTCCAATCTTCTCCAAGACCACTTCACTGCAAAAGTTTTCTCAGTTGCTGATTCCATCAGGCATCCATTTCATTTGTTTGTGGGTGTTTCATTCAATCAAGAATGGCGCTCCCATTCAGCTTGAAAATTTGATTGCAATCCACTAAATAGGTTGCAAACATCACTGCATATGCTCTTGATTTTGTCTAAATAAATTTCCACAGACTCAGTAATGACAAAAGGTGGGGGTACTTGCTAGTATGATATTGGTGTGGGTTTAGTCTGAAAGGAGCGGCAGCCACCCAGTGCTCATCAAGGGCGTGAAACAAATCCACTATCTTTTCCAGTATTAGGGCTTGCAAGTTGTTATCCTTCTTTGATCAAAGGGGTGTAGGGTCCCATACAGCCTAATGGCTGCAGTGAGAACCCTTACAAGTTTTTTTTATATTTTACTAGTTAGTCTTAAATCTATATTATCTATACAAATATACTTTCTTGGATATTAGTACCTTATATCAAAATATAGACTAAAATTAATATACTCTACTTTACATTATTTTAAGTATTGTTATACTAAGTAAGATACAAATTCTTCACTAAAAATGACTAAGTATTGGTTAAGATAATACTAGAAAAACTTATATGAAAAATCTAGGGCAGAATTGCAGGCAGATGCTACTTTTTATATAATATAATATTTAAGTTATGCATCTTGATTTTAAATTCTATCAAAGAGCTACTTATATAAAGTAATTATATAAAGATAATAATTTTAGGTTTTACAAAATACCAAATCCAAAATTTACTTTACTATCAGATTAAAATAAGAGATACATTATAGAAATTATGATAAAGATTAAATGCAACATGATTTAAACTTCCGTTAATATTATGAGACTAAGGTACAACTGATTGTGTTAACCTCTTGCGCTATAAATTAATTAGCAGAAGCGTTGACCATCTCGCCCAAAGCAACTCCAAACGAGTTTTTACTTTAATAATTTCTATTAACCTCTTGCACTATAATGACGTGCTATACGCGTCGTTATAGCGCAAGAGGTTAAGTAAGCTTATACTAATCTATAAAAATTAGTTCCAACCAAACCTTTAAAAGAATATTTATTTATCTAAATAGATAATCAAAATTAGTTTTTTAACAATTATATTAAATTACATGGTTAAGATACTTCTTTGCCAAGAACTTTCTTTTTAATTTTTATAATTAAAATAATCTATAAATATATTTAAAGCTTCATCATAAATTTATCTATCTACTGGTCTAATTTACATATTTAATTAAGTATATCAAATGTTATGAGATAACAGAAAGGAAGATAGACTGATGTTGATCTTTATATTGATATAGAAAGTAAGAAATCATTTATGCCAAAGCTTAGATAGAAAATTAATATAAAAGTATTTCTAAATAATAAGGCCTAAAGCCCAGCCATTCAGCTATACATTTTCAGATAAGTATTTGTTTCTAAGCATTGGTCTTACTTAATTAAATCCTGAAGCTTCAATATAGCCCTCTTTGAGTTGCGACTATCTAGTCCTAAGTTTTATCTTTTTCATCTACTTGAAGCAACTAAAAAATTTATTACCGACATGTAATCAGCTACTTCAATTCTAATAATTAAATTTCCTAACAATCAAACTTTTGTAAGTTTTGTAAAAAAATTTACCATAGTTCAACCATCTTTCAAGGTCGTCTTAAAAAAATTAGATGTATGGACCTCATATCCTTTATAACACTTAATTTAATTTTTTTTCTTTTCAACCTTTATGAATAAAAAAAGTTTTCCTTTAAAAAGTTAGAAGTACAAACTCAAAACACGTATTTCAAGTATTAGCTAACAACTCCTTTGTATACTACTATATATGTGCAACTCTCAGTATGGTAAAAATAAATTTGAAAATTCTAAATCACCCAAAAATAAAATGCTGTTCGTTTCATAAAAGCGATGTGGATTAGTTGAGTAAAAAACCATTTTGAGAACATTATTTAATCCTTTAAAATTTTTGTTAAAGTAAAAAGATAAATGTTATATATGATGCTACTATTGCTTAGGTAAGAATGCAACATAGAATCAAAATTCAGTTTTAAATCAATTAATCAACTAACAGATTTAAACATTCTCTTTTTAAATAGCAAATCCACTGCAATTTTAAATTTGGTAAAAGCAGCTAGATTTTGCTCTTTAACAATAAAATACATGGGAATTAAATATCCAAGTATAAAACAGAGCAATCAATAGTATGCATCCTATTGTGATAAGTGAAGAACTTGAATTAAAAGCTAGGCTTTATAGACATTAATAAAGTCTAAATAATACTGATATTAAAAACGCTATCATTTAATAAAAATCGCAAATAATAACATAATAGGAAAATATAACAGTGATTGCCCTTATAGCAGTCAAAAAACGGATAAAAATTAAGGAAAAAATGGTGTCCAAATACTAGTGTTAAGCTCCGACAAAAGGTTAAAGCTCAAGTTTATCGGCTTCATCTTCCGAGTATTCTTCTATTGAGCTCAATTCTTCCGCACTACTTTCTTTTTTTGGCTCATCAAAAGCCTCTTTAGAAGCGTGCCGTGAAACGTAATCTAAAAACCACGTTAGAATTCTTTGAGCAAAAAAGACGCAGTTAATGAACTAAAAGAAGGTACAGAAGTAACAAACCTTTGACCTTGGCCTCATAACCTGAAGGATCTCTCATCAAAAGAGCCGCAGCCTCGCCATTAAAGGATCTGTTGGGTTAGGATAACGCAACAGCTGAGGAAGAAACACGTCAAAAATATTTATCAAGTCTTATATAGTGTTAGCAAACATTGTGCTTTTTGGTTGATGCTCACCAAACATGGGGCTCCAAGTTTGATTGATGACGTCTAGGCAAACCGATCCACTTCTAAAACAAACAAGTTAAAGCAAATAAACTTAACGCATACAGTTCGTCGATGTTTGGATGGAAAATCTTATTTATGAACCCAATAGAAGGAGATTTGTAAGGAAACTGATCAGGGAGCTCAACACGAACTTTCCATATTCCTCCTTTATAAGGAGCTATATCTGATTAGAAGGGAAAAGAAAAAGTAATATACTATCATTAGGTCCTTCAAATTTAATAAAAAATTCTTGCATATTATCGTTGACAAGATTAACTTCATACCCGCTCATCAGCCTAAAAGCATAGTTATAATTAAATTCTACTAGGTGTTGAACTATAAAAATACGCACAGTTTCATAACATCAGTCTCAATTCTTCTTCTTGGAGAGGACATATTGAACGTGAAGACAAAATATATTAAATTCTTTTGGTTAAAACTTTGGTAACTTTGAAATAAAAAGCCGTATACTTTGCTTTATAGGATAAGGTATCTTTTATACTTGCTATAAATTAGAAGTTCTAAATGAATTAGTCAAGTTTAAGAGCTATTGTTGATGAGATTTACTTATTTGCAACTTAGTCCTTTGATAATTCGCTCAAATAGACGTATACTGCGATGAGATCAACGTCAAAATTTGGTCGCCACATTGGCTGAATTAATTAAAGAGAAGCGTAGCAGACTCATTAATTCAATTTCGCTTTTGCCTTCTTTATCCTGTTTCTATTGTTATTTATTCGAGGTGGGCCAACCTGGGGATGATACCGCACCGACTAATGGGCAAATAAAGAATCGAAACATATAGGGAAAGGAAGATAAATTCCGGTAAAACTCCACACGTGGAGTTTTGATAGGCCATAAATTTTATGGATCATCTTGTAATTCGCTATCTCAGTTCGGGGCATTGGTGCACAACGGCAATACATTCAAATCATCCCCTACCCAATTTATCTACCGGGATCGAACCTTGGAGCAATGGTCATTGAGTCCATATCCATCACTGGGGATTTCTTTTTTAAAAATTCAGCAGTAGCAGGAATTGCACCACATATCAACCATCCCAATCTTCCTTTTAACCCCATATCATTAATTTAATAATGATAAGAGGGGAGGAGGAAGCAATGTTTCATCCTAGCTAGAACAGGTCATAAAATTGTTTTGGCTTATATTATCCCACCTTACATGTTTTTTAGGCCAATTCATATTTTTTCCATTTATTTTCATATTCATTACAAGCCAATTCATAATTATTTCAATGATTTCATATTCATTATAAGCTAATTAATAATTATTTTATCAACTTTAATAGATATAAATTAAAATCAAAGCCTATTTGTGATCAGAATAATATATATATATAATAGCCTGTAATGAATACAAAAATCAATGAAAATATATGAACTTGCTTAAAATGAATGCAAAAGTCAATGTAAAATATACAATTTAGCTTGTAATGAATGCAAATTAGCCTTTAAAACCCTGTAGCTTGTGGTTATAGGTATGCAAAACTACACCTGGTCTAACACTGGACACCCTCCCCTTAAGCTGCTTTTTTAAGAACTCTATATCTTTATTAAAGTCCCCTTATCCTGATTCTACTATAAAAAATTAAAACTATTCTCCAATACAACTAAATATAATCTGTCAATAAAGTTTTGTTGAATGGTTTGCAAAACATTTAATTAAGCCTCTACTATATAAACCTATTTTGCATAAATCAATGTCATGTTTGCATGACTTGATAGAAAAGGCACCAACCCAAGGACAAGGCTGGATGGCAGGAGGTCCAGAAGGTTAAACTTCAGGCCCTTCCTGATCTCAAGCACACCTTAGACCAATGCTGGGTAAAGGCCAAGTATGCCCAGGTTGGTACAAGTGAGGTGCAAAACACCCAGCCCCTTGTTTTGGCTCAGGCATAAAATGGACAAGCTATATTATAAACAATGATAAACCAATTTGGTTAATTGGTAAATGGTGGTTTAAAACCCATTCTATTTATGAAATTGTGAGCTTGAGTCAAGTACAACTTCAATTGATCACTTGAGTGAGGTCAGTTTTGAAATATTTTGCCCTTTTTGATGGAAGCATGTGCCTATTGATGCACCAAGGCTTAGGATATTTTTGCCAATCCAAAATTTCTCCAAGCTGGTTTAATTATGTTTGCTCAAGACCAATATTTCTCATTGGTCATCTTCTCTAATAAATTTCCTGGTTGTTTTTATATTTTTTCTATATATTGACTTGGGCAAACTTGTGTGCGGACCTCTTCAAGGAGGTCTCATAACCTGTTAGCCAGTTTATTTTATTTAAAATAATGACAGCCTCAGGTACACCACTGGGCCTACCAGGTTCCCTCCAAACCAGGTCACCTATGCAAACAACTCCTGTACCAAACTTAGTCATAAACTGCCCTTTGGGGCACAGCCAAGTTTTGCAGTTTGCAAGATATATTATTACTGTTACTATACTCAACACCTTCGCCCTTGTTAAGAGAGTATCTGTAACTCTCTTGTTCCCTGAGAGGTGGTGCAGGATGCAAACCCACACTTCCAGGTAACTAGCTGTTAAAAAATGGGAAACAAGACACCACGTATGGTGCTATAGCAAAAGGGACCCAAGGCAAGGGTGTACAACGTGGCATACAGTATAAGATAGGCAAGAAACAACAAAACTTTGGTGGACCCCAAAGGGGAGTCCATAACCAAATGTAAATCGGTGCTAGGCGTCTTAGGTGCCTCAATCTGGAGGGGACCAGGGCGGCCCAATGGTGCACCAGAAACTTTAGTTATCTTTAGATAAAATGTAGTGACCAACGTTGTTGGAGACCTCCTTGAAGAGGTCTGTACACAGATTCACCCAAGGAACCATATAAACATAAGAAAATGGGAAAGTTTATTGTGAAAAGTCGACCAATAAGGAATGTTGGTCGCAAACAAACATATTTAAACATCGTTGGGGTAATTTTGAGTCTGTGGAAGTGGTCCCAAGCAAGGATTCCCCAATAGGTGTACGCTTCCATCCAAAATGATAGTATACACTGAAACTGACTTCACTTGAGTAATCAATTGAAGTTGTAACCTACCAAAGCGCATGATTTAATAAATGGAAAGGTTTTGAACCCCCATTTTTCCAATCAACTGAATAGTATCATCATCATTAATTAGATAGCTCATCCATTTTAATACCTGAGCTGATATAAGGGGCTGGGTGTTTTGCACCACACTAGTACCAACCTGGGCATATTTGGCTTGTACCCAGCGTTGGTCCAGGGTGTGCTTGAGGTCAAGAAGGGCCTGAAGTTTCACCTTCTGGGCCTCCTGCCGCCCAACTTTATCCTTGGGATTGGTGCCTACTATTAGGTCATTTAACCATGACAGCCCTGTCTGCTTAGCTTCTGCTCACTTTTCTGGGCTATCATTATATTGATACTGATGATGATCTTCCTTGCTCTGGCCCAGTGCTTTGTTCACCACCAAGTGGGGAACTAGAGAGTTAAAGACACTATCTTGACAATTAATAATTAAATGATAATAATCTGCACAATTGATTTATGATATAAATATCAATGTATAGATATTTCTATATTTATGCTTTTGTAAATCTAACATAACTATCCTCACTGTCATGCTTCATGACATGATTTATGAAGTTGATTGAAGGATAAGGAGGAAGTAAGAAAGGCTAAAGGGGTCAAGTTGGCCACACTCCCAGATTAAAAGTATACCATAGATCAATGCTGGGTTCAGGCTAAGCAGGACCATGTTGATCCCCAGAGATTGCATGATGCAGATCAAGATGTTATATCTTTGGTGTTGAAAATTACCAGTTATAGGTTAGATGAGGATTATTCATTAAATTTTCATTCCAAATGGGAAAAAGTAATATTTACTAAATTTAATATTACTAAACTTAATAAAATGCAGCTGGTATCTAAAACTTGAGTTTACACATACTTGAGGTATAAAACTGCTGTGGATGATAGATTGTGTTATTAGATAAAATTGATTCTAATCCTCACCAAATGATTCAGGCCATTGCCCATTTTTCTTTAGAATATTATTTTTCTGACCAATCTCTGTGTTGGTCATCACCTCTTTTTTAGCACTAGTGGTGCTCAACCAAAAGGGGAGCTAGCACACATCTTTATTTGCAAATGAGCCAAACAAAGGGATTATTGTAAATAAAAACTCATTAATAAAGCCCCTAAGTTATCAGCCTAGGAAGACATATCAGAAGGTGAGGAAGCTCTGGAGAAACTTTTGTCTGGTGCCCGCTTTAGCTGGCAGACCATGGCAGACAACACAAGGGTTGAGGCATCAGTGACATGTAGCATAAGTAGGTATAATTGTGGGTTTTAATCATTAATGAGGCCAGCGGTGTCCATCACCTCAACATATTAAGCAAGTTTATGCTCAGCGAAAGTAATGAGAGTTGGCACACAAGTGAAAGACTTGATGCGCTTTTGGGTTTGAGGATAATTGGGGTCAAACATAGAAGTTTTTTCTGCATTGATGCAAGCACAGCTCACTTCAAAAGTGAGCTCCTCAATTTCATATCTTGCATCCTCATCAAAATTATGGGGGAAATTTAGAATGGGAATACCCTCAACAAAGGGTTTCATCGCCCCATAAATATGTTGGCAGAGGAGGGTGTTGGCCAGAGCAGCTGCTACTACCGCCATTTTGTTTATTTTTTTATAACTAGGGAAACGATTTTTAGATCAAAAATGGTGGGGATGTGTTTATTGGAAGGATTTACAAAAAATTCCTCCAAAGCAAAATCTGGCTTGATATTATATGGCTGGTCATCATCATCAATCCATTTGAGGCACTTGAATGGATTTAACTCAGCTAATGCTGGGTCAGCCACCAGAGTTGGTACAGTGGTGGAACCTGATTGGCTGCAAACAGGTGACTATGGAATCTCAGCCAAAACCGTCTTAGCCATTGGCTCAGAATTCTGTAATTCTGACAAATTTTTTAAAAAATTAAAATTTTGATTGGCTGCTGTTTTGGAAGCAACGCCAGAATTAGCCAAGGTTGGGGGCAGGAGGATCGCACCCCACTTCAAAAAATATGGATGAGACAGCAGCCAGCACAAAGCCAGAAGGAGGAGCAGCAGAAGCAGTGGAGGTGAAAGCCTTAAGACACTTAAGCTTCAAATGATCTAATTCAAAGCACAAGGGCATATGGTGCAGCCATTTTCAACATGCACCCAAAAAGGGTGATCAGGTGTGGATCTGATCACAGTGCGTGGGAATTGTGAGGTGGGTGTCATGATGGAAAGGGTGGATTGTCACAAAAGCGTGAGGCTCTGCCAACTAACCCACCCCATTGGGAACCACAAACTGCAAGATGGGGTCTGCGCCATAAATGTCCAAACCCTCCATCAGTTGGTGGCAAAGGCATTCAGGGGAGCGAAATGATGGCAACCTGACAAACTGGACCACCAAAGTGGCATCATCAAGAAGCTGTGTGCAAACAGTAGGGATAGGAATATTTTTATAAATTACTGGAAGCTTAGATGCTGCCACAGAATCAGCTTCTGAGCGGAAACCAAGAGCAAAATACTCCTTAAAGGGGCATACGTCAATATAGCTGGCAGGACTAAAAACTGCTGTGGCCATCTTGATGATGGCTGCACTTGCATATAGGAAAAAGATTCCCATATTCAACACAGAGGCCAAAATGCATATTGCTCTGTGGGAGCACCAAAGGGCTACTGAGAACCACTTGGGAGCTTGTGAGGTGGTGGGGCAAGTCCCAAGGGGGGACATAACACCTGGTGATGTTGAGAGGGCTAGCAGAGACAGCCAGGGCACAATTCAGCGGTGGCTGAAAGATTTCAGATGGCGGCGCACCACCACTCCAAGCTGGTGCAGCAGGCATTGATTGCATTGACATTGGTAAGGTTCAGCTCATTTGAGCAGTTGTTTTTTGTATTTTTTAAAAAATTGAGTTTGGCTTCAATTCAGGTATTGAAGCAAAAGAAAATGTTCATCACCTCTTCTTTTTATTAAAGGTTATTTTATATACCTACTTATTTTATGATACCTTTTTCTGGCCTGGATGGTTACCTCCTCATATGGATTTTCTAAGTTTTTTTTATAAACTATAAAGGCGTTGTCACATTACTGGGTGCATGTGTATTTTAAATTTTAAATTTATTGCGGGGAAGGCTGACCATGGGACGGACACTTCCGATTATGACTCAGACGAGACAAAACTCAGTACCAGGTGAGGCACCCCAGAGAAGCGATGCTATCTCTTGTTGCCAGCGGGAACGCCACTTATGGGAAGGGGGAGGGAACGTGTGTAGGGGGCGTAGCCACTATTGAGCACGTGTGGAGGAAGGGGTCCGATTTGATGAACCAGACTGGGAACCAGGAGGAGAGCAGCTGCTGGCGACGTGGTGGGAGATATCCAAACATCCACGCTTGAAAGTGTTCCACCAAATGAGACTGGAATCTGTGGACAGCTTCAGGGATGGTGGGGATGGATCCGGCGATGGCATCCAAGACAATCGTGTGGATAGTCCACATGGCGATTGCAACCACCAGAGCACGAAGGGAGGGTGGGAGGGGGAGGCCATTGATGAAGCAAACATATCTCTTGACAGACTGAAGGGATGTGTTTGATCCTGGCCTAGCAGACGTTGGACTTCGCGCCATATTACTTTAGAGGTGGGGCACTTCTCCAGGCGGTGAAACAGCGTTCCATACTGGCCACACATGACACAGGATGAGTGTAAAGCATTAGAGCGCTCAGCTGTACGATACACCCACCTCAGGCAGCGCCACATATGGGAATGGACTTGAGGCTGCAACAGAGGATGGTGTGCGTATTTCCAGATAGTCTTTTGGGTCTCAGTGGAATAAGGGATGTCCATCATGTCCAGGTAGTCCACCCTGGATAGGACATGGGTTCGAATGGGAATCACGCCATCATGGATGGGTAGCCCCTGTACCTCTTGTGTGAACTGAGGAGAGGGGCGGCCTCTTTGGGTTGTATGTCCACTAATACGAATTCTCCACTCTGTGCTTCGCATGGAGAGTAGGACTTGTTTGTAGTGGGTTTTGGTCCCGTGAGGACCTGTGGCTGATGTGTGTGATGCGAGGTATTTCATCAGGGAGTGGGGGTTTGATGGATTGTTGAGGCCCAAGGCCCGGGAGAAGTTGGAGTGGGCCGCGCGGGACCAGTGTTGGGATGGGAGTGTGGGAGCAGTGACGGCTGCAATCCAGGTGCCTAGGATCTTGGCGGCATGGGCTTTGAAGTCAAGTAGGCCCATGCCACCATGATGATGAGGGCCAAACATGACCTCTAGCCGTACTGGTGGAGGGCGGCCTGACCAAAGCCATCCTTGTAGCAAAGCATACAGGGATTTGAAGAAGCTCGGGGAGAAGGGGATGGCGTGGGCTCCAAACCAGACTTTGGATAGGAGCATAGAGTTGGCAAGAACAACCCTGCCAGTGAGGGTAGTAGGGTGGGCTCTGAGAGAGGCGATTCGCTTCGTCACGTTGTCCAGTATATGGCCCTCCATTACTGCTGACGCGTATCCTCCTGCCTCCAACCACACGCCCAGATGGCGTACCAGTCCTATGGTAGGTCGCGGCACAAAGGGGAGCATCAGTGGAGCGTTGTGTTTTGAGTTAGTAAGGCGTGGACTTGGGCGAGCAGCTGGACTGGGTTGGGAACTACTTTCTGGGGCCCAGCAGTTCTGAAACCGACCAAGGAGGATGATTTTGGTTTTGGAGGCGTTCAGTGCCGCGTTGCTTACCCGGGAATATTCCTGGATGAGGGCTTCAAGCGCACGTGCATCTTTATTATTAGACACCCCCACCACGCAATCATCTGCAAATGCCATCATCTTGACTGGGGTTTGGCCTGGCACATGGACCCCAGTGAGTTGGACATTCACATTTCGCAGTAGTGGGTCAAGGCTGAAGTTGTATAAGAGTGGGCTCAGGGGGTCCCCTTGTCGCAGGCCCCTTTGAGGATGGACTACTTCCATTAGGAAACCTGGGCCGCGCACAGCCATTGTTGCAGATTCCGTGAGCAGCATCACCCAGTTAATGAAGTGGGGAGGTAGGCGGAATTGTTGTAGGCAGGCCCTAAGGTATTCCCAGTTTACTCTATCATAGGCCTTTTGTTGGTCCAAGAATACAAGTGCCCCAGAGGCTGTGGACTGACATACATTAGCCACAGAGTGCACGTTATCCCAAATCGACCTTCTGGGGATGAAACTGAATTGTTCTGGAGAGATGGTGGCAGATGCTACAGTCCCTAAATGGTTAGCCATGATTTTTGTTAAAATTTTGGTGTCTGTGTTTGTTAGAAAAATGGGGCGCCAGTTAGCTAAGTCTAGCCTATCCCCTTTCTTGAAGAGTGTGACTGTAAAAGCCTCATGTCCTCCTGGTAGGAGGCGCATTTCTAACAGGCTTTGGTTGAGTGAGGCTAGCAGCAATGGGGATATATATTTAAAATATTTTTTGTAGAACTCATATGGAATGCCATCTGGGCCTGGGCATTTTCAGTTTGGCACACCGCGAATGGTAGTCCATAATTCATTTGGAGTAATTAAATTCATTATTTCCGGGTATCAGAAAATGGTGCAGATATGAGCTCTGTCAAGAAATTCTGCCATTTCGGCTGGCTGAATTGGTTTGGCTCGGTATAACTTGGAGGAATATCTTTGCATTTTGATTGCCACTTCAGCCGGTGTGTCCACAATAGAATTATCCAATCTTCGCACCTGTGTGCAGGCCACGCTCTGACGTGGTGCAAAATTTTTTTGAAGAAGTATGCGGTGCACTTGTCACCTTTAGTGATGCGTGTGGCCCTGTATTGGACACAAACTCGATGTTTGTGTTGCCTTTCAAGTGCGTTGAGGTGGGCTGCTGCCTCCACCCACTTCTGGCCCCATGCAGGGCTATATCCTGAGGCTGGAATGTTGGACTCCAAGTGGGCCAATTCTGCCAGCGCACATGATATAACCGCCGAAGTGGCTCATGAGTGTCTGGATGAGAGATGGCGATAGTGGCGGATGGTGTCTTTTTTGAAAGTTGCCCATGTGGAAATGGGGTCCGCACAAAATGGTACAACAAATGATTTTGCCAAAGTTGCCTCTTCCACCCACATGGAAAATCCTGGCGACGCAAGCTCTGGGGGCGGATTTTGCACCAATGTGGGGCCTTTGCAACTGTGACAGGTAAGTGGTATCTTATTGAGACCAGTCGGTGGTCAGAGAATTCCATTTTCGTTGTTTTGAAGTGGGAGATGTGGGGTTGGAATTTCGCCGGCGCTAGAATAAGGTCAATGTGGGTCATGGACCTTAATTGGCCGTTGTGGATGTGGGGACGCATCATGTTTTTGAGCAGTGGGGCATGTCGCAGCAGCACATCCATTAACCCAAGGGTGGCTTTTAGAATGCATAGTTCTATGTGACCCTGTGGGGCGTGGGGTGAGGGCAGCCACTGGTCCATTGGTGAGGTTAGCCAACAGTTCATGTTGCCAATTAGGAAAGAATTGGGGGGTAGCGGGAGGGATTTGACTGATGAGAAAAATTCCTGACGCTCTTGTGCACCGTTTGGGGCATAAATGTTGACAATTGTGTGTGCAACATTGGCCCATGAGAAGGTGACAATGAGCACTCAGCCATTTAGGAATGTTTCTGAAGATGTAAATTTGAAAAAATTGTTTTTCCAAATTAGCACCCCACAGTGCTTTGACCAAAAGGATAGGGATGGTAGGAGCATTATTTTCCAAGCATCCTCGGAACCTTGTGGACAGTGGGTTTCCTGGATGGCCAGGATATCCACGGGTAAATTATTTTGTAAAAAACTCAGTTTCCTAGCCCGGGATGGGGAGGCCTTGAGTCTGGCAATATTCAGCATCCCTAGAGTGAAGGTTTCCCCCATTGCACCTTAGGTGCGAGGGGGTGGGCCCCCTGGCCCACCAGCCTCTTCCAGGTCCCCATGGGCTTTCACAGCAGCGCGGGTATTAGCAGCAACACTATCAGGGTTTTTGTTAATTTTTGCGGAAAGAGTCACGTTGGCTTTGGCCTTCACTTTTTGTTTTCCCGACATCGGACGAATTTTTTGCGGTGTGGATAAGTTTGGTGCACCGTCGAGTGGGGCAAAAAAATTTTTTTTGGTTGGGATAGGTCCCAAGTCAGTTTCAACTGGGGCTTGGGTGCAGTGATTGGGTGAGATCGAATCTCCCATCAGATCCTTGGATTGAGTGGCCCATTCAGCTTGGGCCTCCCAATCTGATTGATTGATGGATTCCCGAGTTGCTTCCACCGCGAAGGTCTCTATGTCCTCCTGGTGTTGTGAGTGTGGGATGGTGGTGGTGACCTTGGCCGCTTCCTTGGCTGCAGTCCTACGGGCCTGCTTGGCCTTCTTCCGCTCCTGCAGAGAGATGGGCTTTACCAATAGGTAGCAGCCTTGTGCTCCCCACGGGAAAGCCTCTTTGGTGCTTGCAGTTGGTTTGTAGTGCGCCTCTCCGCTGGCCATGGCCGCCGAGGGGTGCTCTTGGAATGTAACGCCCTCTTTAATGGGGCACGTGTGTGCCTTATGGCCAAACGCATCACAGTGGGTGCAAATGGGGGGCGCGCTGTCCACAGTCACCCGGAATGGGTGGGTGGTGTGCCCTGCGATGTCAATAAAGGTGGAGTGCGGGATCTGGGTTAGGTCCTTCGCAATCTCCTCAGTTGGGGTCAGAACTGCGATGGCTTTGCCAGTGCACAGGTTGGCATCAGCGTGAAATGTTGCATTTCAAAAGATTGTATTTCACTGTATATGGCGAGACTATCTTTCAGGTGTTGCTCCAAAATGTCACATTTTACCATATTAGGCAAAAAGTCAAACGTGAGGAAAATTTGGTTTGATTTTATCCATCTGGTGTATTTAGTTTTGACGACCTGTTGCCCTTCGGGGAGGTTGACCACTATGCGCACCGCTGCAGCCTCGTCTGCTGCTATTTTGCTTTCAAAACCTAGGTCCAGCCAACCGCGCGACATGGAGTGAGGTGCAATGTACACCACGGTCGGGAAAATTTTGTGTACATCTTCACAAAATTTTTCCCATAGGGCCATTTTTTGGATGTCCAGATACACACAGACTCCAAATTCCACTGACAAAAGTGGCTGGGAATGTGGCGTATTGATGTACTGGTTGCATCGTGCTTGCCACGCGAGTATCTCTGGGGAAATTGTGACCGCCAGTTTTTTTTGATTTTTTCTATTCCGCTGGATTCTCCGGGGCGTTTTCGAACGTTAGAGGCCGCGGGCCTTCCGCCTGCTCCTCTTGCCTTGCTTGCCCAACTGCTCCCAGACATGGGCGCAGACTAATCCCCTCTATGAGATTATCAAACTAGATTTAGTCTTGAATTGAATGGGTTGCAAAAGTGTTTGCATTGAGAAAGAAAAGTTGGGTGCATGTGTATTGATTTATTAATATTTTATCCTTGGAAAGAAAGAGACACTTTCCACACACTTATTAACTTGAAAAGTTGAAGTAATTGCTTTCCCTAGCTTTTCTTTTCTGATTTTTCAAGCTATTATGGCACTTTTAATTTTAACATATAGAGCATACAATTCAGATTTGCTGTTAGTATAACTATTAGAAGTACTCTAAATGGAGCAAGAATAAGGACCATATAATATAGTATCTACAGAATTATCTAGAATGTATACATCAACATTATTTAGCATAAAGTTTATTTGGTTTAAAATCAAAGAGCTTAAGAATTTTCCTACTTTTAATTATATTAGATCCTACTTACCCATAATTGTAGATTAATTGTAAGTCCTTAAGCACAGACCCTTCGCTTGGACCATGATAAGCACCTCTGAAGGCATGAGAGGCGTCTTGTAAGTCAAGATGACCAGGCCCTCCATCTGGATTATAAACAATTTCCTCATTGCATAAGAAAGGGACAAGCCTCCAAAGGTTCCCCTCTTCCAGATCAGAAACATAGCATATGTGGTAGATGAGCAATGAGTTAATGACTTCAACCCTAAAATCTTACCTCTCTACCCCTATTCCTCTCCTAATTTTTTTTAAAATGATTGAAGGACTGTGCAAGGAGGTTGTCTAGTCTAAGGGCCCACAGCATGACACTATGGCTCACTCCAACCAGGGCCCAGTCACTGCTTATATTTAAGATACTGTAACTGAGGGGCTTTCAAGGCCCAGTATGCCTTTGTCTGTGAACCTAAACCCACGGATGGGGGGGTCAACCTGTGAGGGAAATAATCATACTAAACCCCCAATACTCCTATCCAGGTGGGTGGCCTCGCCAAGCACACTGGGCTGAGGTGTGACAAACTGGCCTCTGTTGCCTTGAGGTCACTCTGGAAACTACCATCCTAAAGTGATGGGTGCAGGCTGAGGTGCAGCAGACAAAGATGTCCTGTCAGCCTCTGGTCACCCGCTTCACAGCTTTTGACAAGCTCCCTTAGCCAACCTCCACTGGGCTGGGATATTTCACTCTACCAGAGCATCATCACCCCAAAAGATCTCAGGATGTACACCCCCTTCCTCACTTCCAATCACACCGCCATCTGCACCAAACCAATCTGCCAGATGAGGAGCCCGCCCAACCAGACACCACAGGACCTAGTATAGATCTCCCCATTCCTCAAATAAAATACAATAAAAATTATATTTAGTATAACAGGTCTAGAAAATAGCTTCCTTTATTTGGGGTGAGCATAAAGTTTGGAATAGAATTCATAAGTAAGGTCTGTTGGGGCTTGCCTCACTCTAAAAATTACCTAAAAAGGCTAAATGCATTGTCAGTCATGAGGCATGTAAATGCCTCTGGAATTAATGGCGTTCTGGCAACTCATTGGCAAATGGGGAACCTCAAAATGGACAACCACTTAAATATTTATTAAAATAATTATCCCGCTATTGACCCAATTAAAAACCTCATCAGAATAACAGAATCTAAACTATCAACATACTCAAATCTCATAATTCCCAACCTTACAAGATTCATGTATGGTCATTGACCATTACAGATATGGCACAACCCTGTCTAAAACCCCTTATAAGCCTTATAACGCCTGTTTAGTCAAATCAGGTTTTTATTAGTAGTATGGATTGCAAATAGAACTTTCAGATCATCAAATATAAACAAAATGTTTTTTTGATAAAATACCAATGGAATGGGTTCTATAAAAACTAGTGTCAATGATCCACCAATCCAGATAAATCCATCCAAGATTGGTAGCAGCCCTTTAAATTAATCTTTGATCAGGAGATCTCTTTAGCAAAATTAAGATGTGATTTGATTATAAAAGCCTCTTCTCAACTAATAGCAAAATATTTGACCCACCCAATTAGGAGATTCTGCAGAGGGATCTTTCTTTTGCTTTGATACCTAAATTGAAGCAAAATTTGGATTTTTAAAAAAAATACAAAACACAACCACTAGATCAAGCCAAAGCTTACCGATGTTAATGCAATCAATGCCTGCTGCACCAGATTGGAGTGGTGGTGCGCCGCCATCTGAAATCTTTCAGCCACCGCTGAATTGTGCCCGATCTGGCTCTGCTAGCCCTCCCAATGTTACTGGGCGTTATTTCCCCCTTGGGACTTGGCCCACTACCTCACAAGATCTCAGGTGGTGCTCCAGAGCCCTTTGGTGCTCCCACAGAGCATTATGCATTTTGGCCTTTGTGTTGAATATGGGAATCTTTTCCCATATGCAAGTGCAGCCATCATCAAGATGGCCACGGCAGTTTTCAAACCTGCCAGCTATATTGACTTCTGCCCCTTTAAGGGGTATTTTGACCTCAGCTTCCATTCTGAAGCTGATGCAGTGGCAGCAGCCAAGCTGCATTTAATTTATAAAAATTCCTCTGCCCAACATTTGCACCCAGCTCCCAGATGAGGCCACTTTGGTGGTCCAGTTCATTAGGTTGCCCTCCTTCCTTTCCCCCAAACGCCTCTGCCACAAGCTCCCGGAGGGTTTGGCCATTTACAGTTCAGACCCCATGTTGCAGTTTGTGGTGCCCCATGTGGCAGATTGTCTGGAAGGCCCTCATGCCTTCATGACAATCCGCCCATTTAAATGTGAAACCCATCTCACGATTCCCACCCCTGCACTGTGATCAGGTCTGCCCCTGATCATCCTTTTTGGGCGCGCATCTAAAACAGCCATGCCATCTGCCCCTTGTGCTTTGAGCTTGACCACTTGAAGTGCAAGTGCCCCACAGTTTCCACTTCCGCTGCTTCCACCACCCCTCCTTCTGGCGCCGCCCCAGTGGCTGCCTCACCCCAAATTTTTGAATGGGGCATGATCCTCTTGCTCCCACCCTCAGGTAATTCTGGCGCTGCTTTGAAAGCAGCAGCCAATCAAAATTTAAAATTTTAAAAGATTTGAATAATTCTGTTGGGTTACAGAATCCTAAGTCATTGGCTGAAACAGTTTTGGCTGAGCTGCCATGGTTGACTATTTGTAGCCAATCAGGTTCTGCCACCATACCAACTCCTGTGGCTGGGCCAGCGCTAGACAAGCTTAATCCATTCGAGTGTCTCAATTGGATTGATGATAGCGACTGGCCATACAATGTGAAGCCAGATTTCGCGTTGAAGGAGTTTTTTATTGATCCTCCCAATTTGTGCCCCCGCCATTTTTGCTCTAAAAAGCGGTTTTCCAAATTATATGAATATCTATCAAATGGCAGTGGAAGCCGCAGCTGCCCCTGCCAACACCCTCCTCCACCAGCATCTCCATGAGGTAATGGAACCCCTAGTTGAGGGTATTCCCATCCCAAATTTCCCTTCCAATTTTGATGAAGATGCTAAATATAAAAATTGAGGAGCTTTCTTTTGGTGCAAGCTGTGCTTGCATTGATGCGGCAAAAACTTCTCTTTTTGACCCCAATTATCCTCAAACCCAAAAGCGCATCAAGTCTTTCACTTGTGTGCCAACTCTCATTACTTTCACTGAGCATCAACTTGCTCAATACATTGAGACAATGGATACTGCTGGCCTCATAAACAAAGAAAACCCGCAGCTATACCTCCTTATGCCCTATGTCGTTGATGCCCCTACCCCTATGTTGTCTGTCATGGTCTGCCAGCTAAAGCGGGCATCGGACAAAAGTTTTTCCAGAGCTTCCTCACCTTCTGATATGGCTTCCTAGGCTGATAACTTAGGGGCTATATTAGGATTTTTCTAATTTATGATAATCCCTTTGTTTGGCCCATTTGCAAATAAAGATGCGTGGCGGCTCCCCCGTTTGGGTTGGGTACCACTAGTGCTAAAAAAGAGATTCTTCAGAGGAATAGGAGCATGCCAATTCCTAAACTCCCTCTTAATTCTCCCCTGCAAACTAAAAGGGCAACCGCCCTCCTTATGGTAAATTTGCTGTTTACTTTTTAATTTACCTTAGTTAAACCAATCTCTTTTCATTTTTCATCTGTGAAATTCAATTCTACATCTTGGTTTTTCCTTTGCCAACTTCATCTGGAGATGCAAACTGTAATCCACAAATTGTCACTAACATTCATATAGTGGGTATTACAATCCTCAGACTCAATGGCACTCTGCACCATAATTGAGTTAGTAAGACTGTGTGCCTCCAATCCTGACTGCCAATACATCATGAATGCCATGTACATCTATAAATGTAAGACGCTCTGCCAATCTGCCACTAATGTGGTGCAACCTGTCCAATATATGCCCATATAGACCCTAGATCCATTCTTATACAACTACTAGCTTTAAAACTTGAGGTTTGTCACCCTCCCTGTCTCTCCCACCCATGGGGTTGTCCAGTAAGACCCTTGGTTGCCCCAATTGCAGTCCTCTGGCTTGTTAAGGCGCCTATAGTATATTGAAACACTGATTTACTCCCTAAATAACTCCTAGAGTATCCCACTACCAAGTCTGTAATGGGCAGGTTGAACCAACCGTTACATTTTCTCTCACAATTTTATAAATCCAAACCCATTTCAATATTCTTTTAGAAACTTTTGGCCAAAGTTGGGACTGTCTTTGGGCTGTTACCCTCCCAAGCCATTCTTTAGGCTCATAAGAGCTTAAAGAATGGTACAGGAGAGGCTTTCTGGAAAGGAAATTTCAAATTTGGGCCCATACAATTTTAAGGATTCTTTTGTAATTCACTCTGTTCCTACCCTTAGTATGAAGTTCTATAATGTCTTTTAAGGCCACCCTTATCTTGTCTTACCTGGAATTCTGTGACACGATAAGTTTCTATCACGTTAGTAAAACTTGGAGTTTTTAGGGTTTGATCTCCCCCATCGCTATGTCTTTTTCCTTGGTGTAATATAGTCACCAAAGTATCAGGACTTTATCATCTATGACAATTTTATTTAGTAATAAATAAATGAGGTTAATTATAAGGTTTGCAATCTTGCTTAGCTACTTTGGCTTTTTTCTCACTTTGAGTTTTTATAATTTAAGGTCTAATTGTTTAGTTTCATGAGGCATTGACACTTAACTTGATAGATAAACCTCGCGTTGGACATTATCACAGCATTTTTTCAACTGTTGATAAACTTAAGGCAAGATGGATATTTTAAACTTGGATGTAATAACTGTTAATGCTGTCAGGATTCAAAATGATGAGAAAGCTGAAATCCCTGCACCCAAATCGAGCCTTAACTGATTGACTCTCAAGACAGTGTGAAAGGAACCTTATCCTGAAAGCACTGAAACTAGATTTGATCAGAAAGCATCAACCATATATGAATCAATGCAATCACCTTCAGAAATCCCATCCCGCTTCCTGAATCACAAGAGGTGCTGCCCCCACCACAGCGGTAATGAAGATGATGCAGTACAATGAGGGCTCCATCCAGGCAGTTGATCAAGAAAAAGTAAAAGATCCTGATCTCACAGGGCCACAAAGGTTCCTAAGGCACCATTTCCCCATACACCCTATATTTATTGACACTTTCTAACTCAATAAAGTAGCCTATATTCTCTCCATCTTTTAATTTTCAACTTTTCCTCTAATTTTCAGCTTTGATTCCAGTTTCAGACTTTGGTGACAGTTAAGAGGACTGTTACATTAAAAGAAGTGGTGCCCAATACAGGGAGCTCTGATCTGTCATAAATGAAACGTCTATCATGAACAATGGAGAATACAAACAGTCATGATGATTAATCTGCTGATTGGTCAAGAAGCGTTTCTTAATAATCTTGTACCTTGTGGTATAAAATGATGCACACGCAGGCTGATTTTCTAGATTTTTGGGCCACGTTCCAGTTCTCTCTGCCCTAAGTTGATGGAAAGCAGTATCAACTTCAGTATGAGAACCTTAATAACATTGTCCAACAGTTAGTAAATGGCATCTACTCTACGAGCGCCCAATCCAGCCGCTCCCACGCCTCCTCCGTGCCCTCTACCATATGGGACCTTTATACCTTGAGCCAGCTACCAGTGGGAGAACTCACCCTGGGAATTGAACGCTACTTTTTGACTTTGTTCACCTGGCTATTCATCACCTCCTCCAATTAGCTTTATTGCACTATCATGAAGTCTCCCAGCAACTGAGGCTCACCTAAACCTTACACTCCCATGTTGTTAACTTTTACAATGTGGCCTCCTCCTCTTTTCATGACAACTGCAAGGCCATTATTGATACCTGACAATCAATCAACAAAGCCTGAGGTCAAATCACGATGTTGGATAGTGGAATCTCTGGCTACCTTGAGGACCAGCTGCATCAGAATATCCAACTCCTAAAAGCTGCTTGGAACCAGCTCTACTAAGTTGAAGATTTGGTATGCACCCTGCAACAACACTATTGGGAGCTTGCTTTTCGCAATTACACCTCAGGATGAAGGGCATGAAGGATTAAAGGACTTGAGGGACCTGAAAGACTTGAAGGTCCCCGTGGACTTCATAGGCCTTCAGTCCCCACAGTACTTATCCCTGGAGACCCTGAAGACACTTGGCGAAAGGAAGTTCTTGGCATAACAGTTTTGTCTGTTGCTGAAGTCCAAAAATGGGCTTGAAGCTTAAAATTAGTAATACAAAAAATGAAAAGATGGAGAGAATATAGCCTATGTAGTGTGTTAGAAAGCGTCAATATTCATAGGGCGCGTGGGGACATAGTGCCTCAGGGACCTTTGTGTCTACATAAGATCAGAATTTTACTGGTTTCCAGATTGGCCGCCTGGATGGTGCTCTCATTGTACCGTGTCATCCTCATGACTTCAGCGGTGGGGGCAGCGTTTCTCATGATTCAGGAAGTGGGATGAGATTCCTAAAGGTGATTCTATCGATTCTCATACATGTGAACTTCTTGATCAAATCTAGTTTTGGTGCCTTCAGGATAAGGTTCTGTTCACGCAGGCTTGAGAGTAAGTCGGTCAAGGCTTGATTATGAGCAGGGATTATATATTGCTTATCATCTCAAATCCCAACAATGCCCCTTAAGATCCTGCCAGAGGGGAGTATAGGTCCAAAGGAACTGCCCATGCACTTAGTCACCACTGTACCCTGATCTCAAATTAGCAATGGAGTTCTCAAAATTCACCTTGTGAATAATTTTATAAGATCCAGACCAAAGAACGTCAAGCTTATTATGTCAACCTCTGGGTCAATAGTTATAGAAGAGAACAAGGTCACCTAATTGAAAAATGTTTAAGGAGGATTGGACGACATTAAATTGGGATGTCTCCCTTTTGATGGTGACGATGCCTTGCGTGGCTAGAGCTTGAAGCAAGACAATTTTATTAGCTAAAGACCTCATGCTTAAATCAGAGTTATCAGGAGCGGAAATTTGAGCAAAGGCTGAAAGCTACTTGGGAGCTGCGGAGCACGTCCATATAGAGTTTCAAAGGAGGTAATTTTAATGACTTGGTGGTAGCTTATTCAGTAGGCAAGAAACGCACTGGACAGATAATGATTCCAGTGACCAGGGTCAGAGATGGCAATCTTTTAAGATAGAGATGAAGGTTTTATTAGCGCGTTCCACAGCCACATTAGTGATGAGTTGTATGGGGCGGCAAAACTTTGGTTAGTGCCAAAAGGCAAAGTAAGTCTTTGGACTACCTGCGAGGTGAAAGTTAATCTAATGTTTAAAAAGTAATATTTATGGGCATCCATGCTGGGTGAAAACGGATCGAATAAGGAGTAGAGCAGTGGCTTTTGCAGTAGCAGCAGGGACAAAATCGCTTTGACCCATTCATTCAGATGATGTGTGGCTAAGAGGATATGGTTATGGCCATATAATCCAGTGGGAAGAGGGCCTATCACATCAACTCTAACAACATTGAAGGGTCCTGTCAGGGCGATGACTGGGTGTTGATATTTAGAACTGGAGCAGTCTTGGGATCCGCAAGTCATACGTGCCTCCAAGACCTCATGGATAGTCCCCACCATTCATCTATTAACATCGTGAATTCAACCATTTATGAGTCTTTTTAACTGCCATGTGTCCCACAGTAGTATGGCCCTCTATGATAACGTCAGTTTGGGAAAAAAGAGGAGACAAAAGGAGCCATTTCTTTTTGGCCTTCTTGTAGAGCAGACCGTCCTTGATTTGGGTGCCTTAGTTCATCTTTTGAAACTCAAATTGGACTTCAGAAGCTTCCAACTCTCAATGTTCATGTTGACCAATCATAACATACAGTTGGTCCTCCCTGGGGGTCAAAGTGCTAGCACTGGAATCCTGGAGAGGCTGTTAGCGTTTTGATGAATAATGCCCGCACAATGAACAAAGGCGAAATCATAGCTCTGCAGTTGTAAGGCCTATTGGGCTAAATAGCCATCTGGTCCTTTCTCTGCTGGAGCCATCGGAGTGAGTAATGGTCAGTGAAGATGGTAAAGTGGGTACCATAGAGATATGGCAGGAAATGTTTGATGGCTAGCTAGACAGTAAGGCACTCTCTATAATTAACTCTCTAGTTTCATTTGTTCTTGCTCAGAGTCTTGCTAAAATAGGCCACTAGATGATCGACCTGATTTTTGTCATGCTGGGCTAGGATATCCCCAACAGCAACATTTCTTGCGTCCATGAACAACATGATGGGATGATTAAAACGTGGGTGTACTAAAATGAGTTTAAAACTTAGAGCGGACTTCAATGCATTATTAGCCTGTTCTTGTTCAGGCCATCATTCAAACGGCACGTTCTTCTGCAGGAGGTAGAATAGAGGCTCAGCTAGGTCAGAAAACCGAGGGATAAACTGATGATAATAGCCCACCATGCCTAGGAACACCTGAATATCCCTTTTGCTCTGAGGGTGCGACATCTTTACTATTATGTCAGCATTATTAAGTATGGGCTGGATGCCATCCTTTAAAACTTTGTGTCCCAGAAAATCAACTACAACTGAAAGAAAGAGCCCTTCTAAGGGTTGATCTTTATAGAAGTTTTCCAGAGCCAATTGAATAACTTCTTAAGAGGCTCAACCTGTCCATTAAAGGTTAATGAGAAAGCAGTAATTTCATCTAGGAAGACGAGGACATATGACAGCTTCAAGTCCCAAGGATCCCATCCATGGAGCGTTGGAAAGTGGTCGGCGCATTACAGAGACCCTGGGGTATATTGTGGGCTCAATTAGTCCTTTGTTGGCTATGAGTGCGCACTTAGCTTGATCTTTGGGGGCGAGCTCCACTTACCAATATACACTGGCAAGGTCCATTGAGGAAAAGTACTACAATATGGTGAGCAGTTGGAGGGAGTCATCAATTTGGGGCAGAGGATAACTGTCCTTTTTGGTAATGAAGTTGAGCCATTGATAGTCAATCCCCACCCTGTGGCTGCCATTCTACTTCTGAACCAGCAGGAGAAGAGAGGCCCAAGGGCTCTGCAAAGGCACTAGGATTCCAGCGTTAAGTAGTTGTCTAAATTCCACCGCCACCTGGACTTCTTCAACCTTTCTCTTTTGGTAAGGTTGGGACCAGAAGATGAGAGCCTTCAGTCTCCACGGAATGTAGGGCTCCATTCATACTCCAAAAGTCATAGGTCAAGGCTGAAAATAGGCCTGAATACTCCCTTAAGAATTCTTAAACTTTGAACTCTTGGTCTTCAGTGAGGTCCTTTCCCGATTCTGGTGTCAACCAGGGCCACTGACAGGGGAGTTTCCATCCAAATTCTCTTAGGCTCCCAAAACTATGGACATCGTTGACAGTCTCCACTGTCAGGAGATGGACATAGGCGGCAGGAAAGTTTGAGCCTACTACCTTGGGTTTGTTGGTAAGGTTGTCCAACAACACTAATATAGATCCAGCATAAGCTGGATCTAAAATTCCTGGGCAGGTTAGCACCACCTTACCGGATAGTATGTCTAGGCCTCAGATTTCTAGCAGGTATCCAGAGGGGATGTTAACATGGACCTGGGTGTCAGATATGACTTGGGACTTTGAAGGTATTGTGGTTGCCCTAAGTAAGTATATTGGCATGCCTTCTTGTCCATCAACAGCAGTGGGCAATAGGACTTAAGAGCCTCTTACATGATATTCAAGCCAATCAATTTGGCACTCACTCTCCAGTAGGCAGGCATGCCTTGAACTCCATCTTAGAGTTGCGGGAGGAAGAAAAGATCAGGGGGACCTAATGCCTTAGTAGGGATAGAAAGCCATCATCATAATGGACTACTGCTGAGTAGTATCAAAGAAACGAGTTCAAAAAGCAGGTCATAGCTAGAGTTTTCTAGTGTGACAGTGGGGTATTTACAACAAGCTTCCCAAATCAAGTGGTAGGGAAGAAAAGATCTTATAGACCGAGTACAATGCGGGCCAGCTGTGCCATACTCCATTTAGTGTGGAAAGTACAGAGAGATCATGATGCGCTTCATCAGCTTGGCCAATATAACGTTTACAGGGAGCCACTGTTGACTATGGCGAGAACTGAATCTTATGAACTCAAACTGCAAAGCGGGTAACCAGACTTCCAAATTGGGGAGGTAGCATGAGAAACATGGGAGAGTCATTGGAAGAAAAATAAGCAGTATCAATTTCCTTTTATAACGGGTGTCAAAACTTCTTCTTCAGGTACAATAACTCCGATATAATTTGAAGTTATGAAGGAGTCTTGAGGCATGGTAGGGTTTCCAGCATGGGGCGCCTCGTCCATCATCCTGACGTCCCTTTTCCCGCCTCCTTGGAAAGTCATTTCCAGAAGGACTTAGCTATGAAGGAAACCATTAAAGTAGGTGCATCAAGGTCAAGAATTCTTCTAGTTTTCAACCACATGCACTTGAGGTTGTTTGGAGGGATCCAAAGAGGTAGCCTTGAAGTGCAGGGTCGATGCAGGGATCTCATTAATCGCTTTCTTGATTTTTAAGAAGCAGATAAAACCATTCTTTTGTCCAAACACATGAATTTGAACTTTGGGGTAGGATACCAACAAAGAGATGATAGCGGTGATAGCATCGTCTAAGGTAATATGATTGATAGTAACCAAGGGCTGCGCTTGAGTGTAGAAAAAGGTGGCGAACTCCATGGGGCTCTCTCCTTTATTCAGAAGTATATCCATGAATGCTTGTTTTTGGTTATCCAGGGCTCTATTGCTGCTAGATTCTTGGATTAAGGCTATAGAAAACTGTTCCAAGGAATAGCACTCCTTCAAATGGGTGGTCATGATCTTCTGGGCTGTGCTGTTGAGGCAGAAATGATATGCTTCACTTCCTGCTTATCGGTGGCCTCTTCCATGGAACTTTAATATGGATACAGTTAGGAGGCAATACTTTTCTGGCTAGAGGTGAACCTTACTTTGAAAATAAGTTTAAAGTTAGTTACAAGAGGAGTGGAGAGGGTTTTAATGCCAGGGATGGGTGCGGGTTTGGAGACTAGGTCGCTGCACAGTCTCTGGGGACCTGCTTGTACAACCGTCATCTTAGGCCTTTAAGGTCCTCTTGGATATCGTCCCAGTTTCGGTTGAGGGTGTAAACGGAAGCCTTATTCACAATTTTTTCTTTTAAGAATTGAATTTCAGCTCCTTGAAAGCGAAGCTGGCTCTCAAGGGTGGTCAAATGGGTCTTGAACCTTCAACAAGTTGTTCAAGATGGGAGATAAGGCTATTGGTAAGCTTGGTGAAGGTGCTAAAGTTGACCATTTTTTGTGACAATGCCTCGATGGAGACCTTAGGGTCAAGGGGGACTCCATCTACTTGAGTTTTCATCGCTGATCTAAATGCCAAATTTGATTATGTAAGGTGTCCAGAGCTGCTAACACATCCTTTTACCAGGGGTTGTCAGGGTCACCAGAATAGGTACTGCAGGGCCTGGGGGCCCTCGAGGTACAAGGGGATTTTCAGTCATTCAGATTCCTCACGTTCTTCAGGGCCTTAGGGCTCCCCTAGGACCTTTGGGTCCTCCACTCCCAGAGGTGTAATTACAAGAGGCCAGCTCCTGATAGTGTTGTTTCAGGGTCCATACAAATCTTCAACTTTGTGGAGGCGCTGGTTCCAAGAAGCCTTGAGGAGTTGGATATTCTGAAGCAGCTGGTTCTTGAGGTATCCAGAGATCACGCTATCCAGCACTATGATTTGGCCTCGTGTTTCATTGATTAATCATCAATTATCAATAGTTGCCTTACAGTTGTTGTGGACGAAGGAGGAGGCCACGTTGTAAAGATCAACAACATGGGAATGTAAGGTTTGGGTGAGCCCCAGTTGTCGAGAGACTTCATGGTGGTACAACCCAACTAACTAGAGGAGGTAATGAATAGCTGTGTGAGCAAATTTTCAGAGGTAGCGTTCAGTTTTCAGGGTGAGTTCTCCCACCAGTAGTTGGGACAAGGTATAAAGGTCCTGCATGGTAGAAAGCACAGAGGAAGCATGGGAGTGGCTTTAGTGGGCGCCCACAGAGTAGATGTAGTTATCAGATGTTGGACAATGTCAATAAGGTTCTCATACTGAAGTTGATACTGATTTCCAACAACTTAGGGCAGAGAGAACTAGAACATGGCCCAAAATTCTAGACTATCAGGCCGTGTGGGAAGCACTTCATACCACGAGGTACTAATCCATTGAGCAATGCTCCTTGACAAATCAGCAGATTGATCATTATGACTGCTTGTATTCTCTATAGTTCATGATAGACGTTTCATTTATGACAGATCAGAGCTCCCTGTAGTGAGCACCACTTCTATTAATGTAACAGTTTTCTTAACTGTCACCAAAGTCTGAAACTGTGCTTAAAGCTGAAAATTAGCAGAGAAGTCAAAAAACGAAAAGATGTAGAGAATATAGATTACTTTATTGAGTTAGAAAGTGTCAATATTTATAGGGCGTATGGGGACATGGTGCCTGAGGGACCTTCGTGGCCCCATGAGATCAGGCTTTTTACTGCCATCCAGATCAACTACCTAGATGGTGCCCTCATTGTACTGCATCGTCCTCATGACCACAGCGGTGGGGGCAGCGCCTCTGGTGATTAAGCAAGTAGGGACAGGATTCATAAAGGTGATTCTATCAATTTTTGTATGTGTGATGCTTCCTGATCAAGCCTGGTTTCAATGCCTTCAGGATAGAGTTCCATTCATGCTCTTTTAAAAGTTGATTGGTTGAGGCTCAATTCAGGAGCAGGGATTATGGCTTAATCATCATTTTAAATCTTAACAGATATGTTAGTGGCTCTGGCCACCTTACACAATCAAATTTAGAATGTAGCTCAAGGATGCAATCTCTGAGTAGACAGAGTACCCCTTGACCCTATGGTCGCCATTTGTCACGGATGCGGCTAAGAAGAACTATACTGGGTTCCCAGTCAGGGTGCGCGAGCACCCAGTGGAGGGCCCAGAATGCCAGAGGCATAGCACTCCGAGTGACCAAGGTAAGTGGGATCTACGGGGCATGTGAGGAAAGCAAACCTTCAATAATGTACCAAAGGTCCCCCAAGGCAAACCAGATGGTTGCGTTGGGGGCAACTACGAGCCTTATGGGGGCAACCACCAGGGGCGGGAGAGGCAGGGAGGATGACAACTCCTCCAGGGATCGCGTTTGCTGGCCTTCAGAACCCGAGGGAGAGGCTTGCACACCAGCAGGAGGCGGTACAGAGACTGCCACGTTGTTGGGAATGTGGGTATAAGTGGAGTAAACCCCATAGGAGGGTCTGGAAATGAGGTTCCCCAAAGGGGTACACTCTAGGTCCTGCTGGTGTGCTGGACCTGCAGTGGCAGGGGCGGCAAAAGGAGCTGAACCCATGCATAGCAGGCCAGGAGCACCTTGAGGTTGCTCCCCTGGGATCAGACTTGGTGGACACACCATCCGAATAAATGGAATGGGCTCCATTAAGTGGACGTGAAGGAATGAACGGAACAGTGGGCTCACCTTTGCGGGGTGATCCAGATCATCATGTCAACAATCTGCTACCATGTGGCGGGATTGAGCGACCAGATAATCCAGTCTGCGAACATCGAGAAAAGGATCTTGGCAACGGCGCGCTTTGTCAGATCAAATGACAGAATGGTGTTTAAATCTGTGTTAAAAATGGGCGGATTCCACAGCAAACTAAGCGGATACACGGATTTTTTAATTTGACAAAGCTAAAGAATTAACCAACAACTGCCCTCAGTGGGGCCAGTTGCCTTTTAAATGGTTTGATAGGCACAGGGAGGAGTTGGGGGATTGGTTGTTTGGGGAATGGGGAGGGAATTTGGTTGGCCAACTTGGAGGGGGTGAAAGGCAGCTCTTGATTTGGCAGAAGCTTAGAAAATCCTTGCAGATTTTCCCTACTTCTTGTGACCAAGCCAAATTGATGCTGCCAATCTGGGTCCCAATGACTTGACTTGGCCGACTTGCATAGCTTGAGCCTTTTGGATTCGTCTCAGAAGGCAGGAGCCCATGGATTGGGTTTGTTACGATTTGGTCCAATCCCCCGATTGGGTGGCTCGCATGATCTAAACCTCTTGGAACTGCCTCAGAACATTGGACCTGAGGATCTGAGCTGTTTGTACCCAGGTTTTCAATCTAAGCCATGTTCTGATATGGCTCCTGAACCCGGCTGGCCTGAACTGGCCCCCAGTCTAGAAATTACCAGCTGGGCTATGACACTGGGAATTGCAATTTTCCCAATTTTTCTATGGCTGGCCTGGGGAGTGGGTGGCCTCCAAACCCCCTCCAAGCCCTCTAACCCGAACCACCTCCCTGCAGACTCCCTCTATCAATCCTACCAGGATTGAAGAGGAGGGAAGGGTTGGGAGTGGGTTGGCTTTGGGAGGAAAGCTGTCACTGAGCGCTCGTCTATCATGTGGGCGAGGTCACCCAGTTGTGACAGAGGGTCCACAGGAGCCTTGGGCCCCTCTTTGTCCGGAAAGGGTGCTGAACCCTATCCAGCTTCAAGGGCTGGTCCCCAAGACTTACACTACCCTTCCCTTTTTTACCTGGGAGGATCCCACCCCGGGGCATGGACCAAAGCGTAAATCTTGTGGCGCTCTGGTAGCTTTATGGCCAGGATGGCCGCGATCTTATGGGATGGGTGGGGTGCAGTCAGGTGAGAGGCATGGAATTACTCGATCAAGTCTTTGCAGTACATACAATTGCACGCGTTCACCCAGCTGTTCTCATATTAAGGGTAACCTTTCCAGGCGACCAAATGCTGGATGGTCCAGCGGGACCAACGGAAATCTACAATGGCCTCCACCTCCAATTCCTGGGATTCTCCAACGGTAATTGGTTTGGGGGATGTTGGCCTATCCCCCTAAAAAGGGGTCAGAAGGGAGGTGTGGAAGACATTGTGCTGCTTCCAGCGCGCGGGCAGTTTCAGGTGGTAGGCTCCATTGCTTAAATCCTTATCAACCTCAAAAGGCCCTGAGCACTTGGCTGAGAGCTTGCGGGTGGGGGCCTTCACGGGGAGGTTTCTGGTATTCAACATGACAATGGAATCAACCATGATCTCATGGCCCGGAAGGTGCTTCTGATCAGCAAACCCCTTATATTCCTCAATGGACTTTGTCAAGTGTTTGCAGATCAGGCTATGCATCTTGCAGAGAGAGCTCACGCGGTCCTTAGCAACTGGATTGTTGTGGAGAGTTGGGGACCAATCTGGAATGAGGGGTTATACCCCAAGGTGGCCTCAAAGGAAGAAAAGTTGGTGGGGGAATGGAGGGAGTTGTTGTATGCAAACTGTGCTAGAGGTAGGTCCTTGGCCCAGGTGTCTTGTGCGGCTGTCACATAACAATGTAAGTACTGCTCCAGTACCTGATTCACCCGCTCAGTATGCCAATCAGACTGGGGGTGATAGGCCGTGGATAAGCAGGGCTTGATGCGAAGGAGAGCCAACAGCTCTTCCCAGAACTGGACCATGAACTGGGGTCCCCTGTCACTTACTATCTCCTGGGGAAGACCGAACATGACAAAGACATGATTGACAAATAGATTCGCGGTCTCCACCGCAGTGATAGAAGAGAGGCAGGGGATGAAAAGCTCCAATTTGGTAAACTGATCCACAACTACTGTTATGGCATCGGAACCACAGGAGGGTGGGAGCTCCATGATGAAATCCATGGAGACTGAGGTCCATGGTCCCTCAGCCTGCTGCAAGGGGTGCAACAATCCCTTTTTCTAAGAATAATCCTTTTCCTGGGCGCAGGTGACACAATGAGAGATCCAATTGGGAATATCCTTTGAGGACCCGGGCCAATTATAGGTTCTCTTGATGAGATCAGTACCTTTTTTGATCCCAGAGTGGCCGACGGTCTGGGAAAAATGGTGTTCCTCAATGACTCAACTGCGTAAGGAAGGATGAACCCAAACCCAACCATGGAACCAGATTGTCCCATCCCATAAGGTATATGGGGTTTTCTTGCGGCGCATGGACTCCAATTCAGACAGAAGCTTGATTCCTTTTGGGCAGCAAGTTTGAGAAGCAAGGACACATGGGAGGAGCGGAGTGGATGGGTCTACCTCAGTGAAGGATACAACCGGAGGAGCCAATGTGAGGATTTGGGAAGGAAGCACCACCATCATGAGGTCCACGGGGTTTTCCTCCCCCATTAGGGAACATGGAGGGGTTGCGGCTGAGCATGTCTGGAAAGATGTTCAGTGGGCCTTTGATAAATTCTTACTTAAACTGGAACTCACAAAAGGTCTTGTTATGTGCGGATCTGCCAGTGACCTAACTTCTGAGGTTTACAGTAATGAAGCAGGGCCTTATGGTCCATCTGAACGGTAACCTCATTCAGGGCGCTCTGCAGGTGATATCTCCAGTGGGTAATTGACCACGCCACCACCACTAGCTCCTTATCATATATTGGTCAAGCCTGCTTGGTTGTGGTAAACTTCTGAGAGTAATAGGCCACTAGGTTCTCAACTCCCTTGTGCTCCTGCAACAGCACGGCACCCACGGCCACTGACGAGGCATCACAGGCTACTATAAAAGGCTGGGACGTGTCAGCATGCTGCAGGACAGGGCTGTGACAAACACCTCCTTGATACCTCAAATTCCTGCTAACACTTGGGGGGCCATATAAAGGGGACGTTCTTGCCGGTGAGGGGATGCAATGGGGCTGCCAGTTGAGCGAGAGCTGAGGAAAATTCCCTCAAAAAGGTGACAGTACTCAGAAAGCTGCAAAGCTGCTTTTGGGTGGTTGGGGTGGGTCATGACTGAATGGCTTCAAATTTTCTGGGGGGACAGAATACCCATCCTTCAAAACAAGATTCCCTAGGAAGGTAACCTCATCCCTGAAAAACTCGCACTTGGAGGGCTTTATGAAAAGCCCTGCCTTGTGGATTGCTGCCACAACTGCTTCGAGGTCCCTGACGTGTTGTTTGGGGGTAGAGGAATGGTCCAGGATGTCATCAATATAGGCTACTGCACAGGAGAAACACAAGTCCCCCAGCACATCATCAATCAGGCGTTGGAAGGTGGCTGGCGCATTCTTCAAGCTGAATGGCATCACCCTGAACTGTAAAAGGCCCTGGCGAGTGCGGATCGCTGTGAGCCACTCCTGGCCCCTCGCCACCCTCACCTGATTGAAGGCATTCACCAGGTCCAACTTCGAAAAGACACAAGACTTAAGAGGCCTGTGCTATACTCTGCTCTAAAGGCAGGGGGTATGGGTCCAGGACAGTGATGTTGTTAGGGTGTCCATAGTCAACGCAGGGGCGCAGGGACCCATCTGCTTTTCTGGCGAAAACTACTGGGGAAGCGATTGAGGATGTCTTCTTGATGAGCCACCCCTTCTCGAGCATGTCATCCAATCAACTGCCAAGAGCCCTATCTTCCTCCTCCATATAGGGGTAAAGGTGGCAGTTAATCTTGACTAGGTCAACCATCAGGTGGAACATCAAGTCATACTCAGAGTGGGATGGGAGCTTGGTTGCCAGGGACATGTCAAAGATGGCCCTGTATGGAGCTAAGCATGGGTGAAAATCTGGAGGGAGGTCAGCTAGACTGGAATCTGGTGGGGCAATGGAACCGAGGGATGTACCCTGGGGAAGGATTTTCAACAAGGAAATCTCACCACTCAACTTGAGGTTTTTAAACAACAAGGAGTTAGTGGCAAGATTAATATAAACTTGTTGGCGGCGCCACCAGCCACCCCAAGATTACAGGATAAAGCAAGTCCTGTACTGCTGAGAAATGGTCGGTGAACCCAAAGTCATGAATCAAGAAGTGCAATGGCCTTTGGACGCGGCAGGACATCAGAGTCTCAGACAAGGCGCCAAGAATGAAGGAAGCTCCATCCAACACTAGATTCAAGGACTGGGCCACGGCAAGGTCAATGAAGTTACCTGCCGCCCCAGTATCCAGCAGGGCTTGCACCGTGACTACCCCGGACTCCAAGGGAAAGGAATTTGGAAACAATAAGTATGCTTGGTACTCTTTATTGTGGTGATCTAGTGAAAGGGCACCTGAGGAGGGCCTGTATCCCAACATCAGAAGAGACTGGCCCGGATCAGCAGGGGGAGGGCGTAGCTAATCTGGGGTCTCCAACACCTCCTTGCTCCACATAGGTAAATGGGGGTTGATATGCACCACCCCCTCACTCTCGCTGGGGGGAATACCAGTTCACCCTGGGGAATGAACCTAACACACTGAGTAACCTCCCACCCCCTGGGGGACAATCTCATCACCCTGAACAGACTTTGAGCACCGGGGACCCAACGATTACGCCTACTGATCTGAGCTAGGGGCTGGCAGTATCATCAGCAGGGGCTCCCTTTTTGGGAAGTCCACCAAGGATGCCCCTGGGGGGGGAACACAGGGCAGCTAAACCAGGGGGACGCTTCCCCTGGCTGCGCCCATTGGCAGGAGGAGGCGCAGCGTGAGGTGCCTCAGGAGTGGTGACAGGACAGGTAGGATTGTGCCAGGGCCTGGCCTCAATTGCCCGAGCCACAGAAAACGCGACCTCTAAAGATCCAGGAAGGGGATCCTAAGCAGTATGGGCTGCCACACTGGGATCCAGGGCTGCGCGGAATGTGGAGACTGAAATTTCAACCAGAATGGGGACTGTGGGAGCCAGGACTGCGTAAGCCTTGATCAAGGAGGCCAGGTCTGTGGCTGCCTTTCCCAAAGTAAACAAGTGGAGGAGGCGCACTGATCTTGACTCGGGCCTGGACCGCTGAAGTGATAAACGCCAACAAGGGGGTGGGGTTACCCAGCTTGGCAGCAGAGCGGAGCACTCCCCTGACCCAACGGCAGGCATCCCCATCCAAAATGTCCAAGAGGGCCACACTCTGCTGTGCATCAGAGGGAAGTGGAGACTTCCCCCCATCAGCAGTGAGACGCACCTGGATCTTGGCCAGGACGCCCAGGACTTGATCTGCCACCTTCACAGAGGGGACAGGGGGAACCACCAACCCTGTTGCGTTCGCTGAAGTGGTAACACTCTCCGTTGGTGCCTGGAGGGCTGGGGCCCAGTTCTACTGAGCCTGTCAGCAAGCCCAGATGAACGAGGATACCGCCCAGCAGAAGAAGGCCAGGTCACAAAGGGAAAGCACACTCAAAGTGAGGGCATAGGCCAGCGCTTCGCCCACCCCAGCAAGGAGGGCGGAGAAGGCTGAGACTAGTGGTCCGTTCATTATGTCATAGATGCAGCTAAAAAGAACTAGACTGGGCTCCCTGTCAGGGTTCGCGAGCACCCAGTGGAGGGCCTAGAATGCCAGAGGCATAGCGGTCTGAGTGACCAAGATAAGTGGGATCTATGGGACACGTGAGGAAAGCAAACATTCAATAATGTACCAAAGGTCCCCAAGGCAAACCAGATGGTTGCATTGGGGCAACCACAACTCTTATGGGGGCAACCACCAGGGGCAGAAGAGGCAGGGAGGACGACGAATCCACCAGGGATCGCGGTTGCTGGCCTTCAGAACCTGAGGGAAAGGCTTGCACACCAGCAGGAGGCGGTACAGAGAATGCCACGTTGTTGGGAATGTGGGTAGATGTGGAGGAAACCCTATAGGAGGGGCTGTAACTGAGTTTCCCCAAAAGGGGACAATCTAGGTCCTGCTGGTGAGATGGACCCACAGTGGCGGGGGTGAAGAATGGAGCTGAACCCATGTGCAACAGGCCAGGGGCGCCTTGAGATTTCTCCCCCTGGGGAGCAGATTTGGCAGACTTGACGTCTGAATAAATGGAATGAGCTCCGTTAAATTGACGCGAATGAATAAACAGAACAGTGGGCTCACCTTTGGGGGTGGGCCAGATTGTCACATCGATGATCTGCCACCGTGTGGTGGGATTAAGTGACCAGATAATCCAGTCTGCAAACATTGGGAAAAGGATCTGGGAAATGGCGCTCTTCGTTAGATTAAACGATGGAATGGTGTTTAAAACTGTGTCAAAAATGGGCAGAGTCTGCAGCAAACTAAGAGGATACACAGATTTTTTAATTCAACAAGGATAAAGAATGAACTGACAACTGCCCTTCGGTGGGGCCAGTTGCCTTTTAAATGGTTTAATAGGCATAGGGAGGAGTTGGGGGATTGGTTGTTTAAGGAATGGGGGGATTTGGTTGGCCAACTTGGAGGGGTGAAAGGCAGCTCCCAATTTGGCAGAAGCTTAATAAATTTTTGCAAATTTTCCCAACTTCTTGCGACCAAGCCAAATTGATGCTGCCAATCCAGGTCCCAATGACTCAACTCAGCTGACTCGCATGGCTTGGGCCTTTTAGATTCATATCAGAAGGCAGGAGCCCATGGATCAGGTTCATTACAATTTGGTCTGATCCCCCGATTGGGTGGCTCGCATGATCTAAACCTCTTGAAATTGCCTTGGAACATTGGACCTGAGGATCCAAGCTGTTTGTACCCAGGTTTTCGATCTGAGCCATGTTCTGATCTGGCTCCTGAACCCAGCCAGCCCAAACCAGCCACTCAGTCCAGAAATTACTGGCTGGGCTCTGACACTGGGAATAGCAATTTTCCCAATTTTTTCCCATGGCTGGCCCGGGGAGTGGGTGGCCTCTGAACCCCTCCAAGCCCCCTAACCTGAACCACCTCCCTGAAGACCCCCTCTATCAATCCTACCAGGATTGAAGAGGAGGGAAGGGGTGGGATAGGGGTGGCTTTGGGGAGGAAAGCTGTCACTGAGCGCTCGTCTATCACGTGGGTGAGGTCACCCAGTTGTGACAGAGGGTCCACAGGAGCCTTGGGGCCCCTCTTTGTCCAGAAAGGGTGCTGAACCCTATCCAGCTTCATGGGCTGGTCCCCAAGACTTACACCATTGAGCATTGTCAAATGAAATGGACAACTTTAGTGCTTTCACCAAGCGTACCAATAGTCACATATCACAGCTCAAATAAACTTGTCAAGGGTTCTAAACCTATTTGACCACCCTCAAGAGTCAGCTTCGCTTTCATGGCGCTGACATTCAATCTCCAAAAAAGCAGTTTTTAAATAAGACTTCCGTTCTCCCTCACCTAAATTAGGATGACATTCAAGAGGGCCTCAAGGGTCTGAGATGACGGTTGGACCAGCAGGTCCCCCACAACTATGCTGAGTCCAAGATCTCTGAGCCTGAACCCATCCCTGGCGTTAAAACCCTTTTCACTCCTCTTGTAACTAACTTTAAACTTATTTTCAAAGTAAGGTTCACCTCTAGCCAGAAAAGTATTGCCTCCTAACTGTATCCATATTAAAGTTCCATGGAAGAGGCCACCGATAAGCAGGAAGTGAAGCATATCATTTCTGCCTCAACAGCACAGCCCAGAAGATCATGACCACCCATTTGAAGGAGTGCTATTCCTTGGAACAGTTTTCTATAGCCTTAATCCAAGAATCTAGCAGCAATAGAGCCCTGGATAACCAAAAACAAGCATTCATGGATATACTTCTGAATAAAGGAGAGAGCCCCATGGAGTTCGCCACCTGTTTCTACACTCAAGCGCAGCCCTTGGTTACTATCAATCATATTACCTTAGACGATGCTATCACCGCTATCATCTCTTTGTTGGGATCCTACCCCAAAGTTCAAATTCATGTGTTTGGACAAAAGAATGGTTTTATCTGCTTCTTAAAAATCAAGAAAGCGATTAATGAGATCCCTGCATCGACCCTGCACTTCAAGGCTACCTCTTTGGATCCCTCCAAACAACCTCAAGTGCATGTGGTTGAAAACTAGAAGAATTCTTGACCTTGATGCACCTACTTTAATGGTTTCCTTCATAGCTAAGTCCTTCTGGAAATGATTTTCCAAGGAGGCGGGAAAAGGGACGTCAGGATGATGGACGAGGCGCCCCATGCTGGAAACCCTACCATGTTTCAAGACTCCTTCATAACTTCAAATTATATCGGAGTTATTGTACCTGAAGAAGAAGTTTTGACACCCGTTATAAAAGGAAATTGATACTGCTTATTTTTCTTCCAATGACTCTCCCATGTTTCTCATGCTACCTCCCAGTTTGGAAGACTGGTTACCCGCTTTGCAGTTTGAGTTCATAAGATTTCCGTCCTCTCCATAGTTAACAGTGGCTCCCTGTGAACGTTATATTGGCCAAGTTGATGAAGCGCATTAAGATCACTCTGGACTTGCTACAAAATATGGAGTGCGGCATGGCTGGCCCACATTTTACTCAGTATATAGGGATCTTTTCTTACCTGCCACTTGATTCAGGAAGCTCTCTGTAAATACATCCAATATTGCGCTGGATAACCCTAACTATGACCTATTTCTTGGAACTCAGTTACTTTTGAGACTACTCAGCTTAGTCCATTATGATGGATTCTATATCCTGCTAGCGTATCAGGTCCCCTTGATCTTTTAAACCTCCCGCAATTCTAAGATGGAGGTACAAGACCAAGCCGGGCTATTGGAGAGTGAGGGCTGAATTAATCAGCTTTATATCATATAAGGGGCTCTTAAGTCCGATTGCCCCCTGCTGTTGATGAACAAGAAGGCATGGCGATCTTCTAACCTGGGGCGGCCACTATACCTCCAAAGTCCCAAGTATTGCTGACACCCGGGTACATGTTAACATACCCTCTGGATACCTGCTGGAAATCTGAGCCCTAGACAAACTATCCGCCAAGGATGTGCTAACCTGCTTGGGAATTTTAGATCCAGTTTATGCCAGATCTATCTTTGTGTTGTTGGCTAACCTTATCAACAAACCCAAAGTAGTAGGCCCAAACAGTTTCACCGTCTATGTCCGCCTCCTGACAGTGGAGACTGTCAATGATGTCTGTAGTTTTGGGAGCCTAAGAGAATTTGGGTTGTAGATGTCCCAGCCTGTGTCACTGGTAAACGCCAGTATTGGAAAGGATCTCACCTTAAGGGCAACAGTGCAAAGTTCAAGAATTCTTAGAAAAGTATTCAGAAATATTTTCAGCCTTGACCTATGATTTTGGGAGTATGAATGAGTCCTACATTCCGTGGAGACTGGGGATGCTCTCACCTTCTGGTCCTAACCTTACCAAAAGAGCAAGTTGAAGAGGCCTAGGTGGCGGTGGAGCTCAGACAACTACTTGGCGCCATACTCCTAGTGCCTTCACGCAGCCCTTGGGCCTCTTCTCTACTGCTGGTTTTGAAGAAGGATGGCAGCCATTGGGTGGTGATGGACTATCAACAGCTCAACTCCATCTCCAAGAAGGATAGCTATCCTCTGCCCCAAATCAATGGATCCCTCTGATTACTCGCCGGATCACAGTACTTTTCCATAATGGGCCTTGCCAGTAATATTGAAAAGTGGAGCTCGCCCCTGAAGATTGAGCAAAATGTGCACTCATAGCGACTGAAGAACTATTTGAGCCCAAAACGATGCCCCAGGGCCTCTGTAACGCGCCAACCACTTTCCAACGTGCCATGGATGGGATTCTTAGGCCTTGAAGCTGCCATGTACCTCTATCTACCTAGATGACATCCCTGTCTTTAGTGAAAACTTTTAATGGACATGTCAAGTATCTTAGAACATTTTAATTAGCTTCAGAAGGCTTCTATAAAGCTTTAACCTTTGAAGTGCTCCTTCTTCCAGTCATAAATGGAGTTTCTGGGACACAAAGTTTCAAAGGATGGCATCCAGCCAATACTGGACAAAGTTGACGCCATAGAAAAGTTGTTGCGCTAACAGAGCTTAAGGGATATTCAGGTGTTCCTAGGCATGGTAGGCTATTATCATCAGTTTATCCCTCAGTTTGCTGACCTAGATGAGCCTCTATTCTACCTCATGCAGAAGAACGTGCCGTTTGAATGGCAGTCTGAACAAGAACAGGCTAAAAATGCGTTAAGGAACGCTTTAGTACTAAACCCATTAGAGTCCACCCACGTTTTTACCAACCTTTCTTGTTGTTCACAGACATGAGTGATGTCACTATATGGGCTATCCTATCCCAGCATGACAAAATCAGGTTGATCATTTAGTGGCCTATTTTAGAAAGACTCTGAGTAAGGCCGAATGGAACTACAGTTTTACTGAGAATGAATGTCTAGCTGTCTGCTAGCCATCAAACATTATTGGCCCTATCTCTAAGGTACCCACTTTACCATCGTCACCAATCATTCCTTGTTCTGGTTGCTTCAGAAGATGAAGGACCCAGATGACCATTTAGCCAGATGATTCTCAAACTGCAGAGCTATGATTTCACCATTGTTTGTTTCATAGCGCAATACACCAAAATGTTGATAGCCTCTCCAGGATACCAGTGCTAGCTGCTTTGACCCCCAAGAAGGACCAACTATATTATTTGATTAGTCAACTTTTGCATTGGGAGTTGGAAACTCATGAAGTCCATTATGAGCTCCAAAAGATGAATCAATACTTTAATCAAGGATGGACTGCTCTACAAGATCAATAAAATGGCTCCCTTATGTCCGCTCTTCTTCCTGAACCAACCTTATCCTATAAAGCCATACTACTGTGGGACATGGGGCAGTTAAGAAGACTCACAAATGGTTGAAGTCATGATGTTACTAGACTGAATGGTGGAGACCATCCATGAGGTCTTGGAGGCATATATGTCTTGCCAATCCTAATACTGCACTAGTCCTCAATTTCAACACTCAATCATCGCCCTGACAGGACCCTTCAATGTTGATATCGTTGATGTGATAGGCCCTCTACCCACTGGATTACATGGATATAAAATATCTTCCTAGCTATGGACCATATGACGAAATGGGTCAAAGCAATTTTGATCCCTGCTACTACTGAAAAAGCCACAGCTCAACTCCTTATTCAATCCGTTTTCACCCAACATGGATGCCAAATAAAGTTTACTTTTGGACAATAGGTTAAATTTCACCTCACAGGTAGTCCACGAACTTAAACTCGATTTTTGGCACTAACCAAAGTTTTGCCGCCCCTTACAACACATCAATCAATGGGGCGGTGGAACGAACTAATAGAATTCTTGTCTCTATTTTACAGAAGATGGCCACCTCTGACCCTGCCCACTGGAATCATTATTTACCTAGCGCGTTTTTTGCCTACTGAATAAGCTACCCCTAAGTCATTAAAATGTCCTTTTTTAAGCTTTATATGGACGTTCTCCCAGCTCCCAGGAAGTATACAGCCTTTTCTCAAACCCTCCACTCCTGAGAACTTCAATTTAACTATGGGGACATAGCTAAAGAAATTGTGTGGCCTCAAGCCCTAGTCAAGCAAGTTATTGCCACCACCACAGAAAGGGAGATATCCTGAATTAACGTCTGCAGAACCTTCTTACCAGTTTTCAATTAGGTGACCTTGTTTTCTTCTATCATTATTAACTTGGTGATCGACATAATAAGATTGACGTTCTTTGGTCTGGACCTTATAAAATTATTTACAAGGTGTATTCTGAGTACTCCATTGATGATGTCAATCAGAGGACAGTGGTGAAGCAAGTGCATGGCCAATTTCTCTGGCCCTATACTCTCGTCAAACAGGATTTTGAGGGGGGCGTTGTCAAAGTTTGAGATGTTAAGCAAGCCAAAATCCTTGCTCCCAAATTAAGCCCCAACTGATCAACTCTCAAACCAGCGCAAAAAGAACCCTATTCTGAAGGCACTGAAAATAGATTTGAGCAGAAAGCATCACGCACATGAAAAAATTATGGAATCACCTTCAGGAATCCTGTACAGGCTTACCAAATCACGAGAGGTGCTGTTTCCACCATTTTGGTCATGAGGACGACGCAGTACAATGAGGGCACCATACATGCGGTCAATATGGAAGGAAGTAAAAGATCCTGATCTCATAGGGCCACGAAGTTCCCTTGAGGCAACATGTCCCCACGCGCCTTATAAATATCAACTTTTTCTAACACAACAAAGTAATCTATATTCAATCCATCTTTTCAGTTTTTGACCTCTACACTAATTTTCAGTTTTGAGCCCATTTTTGGACTTTGGCAGCAGTTAAGAGAATTGTTGCGCCAAGAAAAGTCTCTAGATCAGCAGAGTTCTTGGAATTCTGGGCCATTCACTGGGCACTAACACACCCACTTTGTATGTGTCATGAGATTGGATAATAGAATTGAGAATTGCCTGCCAGTCTGGGTGTGTGAGCACCCAGAAGACAAGCCAGAATGCCAGGGGCATAGCCATAAATATGCTTTGATATTGAGCTGGAAGGGAAGTGATTGCAGGATGATGGCTGACAGTTGCTGTTATCACCCTTCCAATTAGCAACCAAGTTATAGCTGCTGCGTGACTACAGATTCTGCCACTGTCAACTCCAATAGGCCCACGGAGGGCCTCAAAATCGCTGGGGCACCACAGGTTGCTGAGAGTTTAGAGAAGTAATGAAACTTTGTCCATCGAGCAGAGAGGATCTCCAATAGTAATGGTACATCATGAATCCAGATGGCGTCCAAAAGAGGGGACATCCCCAACAGATATTGACTCAATACTTCCATTTGAGTATAGAAGATAGCGATGTGATGATGATGGCCATTAGGGATTAATCGTTGTGCAACAACAGGGACATGGCACTTTTTGAGTAGCCGCAGTTATTGAAATAAAAAATAACTAAAAAACTGGCATGTGAACTTATTTTTATTAAACAATTTTTTTAAAATTGACCAAAGACCATACCTGTGAGGGATGGTTGTCTTAAGTACTGAGGGACTTAGAAATAAATTGGGCTTGCATGAAGTGAGGGTAGAATAAACCTGATCAATTCTGATGGATTGTAACTTCGCAACTAACTTGATGCTAATTAAACTTCTGCTGGACAGATGACTCTCACTCATATTTTACCACTAGATTTGTCCTCCCAACGCAGTTTGTTTGGCATATTGGTGACGCTTTTTCCTGCGTGTGGCTGGTTGCACCCATTTCTGGGACACATAGGAGTGATCCCCTGTGAGTTAAAGGGCTCAATGCCCTTGAAGATATTGGGGTGGGACCCACATCTTCCCTTGGAAATGAGACACCATGGTGGACTTTGAACTTAGTTGTATTACAACTGGCTCAATTTTTCCACACCTCGATTTATTTAATTTTCCATCCCTCTTGGTGGAGCCCAAAACTATCACAGAGGAGTGATACCCATCACATTACCACAGGCAGCAGCTTCTCACCGCTTCCACCTCCATTCACACACCACTAATCATCTGCACAATCACTTGGTGGTGATATAAGGGGGAAATGAAGTGACTTTGAGGGGGTTTGCCAACACCCACTTCTCATCCAACACCTGGGCCAAATCTCCCTTAAGTCATGAGAGGGACGACCACCTTCTTCACCACCTTCTTTGTGCGTAATGGTAAATTCATGCAATTGAGATGCAGGGAGTGGTCTCATGAACTTACTTTTTCTTCTTTTTTGAACAAGTGGAGCAACACCTTTAAAAACTTGAGTGAACATGACGTTCTTATGGGCTTTCATCAACTTAATAGCCAAGAGCGTGGCAACCTTTGGGGGATGAGGAGCTTTGGGTGCAGAGAATGAGTGGCCTTCCCAACTCACCATAATTGGCACAGTCTTAAGTGCTGACCCAACTGTTCTCATATGCTGGGAGCCATTTCTAGGCCATGAGATATAGAACCAAAAAGAGAGATCTCTGGGAAGCTAATATTGCCTCAACCTCAGCCTCCTCCAAGCCCTCGACCATGATAGGCTCTGGCTCCGCTGGGACTTTAGCCTTAAATAGGGAATGTTGGGAAATTTGATATGACTGAATGATAAGCCTAAATTATTGATAGCAAAACTTCTTATTTACCTGCCAAATAGAGTTTAGAGTATTTAATAGGTTAATAAAATTCGATTTGTGTTAATGCTAAGTGATATAACCTCATCTGAATATAGGAATTCCGCTGGAACCTTCAATGATGAGACAAGTATGAAGGAAATTGGATATGTTGAGTAGCTGAGCGGATGGTCTGAAAAGTGGCCACAGAGACAAGTATAAAAAGAACCAAAGAATGAAAGGGGAGGTTTTTAGTTGATAACACGTATTGAATTCTAGAGTGTGATATTCTGAAGATTAAGAATGGTAGTGGACTCTGCCATTAGTAATAGAGTAGTTGTTGATAAGTCTTTCTGATTCATTTTCTCTTTTATTATACTAGAAAAAGTAATGGAAATTGTAATAATGCCTTTCCGTTGCATCAGCGGGAATTATCTCCTGTGCAACCCTTTGGCAGATTATATCCCATTCCGCAAAATTTTACAACAGTGTTGCTCACTACAAGAGGTAAACTAATTTAATCAAATAATATACAGATATACAAACCATGGCAAATCTGTCTTTTACTGATGGGAAACCATCCCAGCTTATTGAGTCAGCGCAATACACTGAGATTAAAATTATTTTGGATGCAATATGTAGGACCCAAGACGAGCTCCATGAACTAAAAGTTGTGATGTATCAGTTAAGTAAGAGTAAGTCAACTACATACCCTTGTATGGCAGAACAAAAACTAGCAGATCTTCTTGATAATTTTGATGAGTGGCTGCACTGCATGAGCAAGAAACAAAGGCCATTACCTATATCCAAAGTACCCGCCATGAAGCTAAAGAACATAAAGGGGACAATAGTGGAGGACAGTGGCACTATGTTAGGTATGAAGATGAGAAGAGGACAGTAGAACTCTTTGGAGACCAAGCAGGCAGTGTGAGTCAATTCATACATAGCAGAAGCTCTGGGGATAATTATTTCTCACCAAAAAGAGTTCCCCACGTGCTTGCTTTGTTGCCAACTGAAGAGGCCCATACTGCACCCAAACCTGCGAACAAATAAAGTTCCGCTATCCCTTCCATGTCCTCTTCTCACCATGATTCATTTTATGCCACATGAGTAGTGCCCAGTTCGCTCCAAAACCTCATAGACTCAAATGGGATGAGAATGTCTGCATTAAAAAGTTGTCTCGGTTCAATTTGATGGAAAACATGCATGGGTTCCTTAGGCACTTTGAATTTTCTGTGGAGGGAGCTTCAAATCGCCATAAGGCAAAACTGCTGATATCTACCTTAGATGTCAAGAGCACAATTAAATCACACTTTACCTGAAGAACAGCTCAGTCACCTATCAGGGAGACAAGGATATTGTGTAAGATTGTTTGGAGACATAAAAAATGGCTCATTGAAAGGCTGAATTTATGACAATTGGGTTTCTGTGATATGAGATTCTAATGGAGTTTGCTGATTGATTTACTTTAGAAGTGCACATCTTAGTAGGGGAGGGAACATTATCTGAGGCTAACGTTGGTATTACAACGACTTCAGCGGTAAAACCAAACTGTGAGCTCTTCAATGCGATGGCCCCAGTCATTCAATGGGATGTTCCTTTGCTCAAAATTGTTAATTATCTGCGTCAACTAGCAGCATTGGTCAGTACACCTAGCCCAGAACGGTGAGCCATCAAGGGCCACCACTGGCCCTCCTTCTTTGAGCAGCTCACCCTGGTCAACTTTTTATCTGCCAAAAAATTCCGACCTTATAATTCTTTGTCTCATCCTCAGCCTAATAATAATCCTTCGCCCAACCCTTGGCCTGGAATTTTTAATGATACTCAGGGATGAGAACCCTTTGGAGTGACCTTTCATGCATGCGGTCCTCTCAGACATATTGCATTAAGCTTCCCAGCTAAGCGCCAGGTCCAGGTTGTACAGCTGAACCAGTATAATCATGGAAAAGACCAAGCATAGTAGAACTGAGGTCCTCTACTTACGCTGCTTTACTTCAACTGCCTCAGCTGATACTAATGAGTTACTTTCCGCTGAGGCCCACAATCCCACTGATGTGCTGTTATATCAGCTTTTGCTGATGACGTACATGTACTGACCCACACACAAGCCAAAGAGGATGCAGTGGAGGAGTGCCGCGAGGAGATTCTGAAGCCCTATGCCTGTCAAATATTAGAGTTTCATGTGATGAACCCCAACCCTCCTAATATGCACCTTCATTGAAAGGGGTGAACATCGCCATCTCAATAGACGCGCTCATTAAGAAATACCCCTAAGGTTTGAGTGGGTATCATGCGGTTCTTTGAGAAAATGTTTTTTTAATGTTCTTGAATTAGATTTCAAAATTTAAATTTTAATTTGGAAAGGCTGACCATGAGATTGACACTTCCAATATGTAAACTAAAAAGCACTAATATAAGTGAGAGGCACCCAGAGAAGTCAACGCTGTCTCCTATTACCAGCATGAGCGCCAAATAAAGGAATGGGGTATCATGAGTAGAGGCTTTCGCCACTATTGAACACATATGAAGGAAAGGGTCTGAAGTGATTAACCAAAACGGAAACCAGGATGAGACCAGATGATGACAGGATGTTAGTTAACCAAACAACCATGCTTGAAAGTGGTCCATAAGTTGTGACTGGAATCGGCGTACAGCTTCCTGGAGGGTGGGAGTAGAGCCTGAAATGGCAACCAAGACAACCGTGTGGATAGTCCACATTGCAATTGCAACCACTAAGGCTTGGAGGGAAGGTTATATAGGAGAGTTCTAGGACAAGGAGAAGATGTCCATAGATAGGCTGAAGGACTGTGTTTGCTCCTGGAAAAAGAGACGTTGAACCTCACACCAGATCGCTTTTGATGGAGGGCACTCTTCCAGGCGTTTGACTAAAGTCCCATATTGGTCACACACAACACATGAGGAGTGTAATGCCTTGGAGCGCTTGGCAGTATGGTATACCCATTTCAAGCAGTGCCACAAATGGAAATGAACATGCAGCTACAAAAGAGGGTGATAGGCGTACTTCCAGATGGCTTTCTGGGTTTCTAGGAAGTAGGGAATGTCCAACATGTCCAGATAATCCACCCTGGCCATGATAGGGGATCTCCATAGTATCAAATTGTTCAGAACGGCTTGGCCTTATACTTCCTGTGTGAGGCGGGGAGCTGGGCGACCCCTCTGGGTGGTGAGCCCACTGATGAAATTCTCCATATAGCGCTCCGCATGAAATGTCAAGACTGGGCTCCCAAGGCCCAGCCCGCCACCAGTCCTACACCACTTGCCCCATATGGCTGTACCAACTCCAATTGGTCCCGTCCAAATGGACGGTCTTGCTGGGCACACCGTGCTAAGGTGTGGTGCACCAGCCTCTGTCACCTTGGACCTATGGGCAGAGGTGCCTCCCAATACCTCTATCTGAACATGGGGTCAATGGGCCGAGGTGCAGCCAACTAGCCTCTATCACCTTGGGCCACTCTGGCTTCCCCTCTAGCCAGGACAAGACCTCTCCAAAAGGAGCCCGGCTCATCCACCCCATTTTCTGATGCACCGCCATATGTTCCCCAGAACTGCATAAAATAAATTAAATTTAAATAAAACAGGTTTAGCAAAAAGCAGCCTTTATTGGAAATGGACTCAAAGTTGGAATAGAATTCCAAAGTGAGGGCCATTGGGGCTGACCTTGCTTTGAAATACTTCCAAAAAGGCTAAATGAATTGTGTGTCATAATGGGCGCAAAAGCCTCCAGAATTGGTGGCATTCAGGCAACTCAGTGGCGAAATGGAGGAGCCTCAGAATGACAAACAATAAAATGAACTATTTTAAGTTTATTTTACTATTAAATCCAAATAGGAAAATCCTACTCGGATTAGCTGAATTGCAACTATTGAAATAAACAAATCCCATAATTCCTAACTTATGGGATTCATGTATGATTGTCAATTGTTACACTACCCTTTACTAAAAATGGAAATACCGGTGGACTCAGACCTGAACCAGCAAGGCAGGCGTGCACAGACCAACAACTTCAGTTGACAGGGGACCTTTTTTGTGAGAGGCTTGGGGTTTTGACCAAAAATCCAGAGCCCCTGGATCAAATCAACAGGTTCTCTGGAGGTCTCCTGGAGGGCACAAGAGGCCATCAACCGCCAGCAGTCCAGCCCACCCCCAAGCTCCCCATCCCCTTCGTTGGAAGGCCCTACAAACCAACCAAAGGGACCAATGGCATGTGGCGATGCTTGGGACATCAACCGCGGCCATCTAGCGGGCTGCCTGGCACCACAGCCCACCAAGGTAAGGTGACTTTGGAATTATGTCAAGACTGGGCTCCCAAGGCCCAGCCTGCCACCAGCCCTAAACCACTCACCCCCATATGGCTGTACAAACTCCGATTGGTCCTGTCCAAATGGACGGTCTTGCTGAGCACACCATGCTGAGGTGCAGTGCACCAGCCTCTGTCACCTCAGACCTCCAGGCAGAGGTGCCTCCCAATACCTCTATCTGCACATGGGGTCAATGGGCTGAGGTGCGGCCAACTGGCCTCTGTCACCTCAGGCCACACTGGCTTCCCCTTTAGCCAGGGCAAGACCTCTCCAAAAGGAGCCTGGCGCATCCACCCCCTTTCCTGATGCACCGCCATCTGCTCCCCAGAACTGCATAAAATAAATTAAATTTAAATAAAACAGGTTCAGCAAAAAGTGGCCTTAATTAGAAATGGACTTGAAGTTGGAATAGAATTCCAAAGTGAGGGCCATTGAGGCTGACCTCACTTTGAAATACTTCCAAAAAAAGGCTAAATGAATTGTGTGTCATAAGGGGCGCAAAAGCCTCCATAATTGGTGGCATCCAGGAAAATTGGCGACGAAATGGAGGAGCCTCGGAATGTAAAACAATAAGATAAATTAATTTAAATTTTTCTGCTATTAACCCAAATAGGAAAATACTACTAGGATTAGCAGAATTGCAACCATCAACATACACAAATCCCATAATTCCCAACTTATGGGATTTAATGTACAATCGTCAATTTTTACATGGAGAGGAGAATTCATTTGAAGTGGGTGACATCCCATGCGGGCCCACAGCAGAGGGATGTGAGGCAAGATTTTAACAGAGAGTGGGGGTGGGTAAGATTGATGAGGACCAGGGCGCAGGAAAAATTGGAGTGGGCCACGCGTGACCAGTGTTGTGCTTGCAGTGTGAGTTTGGTGACTGCAGCGATACAGGTGCCAAGTATTTTGGCGGCATGGGCTGCAAAGTTGAGCAGGCCCATACCACCACTATGGCGAGGGCCAAACAAGACATACAGGCGCACTGGCGGTGAGAGTCTAACCAAAGCCACACTTGCAGGAGGGCGTATAAAGAGGTGAAAAAAGATGGGGAGAAGGCGATAGAATGGGCCACAAACCAAACTTTAGATAGAAGAATAGAGTTGGGCAGCACAACTCTGCCTGTGAGAAAAGTTTGGTGAGCTCTGAGGGAGGCGTAGCGTTTTGTGACATTGTCCAGTATATGGTGCTCCATCACCGATGAGGCATACCCTCCTGCCTCCAGCCACACACTCAAATGACACACCATACCAGCAGCAGGTCTTGGCATGAAAGGGATCACAAGTGGGATGGTACGGGGTGGGTGGGGCAAGAGAACCCGTGAACTAGCTGCTGACGCAGGTAGGAAAAGGGGTTCTAGTGACCAGCGGGCTTGGTACTGACCAAGGAGAATGATTTCGGTTTTGGAGGCGTTAAGTGAAGAGTTACTTTCCTTAGAGTAAACCTGAATAGTAGCCTCAAGCGCAAGTGATCTTGGTTGTTAGACACCCCAACAACACAATCATCAGCAAACGCCAACATCTTAACCGTTGCTTGGCCTTGCACATGGACGCCAGTAAGGCGGGCATTCACATTGTGTAAAAGTAGGTTGAGGCTGAAGTTATATAAAAGTGGGTTCAAAGGGTCCCTTGGCGGAGGCCCCTTTGAGGGAGAACTACGTCAGTAAGGAAGCCTGGGCCACGCACAGCCATTGTGGCGGATTCTGTAAGTAACATCACCCAATTAATGAACTGATGGGGTGGTGGAACTTGTGGAGGCAGGCTTTAAGTTAATCCCAGTTGACTCTATCATAAGCCTTCTGCTGGTCTAAAAAAACAAGTGCTCCAGTAGCCATGGATTGGAGAACGTTGGGTACTGTGTGTATGTTGTCCCAAATAAACCGCATGGGAATGAAACCAAATTGCTCAGAGGAAATGAGTTCAGTGGCAACTTCCACTAGGCGGTTGGCCATTATTTTAGTAGATAATTTATTGTCTGTGTTAGTTAAAGAAATGGGGCGCCAGTTGGCCAAGTTCAGCTTATCCCCTTTTTAACAGCATTATTGTGAAAGCCTTCTGGCCCCCAGTAAGGAGGCGCGTTTCTAACAAACACTGATCATTGAGGCAAGCAGCAAAGAGGAAAAATAAATTAAAATATCTCATATAGAACTCATAAGGAATCCCATCTAGACCAGGGCATTTCCTGTGCGGTGCACTGTGAACGGCATACCAGAGTTCATCCCAAGAAAGTAATTTCATTAACTCTGGATAACGGGAAATGGTGCAAATATGTGCATTGTTGAGAAATTTATCAACTTTGACCAGTTTGGCGGGATTGGAGTGATACAATTTGAAGTAATAATTTCAAATTTTGATTGCTACTTCAGCTGGAGTATCTGTGATGGAGTAGTCTGGCTGCCTCACCTGTGTGCAGGCTGATCTCTGTCGCAGTGTGAAGAATTTTTGAAAAAGTAGGCAGAGTACACATCACCCGCCATTATATTTTTTTCCTTATACTGAACATTAATGTAATGTTTGTACTGCCTTACCAGTGCGTTAAGGCGAGCAGACACCTCTTCCCACTTGCAATTCCAAGCCAGTCTGTAGCCTGAAGAAGGTAAATTAGACTCCAGGTGGTCCACTTCTGCAAGCGTGCGCAAAATAACCACTGAGGCAGCCCACAAGTGACGTAATGAGAGGTGGCATGCTTGGTGGATGGTGTTCACTTTGAAGGTTGACCAGGTGAAAGTGGGTCCGCAAAGAACGGTGTGGTGAATTCCAGTGCCAAAGTTTCAGTGTCCACCCATGAGGAAAACCTGGGAGACGTGATCTTGGCAGGATGAAGTTTGCACCACTTTGGCACCTGTGCCACTAGGTGTGACAAATAGAAGGAAATCAACACCAACCTGTGGTCAAAGAAATCAATTTTTGTCATCGTAAAGTGTGCAACCCAAGACCAAAAGTTCAATGGGGAAAGAATAAGGTCAATGCGGGGCATAGACCTCAGCTGACCATTGTGCACGTGGGGGCGGGACATGTTGGGGAGCTGTGGTGCATGTTTAGGTAGAGTATCAAACAGCCCCAAAGTTGCTTTTAGACCATGAAGTTCATTGTGCCCTGCGGGGGCAGGCGCTGAAGGCCAGCGGTTGGTGGCCAGGTTGGCCCAGCAGTTCATGTCGCCCACCACAAAAGGGTCAGGGGAAGTGGGAGGGAAGTAATGGCTGAGAAAAATTCCTGGTGAGCCCACACACAGGTTGAGGCATAAATATTAATAATATCGTGCACTTCGTCATCCCATGAAAAAGACACTATAAGCACATGGCCATCAAGGTATGAACTTGTTAAAATAAATTTAAAATTACAGGTTACATGTATAAGCACCCCAAAGTGTGGCGACCAAAAAGAGAGGGAGGGGAGGAGCATGGTTGCCCATGTTTCCTCAGCACCGTGTGGACATTGTGCTTCCTGAAAGGCTAGGATGTCCACAGGTGATTTTTTTAAAAAGAACTCAGTTTCCTAGCTAGGATGGCGAGGCCTTGAGTCCTGAAATATTCAATGTCCCTAATGTGAAGGCTCCCCCGTCAAACCTTTGGTGCAATGGGAAGGGCCCCCTTGCCCTTCCAGCTCCACTTGATTAGAAGAACTTGTATGAGATCAAAAGTCATCCCTGTGTATGAGGGTTTGAGGGTACCTTTTATGCCGGAGGTTTTATTTCATTTTTGGAGTTTTTCTTATGAGATTTAGCATGAACTTTAAAAATGGTGTGCTCCTGCTGTATACTATTGATGGTCGACAAAAATTTGAGAGGTAAATAGGTGGTAGAATTGGTTTCAATCGAGGCTTGATAATTCTGCTCAGGTAAATCTAACTCCAATATCGAGTCCTCAGGTTGGTTGTCCCCCAATCTGATTGGTGAATGAATTCATGAACCACCTCAGCGGTGAATGACTTGATGTCATCCTGGGTCTGGGAAGGCAGGATCACAGATGCGGCCATGACTGCTGCCCTGGCCGCTGCTCTGCAGGCCTGCTTGGCCTTTTTGCACTCCTGTGGGGACACAGGTTTAATCTGAATGTAACGCCCCTGTGCACCCCATGGGAAGGCAGCATCGGTGTCTATAGCCAGCTCATAATGGGAGTCTGCACTGCCTATTGTGTTGGGGGAGGATTTCATTTTGTGTAATGCCTTCTTTGGTGGGGCAGGTGTGGGTCTTGTGTCCAAAAGCGTGACAAAAGGTGAAGATAGGGGGCGCACTATCCACTGTGATGCATAATGGGTGGGTATCTGCCCGTCAACTAACACAACTGTGGTGTGGGGGATTTGGTTCAAATCTTCTGCTATGACTGTGGACGGGGTGATCACAGCAATTGATTTGCCTGTGCACAGGTACAGCATGAGCATAAAGTATTGCATTTCAAATGAGTGAATTTCCCCTACGCCTTAAACCTAGCCATTAGGTGGTGCTCCAGCACTGTGCACTTAATAGTTGTGGGGAGGAAGTCAAACGTTACAAAAATTTGGTATGATTTGGTCTAACAAGTGCGCTTCATCTTGACCACCCGTTGACCATCTGGGAGGTCTGCCACCACACTCACCTGTGCGACTTTGTCCGCTGGTTTCTTTATTTTTAAACCCAAGATATAGCCAACTTTGGGTCATGGAGTGCTGTGCTACATATACTGCAGCCGGGAAATGGTTGTGAACGTCTCCACAGAATTTTTCCCAAAGCGCCATTTGATTAATATCCAATAATTTTTGAACCCCATACTCCACTGATGACAGGGGCTAGGAATGTGGAGTATTGATGAAGTGGTTACATTTCACTTTCCAGGATGAAATCTTCAGGGAAATATTAACCGCCAGCTTTTTGTTTTTATCTAGGCCGCTGGTGTCGCCAAGGCGTTTAAAATTTTTGGATGGTGCAGGGCCCTATCCTGTGCCCTTAACTTTGCTAGCCCAACTGCTACCTGACATTGGGTGCAAACTAATCTCCTTGAAGAGATTATTAAAATTGCCTAGTCTTGAATCAAGTTTTGTTGAAAATAGTGAATGGAACAAGAGAGAAAAGTTTTAGTTGGATGTTATTGAGTTAGATAGTCAATGTTCTTCTTATTCTTAATGTACATATTGTGATATTTTTGTGATGAAAACAAATTTATACAAAATCATAGACACTGGCGCTCTGGTTAACATAGTATTAACCAAGTTTCTGGATAAGTTAATTGAAACCTGAAGTGGAGCACTGGATGGTATACTGGACCGCTAGGGCGGAATGCACTGTAATAGAAAGGCATATAGTGTGCTGCCTCAGCGGTTTGGGTCAAATGCTATCTCTGCACTGGCTATTTTTTGACAAATTATAATTATGATATGCTGATAGGAGCAGCCTTTGTGCGCCACATTGGTGAAGTAGTTGATATGGCTGAGGAGACATTCAAGAACTTGTGACAGCAGATTAAACTTTACTTCACCTCCAATAATGTGCCAAAGAGTTCTGCCCTCACAGGGAAAGTTAGTATCACATACTGTAGTGGTGTAATCTCTGTCCGTAATCAGCTTTGAAAAACTAAACCAGAAGCTCCCTCATCAGATATGTGATTACCAGGGGCTACCCTAAAATTCATTTCTGATATAATGATCCCCTATAGCTACCAAGTTATAGTGGGCACAGAGCTTGAATTTGAGATACACAAAGGCTTTATGGAAAGGTTTTTGGTCCATATCAGAAATCACACCTTGAGCCCCATGTGGCCCCTGGCATCATATTACCTGGACATGGAGAAATAAAAGTGTTTTTAGCAAATTAAAAAAGACCCTGAGGGTCTGAAGACACCTAGTGGCATAACTGCATTTGAACCCCATTGATGATGTCCTTTGTTTCCACAAATCTTTTTTCTAATTTTTTTAGTCTTTCCTCTGGACCTCCAAGCAGCTAATGGCAGTATTTCTGCAAGAAACTTCAACAGGTTTACTGAAAGAGCAGAAGTATAGTGCAAGGACTTTATTTGAACGGGTATTGAGAGATTTTTGTAGCCAATGACCATGATTTGGGATGCGCTCATGGTGCCATCCATTAGTTGGACACTGGGGACCACCATCCTATCTGGTCCTGGATGGTCCTCCACTTGAGGGTTGTGGAATATGTAATTTCAAATGAAATAAAGAAGAATCTGGAACAGGGAATGCTGGAGCCATTTCAGAGTCCTTGGGCTTCACCATTATGAATCGTTAAAAAGAAAGATGGAACTAATGTGTAGTGATTGACTACTGGAAAAGAATTATATTACCAAAAAAGATTCATATCAGTAATGGATGGGGCTCCCTAGGCCCAGCCCACCACCGGCCATGAGCCCAAACCCCCAGATGGTGGTCACTCCCACAAGGGAAAGGGCAATATCTTTACCAAACCTCCAAGACTCCTATCTGGGCAGATGGCATCGCTGGGCACACCAGGCTGAGGTGCATTGAACCAGCCTCTGCCACCTTGGGGGCACTCTGGAAACTGCCATCCTGAAAGGATGGGCGTGGGCTGAAGTGTGGCAGCCATCAATGTTCTGTCAGCCTCTGGTCTCCCGCGCCATGGCTTTTGACAAGCTCCCCCAGCCAACTTTACTAAGAGTGGTATTCTTCTCCACCAAGGCATTGCCACCTGAAAGATCTCAGGGCGTCCACCCCCTTCCTCACTTTCTATTGTACCGCTAATTGTGTCAAACCAACTTGGCAAACAAATAAAATGCAATAATAAATTATAATAATTATAACAGGTCTATCAAATAGCGGCCTTTATTGGGGTGAACTCAAAGTTTGAAATAGAATTCTAAAATGAGGTCCATCAGAGCCAACCTTGCTTTAAAATATTACATAAAAAGGCTAAATGTATTGTCAGTCAAGAGGCGCATAAAAGCATCCAGAATTAATGGCATCCTGGCTATTCATCACAAAAGGGAAAACAATGAAAACAGACAATTTCTTAAATATATTAGAATAATTATCCCCCTACTGACCCAATTAATATAACTACATTAAAATAACGGAATTGCAACCATTGACATACTCAAATCTTGTAATTCCCAACCTTACAAGATCCATGTACAATAATTGACTATTACAATAATTGCTTCCCCAAATAGATGATGCTTTAGAATGCATGGGTGGCGTTTACTATTTTTTGTAATGGAATAAATATTGTTTCATTGAAAAAATTAAGTTGCCTATGGTAGAACAAGAGAAGTGCGCTATTATAACTTCCATGGGATTATTCCAGCCCACTCATATGCTGCAGGGGCTGTGTAACGCCCTAAATAAGTACTAGAGGGATATAGGTTCTATTCTGGGTGATCTCAAGCTGTTATACATTTTGAGTTAACTCGCTGACATTAATGTACTCTCACAGACACTTTTATAGCATCTTAATCATTTGAAATAGGTGTTCTGCTGGCTCACTGAGGCCAACAATAAGATCAAGCCCTACAATTGTCACTTCTTTAAAGACCAGTTGGAAGATCTTGGTTTTGTGGTCTACACCAGGGGACATGGACTGCATCCAAATAAGGTGGAAGCCATCCAGAAGATGGCCCAACCAAGTAAAAAGTGGGATTTACAGGTGTTTTTAGGCATGGTATGGTATTAATGACATTTTATTCCCAACTTCAGCTAAACTAGGTCCCCACTCTTTGAGTTTCTGAAAAAGGATGCTATGTTTGTTTGGAAAAAACGTTGTTAGAGAGACTTTGATACTCTCCATACAGCGTTGATTAGTGCCTTGGTGTTGCAATATCCAAACTTTGAGAAGAAGCTATTGTTCAGATGCACGTTTCCCTTTCCACTGTCAGAGCAGTATTATATCAGTGGGACAACGAGAGGGGTAGAGCATCCTATCGCTTACTGCAGCCAAAGTTAAAATTTCCATGAGCAGAAATACTATGTGACAGAGCAGGAGTTTCTAGATGTAATCTACGCCTCCAAACATTTCAGTGTGTACCTTCATGAAATGAAGTTTAAGGTCATGACTGGCCACACTTTGTTGTGATGGTTAAGGAATCTTTGAGAGCCAAAGGCACGCCTCTTACGGTGATCTCTCAAGCTTCACGCTTATATTTTTGAAATAGAACACCGTTCTTGTATAAAGCATCAGAATAATGACTGCTTATCATGGTTGCCAACCAATTGTATAATGGTGGATATGAGTGACTTGATATATTAAAGATAATCAGTGGCAAATACGTCAACAACATCAAGTTATTTGGGCATCAGATGGAATGAGGGCTGGCATTTTCCAGAAAGTTGGTGAGCTTTACAAGCATATCAGTGGTATTAAACTGAGTTTATAAAACATTCTTCCCAAACAGAAATTATTTTAAGCGCTCACAAGGCAGTAGGTCACAGAGGATTTCTCAAAATGTTAGATTTCTTGCAACCATGTTATTATTGGGAGATTATTCAATTTGATGTCCCTAAGATGATTTATTGTTGCCACCAATGTCAAGTAGAAAAATCCTTTCTCCAAAAGACCTCCTATCAGCTGGTGAAACCCTGTTTTGCTTGGAATATGGTATCCATTGACGTCATGGGACTCTTGCCAATGGGCGCTAAGTGCTATAAGTACATCCTGGTAGCGATAGATCATTTGACAAGGTGTAAAAGCATGTGCGATAAGAGATTTGGGGGCGGTCACTGTTGACAAATTTTTATTTTTATTTAACCGAGGTAAGCCGACCAGAGGACAGACATTACCAAATATATGTGAAACTAAGAGAATAACTAAGAAATATAAAATTTGGGCACCCCAGGGTACTCAAGTTACCCCTGTTGCCAGCGGGACTACCAGGTATGGGGGGTTGTTGCACTACTCCGAGGGGGTTTCCCCTGCTATGGAGCAGGTGTGAAGGAAAGGGTCTGTGTGGAGGAACCAGAGTAGAAACCATGATTCTATGAGCGCTTTTTGTCTTGGTCTCATATATCCATAGAGCCAGGCTTGGAAGTGCTCTAGTAAGTGGACATGGAATCTGTTAATAATCCCATGAATGGTTGGGACCGTGCCCTTGAACGCATCTAATGCAATTGTGTGTATTGTCCACATTGCAATGGGTATTATTAGGGAGCGGAGGGTAGATGGGATTGGTGACTCGATCTGGAGCGCGAAGATACTCTTTGATATTGAGAATTCCTGTTCGTTTTGAATCTTGAGCAGGCGTGCGACTTCCTGCCATATAGCTTTGGTTGGGGGGCATGTTTCTAGGCGGTGATGTAGGGATCCCTCCCCTACACATACTGCACATGTTTTGTGGAGGGAGTTGGAGCGGTCCGCCATCCTATAGGTCCTTCTCAAAAAGCGCCAGGCGTTTGCTCTTATCCTTGGTTGTAGGAGTGGGTGGTGTGTCATTTTCCACATTGCTTTCTGTGTGGTTAAATCATAGGGAATGTCCAGCATATCTAGGTATTCTATCCTAGCTATGCTTGGGGTTGTTGCGAGCATATCCCTCTGGGGGTGGTTTTCTGGGTTTCTTAATTTGAATTGGGGGCTGGGTCGTCCCCTTCTCTGTATAGTACCAATGTTCTCTATGGTCCATCCCATACGGCGGATAGTTTGGAGTATATGTTTGAAATGAGGGGAGGTTCCATGCGGACCCGTTGCAGTAGGGTGCTTGGCAAGGTATAAAAGTAGTCTGGGTGGACTATGTGGGTTGGTTAATTTGAGCGCCTGTGCAAAGTTAGTCCTTGCTGCTCTGAACCAATGTTGTTGCGATAGGTCTGGAGCAAGGATTTCCTTTATCCAGGTACCTAGGATGTGATTGGCATAGCTCTCAAAATCTATTAGTCCCATGCCTCCGCTTGAGCGTGGGCCAAATAGTGTTTCCATCCGTATAGGAGGGTGAGAGCCAGGCCACAGCCAGCCCTGGATAAGCGCGCGAATTAAGGTTATAAAGGTAGGTGAGAAGGCTATCGCATGGGCCTGGTACCACAGTATTGGGAGGATGAGCGAGTTAGCAACTGTAACTCGTCCTGTTAGTCCTGAGGTTCTTCCCTTGAGGGAGGCGACGCGTTTGGATACCCGTTGTAACAGGTTACTTTCCATTGTCTCATTAGCATATCCCCCTGATTCTAGCCAGATTCCAAGGTGTCAGACAGGAGTGGTGGTGAAAGGTGTTGCAAAGGGTAAAATAATTGGGTTTTTTCTTCGAGTGTTGGTGTGAGGTTCTGATGTTTTGGCCCAATTGTTTGTTTATTTGCCTAATAGGATGATTTCTGTCTTCCTTTTTGTTGAGCGATGCATTGCTCACCTTGGAGTATTCCTCTGGAGTGTGTTCCAGCTGTCGGGCATCTTCATTGTTTGCTATACCTGCTACGCAGTCATCTGCAAAGGCCAGTATCTTGACTGTTGGTTGTCCTTGTGCGGTTATCCCCATGAGACGTGAGTCAGTTACTCGGAGGAGTGGGTCAAAGCTGAAATTGTATAGCAGTGGGCTGAGGGAATCCCCTTGTTTGAGCCCTCTGTGTGGTTTGATATTGTTTGTTAGGAATCCAGGGCCGCATACAGCCATGGTTGCAGATTATGTTAGGAGCATCGCCCATTTTATGAATCTTGGTGGGAGTTTAAAGGCATGTAGACAAACTTTTAGGTATGGCAAGCTAACACGGTCATACGCCTTTTCCAGATCCAAGAAGACCAGGGCACCAGTTGCTTTGGATTGGCAAATGTTTGCAACAGGGTGTATGTTGTTCCAGATTGAACGCCCTGGTATAAACCCAAACTGGTTGGGTGATAGGACGTCAGATGCAATTGCGCCTAATCTAGCTGCTAGAGTTTTTGTTAGAATTTTTGTGTCAGTGTTGGAGAGTGCAATTGGGCGCCAGTTGGCCAGGTCCAACTTGTCACCCTTTTTATACAAGGTTATAACGTAGAATTCATGGCCTCCTGGTAATAGGCGTGTTTCCAACAAACTCTGGTTCATTGACGCCAATAGGAGGGGGCAATTTGTTGAAAATATTTTTTGTAAAATTTGTAGGGTATCCCATCAGGCCCTGGGCATTTCCTACATGGTGCACCGCGCATTGTTTTCCAAAGCTCCTCCCGTGTGATAAGGGATAGTATATTGTAATTTGGTGGTGTACTTTGTATCTTGGCAGTTTGAATAAATTCTTTAATTTTTTGTGGATCTGTTGGCATATAACAATATAATTTGGTGTAATAGCGGTGTACTTCCGCCTTGACCTCCTCAGGGTCAGTTGCCATGGTGCCATTGGTCTTGCGGACCTGTGTGCATGTGGGCTGGTTTCTGCAGGAGTGGAATTGGCGGAAAAAGTATGTCAAACAGGTTTTGCCTTCCTTTATGAACTTACCTTTGTTCGATACTTTGATTCTGTGTTGGTGTTCAAAGATGAGATTGTTAAGTCAGGCTGAAATTTCTGCCCATTTGTGTCCCCAATTAGGGCTATAGCCAGACATTGGAGTATTTATTTCCAGGTGGTCTAGTTCTGCCAAGGTACGCTTGACTGTGGCTGTGTCCGCGGTGTACTTGTGTGATGCAATATGTCAGGTTTTGTTGATTAAATCTTTTTTGAAATTTTCCCATTTTCCGATGGGATCTGAAGTGAATTGGGCTGTAAATTCTGGGTTTTTAGCCTTGTTTTCAACCCAGTCAGATATCTCAGGCAATCTTATATTTTCTGGGTGAAGCTTTCTCCGAGGAGACACCTGTGTGTGGGATTGGGTTGGCGCTAACTGCACTGTAACTAATCGGTGATCAGAAAAATTGATCTTCTTTGTTGTAAATTTGGAGATTCTTGAGCGGTGGGATTGTGGGATGAGGATGTGGTCAATATGACTCATCAATATGAGCAGTCCCTCACGTATGTTGGGTCTTGTCATATGGGAAGGATTGGTGAATTGGGGGGAAGAGCATCCTGTAAGCCAAGAGATGCCTTCATTGTGCGATATTCAATGTGTCCAGGTGGGTATCCCCTGGGATTAGGCCATCGATCTGTATTGGGGTTATCCCAGCAGTTGAAATCGCCTAACATGATGATATCTGGTGGGAGGGTGCGAGTAGAAATTTTTCAAATTTTTTTTCTCTGTTGCAGTGCAAGGTGTGTAGATACATGCTAACGGAATTATTTCATCTTGGCATGTGATTGTTGTTACCAGGACTCGACCATGCAAGTGTGATGATGAATTTGTAATTTTAAATTTTTTGTTGTTTTGGACTATCACCCCACAGTGAGACGTCCATACTGATTGTGATGGTGCGACCCTGGTTGACCAGGTTTCTTCTTCCCCTTGTAGGTAGTGGGTTTCTTGGATGGCCAAGATGTCTACAAGAGGTTTTCGCAGGAATGTCAGCTTTTTGGCTTGGGATGTATGAGCCCTGGCTCCCGCGATGTTTAACATCCCTATTGATTCTGAGGTGCCTGCGGCGCCTCAGGGGCGGTTGGGAGGACCCTCTAGTCCTATCCCACCGCGGCTCATTTTGGCCATGCTCCGCGTCTGTACTCCAACTCTTTCACTGCCATTGTTGGTTCCCTTGATCTTACCCAATGATTCAAGGGAATTGCAGTTCTTTGCATTTGCGTCAACTTTTCCTGCACAGGTCTCATGTTGATTTGATGCGGGTTGTTGATTGGATTTTATAATTTTGAGGTTCAACTTTGTTGCATTGTGCACCGCATTTTCACCCAAATTGCGGTTGCATTGTTCCTCAGTATGTGCATGACTGATGACGCTTTGTGGCTCAGTTTGGTTACTGTGAAAATTTTCGACCTGGGAATATTGTTTTGATTGGTTGGTTCGGTGAATATCTGAAATATCCTCCTGAATTTGTCCATGGTTAATGGCGGATTCCGCGTGTGCCGCCGCTTCAGCTGCTGCTCTCTTGCGGGATTTTTGTGCTGCTTTACGCTGTTTACTTGTAACTGGGTCCATGATGGAGTATAGTCCATCTTCACCCCAGTGGAATGGGTGGTGGCCATCAGTCATTTTGGCGAAGTTTTCATTATCTTCGTCCATAGCTTCTTCACAAAAATCATTTTCCATTAAGCCCTCTTTTACAGGGCATGCATGTTCCTTGTGGCCCAGTGAGACACAGTGGTTGCAAATGGGCGGTGTGCATTCTGGTGTAACTCGGAATGCAGCTGACTGGCCCCCATCTGCAAAGTGAAATTCTGCTGCGTGGAGAATTCTGGATAAGTCCTCTTCTACTTCTGGGAAGGGGTTGATTACAGCGATAGCTTTGCCCATGCACAGGTTGGGCATTAAGTGAAATCGGTGTAATTTGAGTTGTTGGATTTCTACATAGGCCACAAGACCTTTGCAGAGCTCCTCCTAGATTACCTTATGAGGAAGGTTGGTGGGGAGTGAGTCAAAGGAGAAGAACAAAGCTTTTTGCTTTATTCCATCTGGTGCGCGCAGTGCGCACAATTTTGCCCTCAGGGAGGGCAATTTCCACGCAGATTTTTGCTGCGGCATCGGCTTCATCAGCTGTTTCAAAACCAGTATTGATCCAGCTGCGGCCCATGTTGTTGGTGGCTACGTACACCGCGTGAGGGAAAAGTGAGGGCTGTGCCTCACATGTATTCTCCCACAGGGTCGTTGACTCATCCCCAAGGAAGAGTCTGATCCCATGTTCCACCTTTGACAAAGATTGGTTGAATTGAATGTACATGTATTGCGCATGCTTTACAGTAAATACCATAAACCCAAATGGTGTCTGAGTTTGCGATTTTTTTATGGCTTGGGCTCCTGGTCCCCCTCCAGGGCGTTTCTTGCCCTTAGTTGCACTGTTAAGCGCACCGCTTGCCACAACACTCGCCCATGTTGTATTATTTTTGTTATTAAAGTCGCCCATCTTTCCTGAGTGTGATTATCCAAATTTGCTGTTTAAATTTAATCGTAGTAACTAAAGTGATTGTTATGAGAAAGAAATGCTGACACTGTTGACAAATTCATAATGGAGTTAATAAAACATTGGCACATCTGCCCACAGTTCATACTTACTAAAAATAGAACTAATTTCACCTCGAACATTCTTCATAAGCTGAACAAAATAATGGCTATCTGCGGGGTTTTAACAACCCCATACTATCCTGAGTCTAATGGAATGGTTGAGCAGGTTAATGGAACATTGTTGAGTATACTTAGGAAGCTGGTGAAAGATAGATCATCAGACTATAGTACCCTTCCTTCCACCGCAGCCTTTGCCTACAACATTAAATATCAATCTGGAACTGAAAGAGTCGCTTCCAGTTGCTTATAGAAGCACAAAGCTCTGCATGCACTACTTTAACCCTATGTAGAGGACTGGCGAGATTGATCTGCAATGCTACTTAATGACTTTGACATCACATTAACAAACTTCAAACTGAAACGTATTAAACAAAACTAGCTAAAAAACAGAGGTCATGCTTCCATTTAACTAAAGCATAGCAGGCTTCCGCAGTTAAAAGTAGAGAGAGTGTCCTATTCCATGACCAGCATGAGTTCAGATGATGGAATAAGTTAGCTAGCTTATGGAACGGCCCCTTTTAGATAATAGATAAAACAGGTGCTGACGCCTATACAATCAAGGACCTGGTGATCAGATTATCAACTGAGTGCATGCTAAGTTTCTTCAGGCATACAACCAATAGAGGACAAGAGAAAAATAAAATTAAAAAATTAAAAAATGAATCACTTAAATACATAAAAACCTAAATGATAAAGATAAACTTGCGCTTTATTATAAGGAAGTGCAAATAGAGCAACCACTGTTTAAGGCTGCCTCATGATCAGCTTTTCTGCCACTTCTTCTTTTGGATGGTCTTGCACTTTGATCAGCGAGATGCACGCTTCTTTTCTTTCAGTACGTAGGCTATTCAGCCTTGCTGTGCCCTTCAGGGATTGGCGGAAGAAGAGGTGGCTGTGTCATTGAAGGTGAGGGGGTCAGTACCAGAATGGGAGATGAAACGCCATTAAGGGAAAAGAGATCCATGTTGTAATTGAGCGCAGTTATGGGAAAGCACCAAATCAGTTCATTGGCATTCAGAGCCTGAAAGGCGGCGGAAACACCAGAAAACATGCAGTTCAGCCAGTTGTTCTGGAAGTTTACCCCCAGTGAGTGAAAGTAATTTAAGCAAGGGGAAAATACCCCAACAAGCTAAATAGTACTCATTGCATGAAGCATAACATCTGGCAAACTGACAGTCCCTATGGATGTAGCTCAACAATAGGTGGTAGCACCAAATGGATAAAGACATCTTCCTGGAGCTGTGCACTTTATTAAACAAAGGGCCTCTGCTACACTCTCCACTCCAGCACAACTGTGCTATGAGATTGCAAAAGGGGCGCATAAAGATGTCAGATGGCCAACAAACATGAGGAGGAGCTCCTCCTGAGCCAAGACAGTAGCGGCATCTACCTTTGGCACCCCATCGTTGTTATGAGCATTGGGGAACTCAGGTAGCAGAACTTGGTCTGAGTTGGCCACACCTCTGCTGTACCATACCCCAAAAAAATACGCAGGGGCTCCGGGGCTCAGTTGCATCTGAGAATATGTATACATTATGAAAAACGATAGCTGAAGCTACACTGAAGACTTATCATCCATTCAAGGGGGTAGTGTCAGAAAATTTGATACAACTGGACGAAAAGCCTAAATTATTGATGGCTGATCATCACTTATCTGCCAAATCCAGCTTAATGTATTTTTTGATTTAATACAATCTGATATGGGTTGACTCTAAGAAATCCTTACCTTGACAGATATAGGAATTTCGCTGAAACCCCCAATGATGAGACAAGTATAAAGGAAATTGAAAAAGCTGTGTAGCTAGGAAGATGGGCCAAAAAGTGGCCAAAGAGAGGAATGTAAAAAGGGAAATGAAGAATGGATGTGGACAGGTTTCTAGTTGATAACATGTAGTGGATTATAAAGTGTAAATATGAAGGTTAAGAATGGTAGTGGAATCTGTAATTAAGAATAAATTTGTTGTTGAAGCTTTCTGCTTCATTTTCTTTTTATTATACTAACTCAAGGAATGGCAATTGCCATACTGCCTTTCAGTTGCATCAGTGGGAATTCACTCCTGTGGAACCCTTCACCAGATGGTATCCCATTCTGCCAAATTTTACAACAGGGGTGTTAAAAAATTGATTTTCTGAGCAGTGGCTCCTGCTAGTGTGCCAGGCCAACCAGCATGAAGACTGGTTGACCCTTTTCATTTCACCTTCATTAGCATACCAGCCCCTATAGGTCCAAGTCCAGTTCACCACCACAGCAGACCAATGTCTTCGCCTTAGCCTCAGGGTCTGTGGTGTGCCCCAGCAAGTCCTTCCCCCATCCTGGGCGGCCAAGGCACTCTCATGCTGCCCCACCATCCTGACCCTTCGCCAACTCATCTGGGCATGCCTCAGCGAGTCCTGCCACCCATCCTGAGTGGCCAAGGCACACCCACGCTGCACCCCGCAGAGCCAATGGTCAGTTGTCACATCATTGTTGGTGGCCTGTTGGCCAGGTTCCTACTAATTCCTCACAGGGCTGAGGTATTGGAGCTGGCAGCTTCATCCACTTCAGGCAAGTCACCTTGCGCCAACTTCAGGGATCTCCAATTTTATTTTCTTCTAATCTAGCCAACTAATCTATTAACAACTAAAAGTAAATGGCCGATAGAGAGATCTTTATTTGGAGGGAAGAATAACTATTTATACTATAGGCTATATCGAAAATGAAAACCCTCAGCTATCCAAGCCAGCACTTTAATAAATTATCAGTTATTTATGGTAGCAATTTCCTCCCAATCCGCTTGTCTATTCACCGAATATTAGATTAGGTTGATCCATTTTTGACATGAGTCACTGGTCAATTGTATACAATTCAATAATATGAATAAACTTCAGGCATCCTTGGCATAAGTCACTGGTGCTCCAAATTAGCTAACAGAATCATAGTTTAACGAATGGCAATGGATCATCATATTTCTGCCAAAAATTCTTAAAATGATACACAAATGGCAATCAGAGTTGAACACAAATTCCGCCAAACCTAAATCAATTGATAATATTATAACATTAAATAATATTAAACTAGGCGATAAGCTGGCAATCACGCCTGACTGACTGCCACCCCTAATTTTAATATTATTGAAAGTAATTCATCTGGTTAATTTCATGACATTTTCCCCCACTTAACCAGAAGGTATTCCTTTAGCGCAGCCCACCCCAAAGTGGGCCAATCATATCTCAGCTCCACCTCAAAGTAGCGCCGGGTCCAAACCATTGGCTCTCACCACCTCCTGGCCTGTCCTCCAACTACTTGAGTAAGCCCACTAGCAAAGCCCCCTGTAGTGAGCACCAATGTCAGAAAATGCGCTTTTCCAAGCAGTGGGCTCCGCTAGTGTGCCAGAAAAACAGTATGAAGACTGGTTGACCCTTTGCCATATCTCCTTCATTGGCATACCATCCCCCTATAAGTCCACATCCAACCCACCAGAAAAGCAGACCAACGACTTTACCTTAGCTCCAGGGTCCATGGTGTGCCCTGGCAAGTCCTTCCCCCATCCTGGGCGGCCAAGGCACTCACGTGCTGCACCCCACAGGGCTGATGGCCAGTTGGCACATCACCATAGGTGGCTGGTTGGCCAGGTTCCCGCCAGTTCCTCACAGGTCTGAGATATGGAAGCTGACAGCGTCGGCCACTCCAGGCGCATCACCTTGGCCAACTTCAGGGATCTCCAGTCCCATTTTCTTCTAATCTAGCCTGTTAATCTACTAACAACTAAAATTAAATGTGTGAGAGAGAGATCTTTATTTGGAGGGAAGAATGACTATTTATACTATAGGCTACTTCGCCTATGAAATCCCCTTGGCTATCCAAGCTGGCACTTTAATAAAACGTTAGTTATTCATGGTAGCAATTCCCTCCTAATTCACACATCTATTCACCATATATTAGATTAGGTCAATCCATCTTCAGCATAAGTCGCTGGTTGCTCATATATATTTATTTAAATTTAAATTTATTGCGGGGAAAGCCGACCATGGGATGGACACTTCCAAATATGACTCAGGAAAGATAAACTTAGTACCAGGAGAGGCACCCCAGGGAAGCGATGCTATCTCTTGTTGCCAGATGGAACGCCACTTATGGGGAGGGGAGGGAACGTGTGAAGGGGCCGTAGCCACTATTGAGCACGTGTGGAGGAAGGGGTCTGATTTGATGAACCAGACTGGGAACCAGGAGGAGACCAGCTGTCAGCGATGCAGTGGGAGATATCAAAACATCCACGCTAAAAAGTGGTCCATAAAATGAGACTGGAACCTGTGGACAGCTTCTGGGAGGGTGGGGATGGAGCCAGCGATGGCATCAAAGACAATCGTGTGGATAGTCCACATGGCGATTGCAACCACCAGAGCACGGAGGAGGGGTGGAAGGGGGGAGCCATTGATGAAGCAAACATATCTCTTGACATACTGAAGGGATGCGTTTGATCCTGGCCCAGCAGACGTTGGACTTCGCGCCATACCACTTTAGAGGTAAGGCACTTCTCCAGGCGGTGGAACAGCGTTCCATACTGGCCACACACGACACAGGATGAGTGTAAAGCGTTAGAGCGCTCAGTTGTATGATACACCTGCCTCAGGCAGCGCCACACATGGGAGTGGACTTGAGGCTGCAACAGAGGATGGTGTGCGTATTTCCAGATAGTCTTTTGGGTCTCAGTGGAATAAGGGATGTACATCATGTCCAGGTAGTCCACCCTGGATAGGACTTGGGGTCGAATGGGGATCACGCCATCATGGATGGGTAGCCCCTGTACCTCTTGTGTGAACTGAGGAGAGGGGCGGCCTTTTCAGGTTGTATATCCACTAATACGAATTCTCCACCCTGCGCTTTGCATGGAGAGTAGGATTTGTTTGTAGTGGGTTTTAGTCCCGTGAGGACCTGTGGCCGATGTGTGTGATGCGAGGTATTTCATCAGGGAGTGGGGGTTTGATGGATTGTTGAGACTCAAGGCTCGGGAGAAGTTGGAGCGGGCTGCGCGGGACCAGTGTTGGGATGGGAGTGTAGGGAGCGGTGACGGCCATGATCCAGGTGCCCAAGATCTTGGCAGCATGGGCTTTGAAGTCAAGCAGGCCCATGCCACCTTGATGATGAGGGCCAAACATGACATCTAGCCATACTGGTGGAGGGCGGCCTGACCAAAGCCATCCTTGCAGCAAAGCAAACAGGGATTTGAAGAAGCTTGGGGAAAAGGGGATGGCGTGGGCTCTGAACCAGACTTTGGATAGGAGCATAGAGTTGGCAAGAACAACCCTGCCAGTGAGGGTAGTAGGGTGGGCTCTGAGAGAGGCGATTCGCTTCATCACGTTGTCCAGTATACGGCACTCCATTACTGCTGACGCATATCCGCCTGCCTCCATCCACACGCCCAGATGGCGCACCAGTCCTATGGTAGGATGTGGCACGAAGGGGAGCACCAGTGGAGCGGTGTGTGTTGAGTTAGTAAGGCGTGGACGTGGGCGAGCAGATGGCCTGGGTTGGGAACTAATTGCTGGGGCCCAGAAGTTCTAAAACCAACCAAGGAGGATGATTTCGGTTTTTGAGGCGTTCAGTGCCGCGTTGCTTACCCAGGAATATTCCTGGATGAGAGCTTCAAGCGCGCGTGCATCTTTGTTATTAGACACCCCCACCACGCAATCATCTGCAAATGCCATCATCTTGACTGGGGTTTGGCCTGGCACATGGACCCCAGTAAGTTGGGCATTCACATTTCGCAGTAGTGGGTCAAGGCTGAAGTTGTATAAGAGTGGGCTCAGGGGGTCCCCTTGTTGCAGGCCCCTTTGAGGGCGGACTACTTCCGTTAGGAAGCCTGGGCCATGCACTGCCATTGTCGCAGATTCTGTGAGCAGCATTACCCAGTTTATGAAGCGGGGGGTAGGCGGAATTGATAAAGGCAGGCCCTAAGGTATTCCCAGTTTACTCTATCATAGGCCTTTTGTTGGTCCAAGAATACAAGTGCCCCAGAGGCTGTGGACTGACATACATTAGCCACAGAGTGCACGTTATCTCAAATCGACCTTCTGGGGATGAAACTAAATTGTTCTGGGGAGATGGTGGCAGATGCTACAGTCCTTAAATAGTTAGCCATGATTTTTGTTAAAATTTTGGTGTCTGTGTTTGTTAGAGAAATGGGGCGCCAGTTGGCTAAGTCAAGCTTATCCCCTTTTTTGAAGAGTGTGACAGTAAAGGCCTCATGTCCTCCTGGTAGGAGGCGCGTTTCTAACAGGCTTTAGTTAAGCGAGGCTAGCAGCAATGGGGATATATATTTAAAATATTTTTAGTAGAACTCATATGGAATGCCATCTGGGCCTGGGCATTTTCAGTTTGGCGCCCCACGAATGGCTGTCCATAATTTGTTCAGAGTAATTAAATTCATTATTTCCAGGTATCGGAAAATGGTGCAGATATGATCTCAGCCGAGAAATTCCGCCATTTCAGCTGGCTGAATTGGTTCAGCTCAGTATAACTTGGAGTAATATTTTTGCGTTTTGATTGCCACTTTGGCCAGTGTGTCCGCAATGGAATTATCCAATCTTCACACCTGTGTGCAGGCCATGCTCTGGCATGGTGCGAAAATTTTTTAAAAAAGTATGCAGTGCACTTGTCGCCTTTAGTGATGCGTGTGGCCCTGTATTGGACACAAACCCGATGTTTGTGTTGCCTTTTGAGTGCGTTGAGGTGGGTGGCTGCCTCCACTCACTTCCGCCCCATGCAGGGCTGTATCCTGTGGCTGGAATGTTGGACTCCAAGTGGGCCAATTCCACCAGAGCGTGCGAGATACTCACTGATGTGGCTCATGATTTTCTGGAGGAGAGATGGCGATAGTGGCAGATGGTGTCCTCTTTGAAAGTTGCCCATGTAGAAATGGGGTCCGCACAAAATGGTGCAACAAACAATTTCGCCAAAGTTGCCTCTTCCACCCACGTGGAAAATCCTGGTGATGCGAGCTCAGGGGGGCGGATTTTGCACCAATGTGGGGCCTTTGAAACTGTGATGGGTAAGTGGTATGTTATCGAGACCAGTCGGTGGTTGGAGAATTCCATTTTTGTTGTTTTGAAGTGGGAGATGTGGGGTTGGAAATTTGCCGGTGTTAGAATAAGGTCGATGCAGGTCATGGACCTTAATTGGCCGTTGTGGATGTGGGGATGCATCATGTTTTTGAGCAGTGGGGCATGTCACAGCAGCGCATCCATTAACCCAAGGGTGGCTTTTAGAACGCGTAGTTTTACATGACCCTGTGGGGCGTGGGGTGAGGGTGGCCACTGGTCCGTTGGTGAGGTTAGCCAACAGTTCATTTCACCAACTAGGAAAGAATCAGGGGGTAGCGGGAGGGATTTGACCAACGAGAAAAATTCCTGATGCTCATGTGCACTGTTTGGGGCGTAGATGTTGACAATTGCATGCGCAACGTCAGCCCACGAGAAGGTGATGATGAGCACTAGGCCATTTAGGAATGTTTCTGAAGATGTGAATTTGAAAAAAATTATTTTTCTGAATTAGCACCTCACAGTGCTTCGACCAAAAGGATAGGGATGGGAGGAGCATTGTTTTCTAAGTTTCCTCAGAACCTCATGGACAGTGGGACTCCTGGATGGCCAGGATATCCACGGGTAAATTGTGTTGTAAAAAACTCAGTTTCCTAGCCCGGGATGGGGAGGCCTTGAGTCCAGCGATATTCAGCATCCCTAGAGTGAAGGTTTCCCCATCACACCTTAGGTGCGAGGGGGTGGGCCCCTGGCCCCACCAGCCTCAAGGTCCCCACGGGCTTTCACAGCAGTGCAGGTGTTAGTGGCAACACTATTGGGTTTTTTGTTAATTTTTGCAGAAAGAGTCGCGTTGGCTTTTGCCTTCACTTTTTGTTTTCCTGACGTCGGACAAATTTTTTGCGGTGTGGATAAGTTCAGTGCACCATCAAGTGGGGCAAAAAGATTTTTTTAGTTGGGATATGTCCAGAGATGGTTTCAACCAGAGCTTGGGTGCAGCGATTGGGTGATATTGAATCTCCCATTGGATCCTCAGATTGAGTGGCCCACTCGGCATGGGCTTTCAATCTGATTGGGTGATGGATTCCCAAGTCGCTTCCACCGCGAAGGTCTCCATGTCCTCCTGGCGTTGTGAGTGTGGGATGGTGGTGGTGGCCTTGGCCGCTTCCTTGGCCGTGGCCCTACGGGCCTGCTTGGCCTTCTTCTGCTCCTGTGGGGAGATGGGCTTTACCAATAGGTAGAAGCCTTGTGCTCCCCACGGGAAAGCCTCCTTGGTGCTTGCAGTTGGTTTGTAGTGCGCCTCTCCGCTGGCCATGGCCGCTGAGGGGTGCTCTTGGAATGTGACGCCCTCTTTGATGGGGCATGCATGCGCCTTATGGCTGAACGCGTCACAGTGGGTGCAAATGGGGGGCGCGCTGTCCACAGTTATCCAGAATGGGTGGGTGGTATGCCCTGCAATATCAATAAAGGTGGAGTGCGGGATCTGGGTTAGGTCCTTCGTGATCTCCTCAGTTGGGGTCAGAACTGCGATGGCTTTGCTGGTGCACAGGTGTGGCATCAGCGTGAAACGTTGCATTTTAAAAGATTGTATTTCGCCATATATGGCGAGACCATCTTTCAGGTGCTGATCCAAAATGTCGCGTTTTACTGTAGTAGGCAAAAAGTCAAATGTGAGGAAAATTTGATTTGATTTTGTCCATCTGGTGCATTTGGTTTTGATGACCCATTGCCCTTCGGGGAGGTTGACCACTATGCGCACCACTGCAGCCTCATCTGCTGCTATTTTGCTTTCGAAACCTAGGTCCAGCCAACCATGTGACATGGAGTGAGGTGCAACGTACACCGCGGTTGGGAAAATTTTGTGTACATCTTCACAAAATATTTCCCATAAGGCCATTTTTTGGATGTCCAGATACACACGGACTCCAAATTCCACCAATGAAAGTGGCTGGGAGTGTGGCGTGTTGATATACTGGTTGCATCATGCTTGCCACGCGAGTATCTCTGGGGAATTTGTAACCGCCGGTTTTTTGAGATTTTTGTCTATTCCGCTGGATTCTCTGGGGCGTTTTTGAACGTTAGAGGCCGCGGGCCTTCCGCCTGCTCCTCTTGCCTTGCTTGCCCAACTGCTCCCAGACATGGGCGCAGACTAATCTCCTCTGTGAGATTATCAAACTAGATTTAGTCTTAAATTGAATAGGTTGCAAAAGTGTTTGAAACGAGAAAGAAAAGTTTGCTCATATATATTTATTAATATAAATAAAACTTTGAGCATCCTCAACATAAGTCGCTGGTGCTCCAAACTAGCTAGCATAATTATAGTCAAACGCTTGGTAACAGATTCATTGGCATTACACCATAAATTCCCAAAATGACTCACAAATGGCAATCAGTGGCAAACACAGATTCTGACAAACCTAAATTAATGAATATTATTGTAACATTAGATAATATCAAACTAGGCAATTAGCTACAATCACGCCCAACTAACTGACACCCCTAATTATGATATTATTGGAAGGAATCCATCTGATTATTTCCATGACAAGGGGACAGCTAAGAAATGTGGAAAATGGGGTTCTTTTTCCAGCGGATCAGAAGCTTTAACTGAAACACACCATTGCTTAGATCTGCCTCCACCACATAGAACCTGGAGCATCTGCTTGCAAAATTTTAGGAGGGAACCTGCATCCGCAGGTGGTGCATATCCAACATGACGGAGGACTCATCATGATTTCATGGCCCAGGAGATGTTTCTGGTCCACAAAACATTTGTAGTGGAATTTTGGCTTCAGTCAGGTGCTCCTGAACCAGGGACTGGGTGCTACATATGTGCTGCACATGATCCGCCGCAGCTGGAACTTCTAGGCGAAGACACAGCTAATTGAAAATGAGGGGTCATAGCCCAGAGCGGCCTTGTACAGCTAAACCCCAGTAGATATGTGAATACCATTATTGTATGCGTGTTGAGCCAATGGAAGGTCATCAACCCAGGCGTCCTGCGTGGCTTTAGCATAACAGTAAATATTTTATCTAAAAACATGGTTAGCCGCTCTGTTTAACTGTCCAACTGAGGATGGTATGGGGTGGAGCGGCATGGCTTAATCTATAAGATACCTAGGAGTTTGGTCAAGAACTTCACCATAAACTGGGACCCACAGTCACTCATGATCTCCTGAAGCAAGCTGAACTTTGGAAACATGCCTCATGAAGAGCTGGGCAGTCTCTTCAGAAGTAATAACTGATGAACAAGGGATAAAGATGAGAACCTAGTAAAGTAATCCACAACCACCATAAAAAGCAGTAAACCCATTGGAGTTTGGAAGCTCAACAATGAATTTAATGGACACTGAGGTCCACAGACCCTCTCCCTGCTGCAGGAGATGGAGAAGATCAATTCTACCTGATCTAAGTGATTAAGCCCATGCGCATGCCACACGATTCACTATCCACGCCATAGTATCCTTGGAAATCTCCAGCCAGTTGTACATCCATCTGACTAAAATTAAGCATTTTTTATTTCCTAGATGGCCCACCGCTGGGGGTCGTGGTGAGATCAAATGACCTCATCGTAGAGTTGAGTCAGTACCCACAGTCATGATCTAAACTGGATCCCCCTTCCACCAATGAACATTGGGACCGCTTATGCATTGGAAGTGCCATCTGGTCCAACAACGCCAGGACCTCCATATATGCCATCTGACCCGCCAATAACTGGGAGACCAGAGCCACATCCAGGGCCAAATCTGCCGCTGAAATTTATGTAGGAGCAATGGCTTAGATTTGGGCTGGCGGAATTACCGTGGTTTAATCCTACTCATCTGCCTCCACTGGACTCAACACAGGGTTGCAACTCAAAAAGTCAGTAAGAAAATTCAAAGCCCCTTTCACGAATTCATATTTAAAATTAAAGTTACAGAGGTCGTAATACATTCAGGCCTGATAATGCCAGCTTCTGTGGCTTCTGAAAATACAAAAGGGCCTGATGATCCGTCTGCACTGTCACCTCAAGCCGTGCACCCTGAAGAAGGTACCGCCAATGGGTAAGTGACCACGCCATGGCAGCCAACTCCTTATCTTAATTGCCCAGGAATGTTTAGATGAAGTGAACTTAAAAAAAGTAGGTGATCAGGGGTCCTGAACTGTCATGCTCTTGAAGGAATACCAACCTCATGGCAGTGGATGAGGCGTTGCATGCTACAATAAATGGCTTAATGGGATCCACATGTTTGAGAATTGGAGTTTTCAAAAACCTCCTTGATGGCATCAAACGCCCACTGGCGCTCCTCCATCCTTTGGAATGGAACTTTTCCCAATCAGGGGGTGCAGCGGAGCAGCCAGCTGCGAGAGGGTTGGCAAAACTCTCATCAAAAATATGGTCATGCCCAAGAAGCTCCACAACTGCTTCTGGATCATAGGAGTGGGCCACTTGAGTATTGCCTCAAGCTTACTGTGGGGAATGGCGTAACCATCTTTCAGGACAAGGTTACCCAGAAAGGTAACCACCTCCAAGAAAAACTCACACTTGGAGGGCTTAAATAAAGTACCACTTTGTGAAACGCAGCCAACACTGTCTAAAGTTTTTTCTCATGCTGCTCATGGGTGGGGGAGTGAATGAGTATATTATTAATGTACGCCACCATGCAGGTGAGCCTGATGTCACTGAAAACGTTATCAATCATCCACTGGAATGTGACCGGAGCATTCTTCTAGCTGAAAGGCATCACAAGAATTAGAATATGCCCCGTCTAGCCTGAATTTCCATAAGCCACTCCTGCCTTCCATCACTCAGATCTGGTTAAATTCATTCATGAGATTGAGCTTTGAAAACACACAGGATTTATCAATCACCTGACTAATAATCTACTTAAGGGGAAGAGGATAGGGATCATGAATAGTATTATTACTTAAATGCCCATAGTCAATGCAGGGGCGCAACATGCCATTGGTTTTTTGAGCAAAAACTATAGGTGACGCGATGGGAAACGTTTCCTTGAACACCCAACCCTTTTTAAGTATATCTTATAACCACATGTTAACTTCTGAGAGATGATTACTTTTAGTAATAGTACCCAATGTAAACTTCCTGTTGTGTGGCTCGCTTTAGCTCTCCAGTTAACTGCATAGGTTTTTTAATATGTGAATTGTATAAAGTGTTGAAAATGATTGGTAGTAATTAAGTTGGTGCTAGTATTAAGACTAACACCCAGTTGAATTTATCACATCCAAGTTGAGTGTTAGGTCCAATGCTAGACTGGTACTTGTTCTCTTAATCCTTGAATGTATTTCTGTAATGAATGAGAACTTCCCCTCTGACTCTTCCTTCTGGTAGAATTTACCCTAGTATTAGGTTCAGAAGTTCTTCTCTCTCTTAACGCTGAGGCTGCGAAGATTTTGACACCAATAAAACAAAGAATGGATATTTTATCCTTAAACTCTAATCCCTTGTGTTAAATATACACTAACCTCATGACAGCCTAAATATAAAATATCTGAGTGTCTAAGTATCTGCTATTTATAAAACAAAAGGGATAGAGTAAATGAGGGTACAGATTTGTGTGACTCATTGTAGAAAATAGAGAAGTGCTATGTGTGATAACAGTTAGCCAGCCATTTGCTCTATATATGATCCACCTCAATCAGGTGAATTCTATAATAACAGGATAGTATTTTTTTAGTACTAGATGGTTATAACAGGATAGTATTGATGTAAGAAATAAAGAAATGCTAAGGTTGAACAATAGTTAGTCGCCAGTCTTCTTTATAATTGATATTAACCTCAATAAGGTATCTTCTTACACCAATTTGATTTTACCCTCACTTTAAGGTTTTGAAGACCTAAACTATGTTTGTTATGGCTAACTGCCATAAAAGGTTCTCATTCAACCTTGACAATTATTTCATTAACGCCTGTATTCTCCCAGGTTGGCGCGAATTAGACCATGGTATAATACTTTTAGTATTCGCTTTATTAAAATAAAAGCAAGGGAATATGTAGGGAATTTCAGCGCCCAACTATTCTGAGGTAGCCCCAATTAGAAACAGCAGCCGTCGCTGATGAATTAACCCTCCAGAGTCACACTCAACGATGATCATCCTATCAGTTTAGTCAGATTCTGCTGCTGACAAGAAATGTGACCTCTTCTGGGTTAAGTCAAAACGTGTCCCAACGCCTTCAATTTAAAACAAGCATGTCATTCTTATTAGGTTAGCAACTTGTTTAGGTAATGGGAACTTTACCCTTAAACAACAGGTCGCATTACCTAAAAAGTTAACTCACAAGCTGCTTATTAGAGGCGGAACTTTTCTTTCCAATTACTATCAATTTAAGTAATACAATTCGATTCAAACAGCACAATTTAATAAACAATACCAGGTGAGATAAGTATGAATGATAAAGTGAAGAGCTGGGCGCACGCGGTAAAGGGGCAGTGGACCCAGACCTGCACCGCCCAAAGGTACCAAGCGCACAGGTACAAATGAAAATCTCAGTAAAAATAAAAAAACCTGAGGTGGCACCCCCGCGGGTTTTGTTAATTTTTTGGTAAAATACTGCAGCTATATGGAAGTATCCCAATTGCAACCACTGTTATTGGTGGAACATGGGATATAAGTTTCATGGGTGTAGAAGTACCAACAATGTGGGAAACGGTTGGTGAAGCCCAACATAAATTTTTCCTGCACGCAGTGCACTTAACAACCCATACTATCTGCAGAAAATGGGTAGATCTTGGGTTTGAGACTGCAGAAGAAATGAACAAAGCAGCGAAGGTCAGAGTGGTACTCGACCTTCCCAAAGGACAGTAATTAGTACCAACCAAATGCATCCGTTGGACTGAATCCAAAGACATTTTTATAATTTTTGATTATCTTCTGACCACACTGGCGTGCACAGTAGTCAAAAGACATCTCCAAGAAGGCTTGAAAGCCTACAGAGAAATCAAACAATTTGAGATGGAAAGATTTCAGCTGATGCTGACCCTTAGCACTTGGAAGGCAATAGCAATTATTTCACCAAACCAGGATGTAGTAGAGGATATTACAAAATTCCCTCACATAGCATCCTTCACCATTGATGGAAAATATTCCAGCTGTTCTGCGCAACAGTGGAAAGCGCACACCCCCATATGCAACCACTGCCAGGCCTTTGGGCACAAGATTCACACTTGTCCCATAAAAGAAGGCCTGAGAAAAATGGAATTATGTGAGGAGGAAATGGGCGAAAATGACTCAGAGTATGCCAAAATCACAGATACTACACAAGCCTTCATCTGGGGTGAACACAGGCAATATAAAATAATTGACCCTATTTCCCTGAAAGAATGAAAAATGGCCAAACAAGCTCACAAGCTGGCCGCGGCCAAGGCAAAGGCCTCAGTGGAATCAACCATATTGCTGAAGCAGATCCAGGAAGACAAGGATGAATTTGAGTCAATGAACCAATCAGATCCCACGGAAAACCAAACACCCAATCTGACCAGATTGAGTTCAGTGAAACCTGATTTGGAAAATGAATGCAGCAAAACAGGGGTTCAGTGCACCCCCCAAAATTGTGGAATTTAACCTAATTGGGAAGGAAAATCAACAATAGAATGCGCAAGAAACTAATGTGACCAATAAGAGCACACAAGTGCACCGCAATAATATATTGAAACCAAGCAAAGCCAAGAGAGGAGCGAAAACTGTGGCGATGAAAGGGGCAGAATACACCCCAACTCCTACTCATGGTTATGCTCTCCACAGCAGAGGTGCATTGGAGAGTAATGTGAGCAAGGGAGTTGGGCCAGGGGCCCTGCTAACCACTCCTGAGGCGCATTGGGCATCTCAGTAGAGATAGGGACGCTGAACATAGCAGGACTCAAGACCTTAACATCCCAGGCCAAGAAGTCGAGTCTCCTATGAGACCCACCTGTGGATATCCTGGCAGTTCAGGAAACCCACTTTCCACAGGGTGAGGAGGAGGTATGGGAGAAAATGCTCCTCCCAACAATATTGTTTTGGTCACAAAACTGTGGGGTGATAGTACACGTGAACCAAAACTTTAAATATATTAATAAAAAATTCACCTCTGGATGGCCGTGTACTTGCCATAACTTTCTCATGGCACACCAAAGTGCACACAATAGCCAGTGTGTACACCCTGAATGGTGCACATGACTGAAGAGAATTTCTAACAGCCCTAAAACAACTAAATTTACCAGAAAATACTTTCATAATGGGAGACATGAACTGCTGGATTAACTCAGATATGGACTGATGGCCATACACAATGGAGATAACACAAGGGCAAGTGGAACTCCACATACTAAAGGCCACCTTGGGACTATATGATACACTACCAAAAAGGCTACCCCCGCTACAAAACATGACACGCCCACATGTACACAATGGTACACTTGTCTCTATGTCAAGGATAGACCTAATACTTTCACGAATAATTTTCTGGCACCAAATTCAAAAATTTAAAACTACAAAAATTGAATTTTCTGACCATCAGCTTGTTTTGGTGTCCTACAAACTGGCGGAACCAGGCACCCAAGCACCCAGATGGTGCAGAATACGCCCAGAAAGTTTAGCCAACTCAGAATTTCAATCCTGGATGGAGAAAATATCCTCAACCCAGGATTTTTAAACACCTTTTTGCTCAGACCCACTAACCACCTGGGAAAACTTCAAAAAATCAACAACCCAACAAATTAAACATACATTGTCTAGAAGACACAGGGAAGTTTCAGCCATTATTAAACACACCTTGCTGAAATTGACCATCTAGAAGCCAACGTACCAAGAATGGGATACAGCCCTGGATGGGGTCGCAAATGGGTGGAGGCTTCTGCTCAGCTAAACACCCTGATCCGCGAACACCAACACCAAGTTGGAGTTCAATAATAAAGGCAAAAACATAAGAGACAGAGAAACTTGCTTGAGCTACTTTTTCCGCCGTTTCCACACCCAAAAAATATGATAGCTTGCACACAGTTCCATTAACTGGACAAATTCATAGAGGAAACACCCAAAGAAGTCGCGACAGAAGTGCACAGGTTTTATATGAAATTGTATAAATCTGAGCTGGTCAAACCAGAAAAAAATCAAAAAATTCCTTAGAAGCGCACAAATTGACACCGTGGCCCAAAATAACAATTTAATCAAACTTAATATCACATGAGGAATTATGGGAAGTAGTATGCGGTGCACCAAGAGGGAAATGCCCTGGACCTGATGGGATTCCCTATGAATTTTACATTGAATATTTTACTAACATTTCTAACATTCTTCTAGCTTCAATTGACAAGTGTATTATGGAAACATGCCTCCTACCTGGAGGCAAAGAAGCCTACATGGTCACTTTATTCAAGAAAGGAGACAGATTAGACCTCTCCAACTGGCGCCCAATTTCCCTAACCAACACAAATACAAAAATTTTTACAAAAATTATGGCCAAACGACTAGGAGAAATTGCAACTGATGCGATATCCTCATCACAATATGGATTTGTTCCAAGAAGATCCATATGGGACAATATACACACAGTTGAAAATGTCTTCCAGTCCAAAACCTCTGGAGCACTTGTCTTTTTAGACCAACAAAAGGCATATGACAGGGTGAACTGGACCTATCTTAGGGCCTGCCTCCAAAAATTAAAGCTCCCCCAATAGATTCATAAACTGGTTAATGTTGTTCACAGAGTCTGCTACTATGGCTGTGCGGGGAGCAGGCTTCTTAACCAACCCAGTCATCCCACAGAGAGGACTCAAACAAGAAGACACCTTAAGCCCTCAACTCTACAATTTTAGCTTAGACCCCCTAGTCCAAAATACAAACACACTTCTCAAGGGAATCAACTTCAAGGGCCAACCACCAGTCAAAATGATGGCCTTCGCTGATGATTGTGTGGTGGGCATATCCAACAATCAGGACGCTTGCAGAATTGAGAAGATAATACAAGAATATTCAGCCATAAGTAACGCATTAATTAACACTGAGAAAACGGAAATTATACTCCTGGGGAAATATCAGACCCAATGGAAACCATCTACCCAGGGCCAACAAACTGATACAATCAAGACTCCTTACCAGGCATAGGAGGCGAAAATTAGCAACGATCTCGCTGAAACTTCCATTCATCACCAATCCAACAGATGGTCCTGTTCGTCACTTTTGGAGTGTGGTTGGAAGCAGGAGGATACGCCAACTCCATGATGGAAAATCAACTTCTAGACAAAATAACAAAACGCATTGCCTCCTTACACGGACACCAAACAGGTCTAACAGGAAGGGTTACGGTAGCCAACCCATGATTCTATCAATCATATGGTTCACGGCCCATGCAATTGCTTTCTCACCATCCTTCTTCAACACAATTCACGCCCTATTGCAAGGATGACTATGGACCAACCACAACCCCCTGTACTCCTTGAAACCCTATATGGAGCTAGAAGGAATGGAGGTATGGGGCTTACTAATTACGTAGAGCAAGCGACCCATATACTTGGATCCTGGATAGCTCAGGTGATCAGCCCAGATCTTCCAAATACACATTGGGCCAGATCAACAAGATATAACTTCACAAGTGCACTTAATTAAGAAACCCAGATTACCCAAACACATTAATCAAGTATCTGGCATCCCATCCCACAGCTGCAGGACCACACGGCACTCCTGCACATTTTAAACGAATACTCATAGCCATGAGAAGAGCAACATGGCGGATACACATAAATGAACAAACTATTCACTGAGGACGCCCAAGGCTATCCCATAGACAGGAAATCAATGCCCAAGTAGTCACAGACAATATAATAAGCAAAATACCAAGTACCATAGCCAGGATAGATTACCTGGACCATATGGACATTTCCTACAACCTGAAGACTCAAAGAAGAGTACGGAGATACACACTTCACCCTCTACTCCAACCCAGGATAAGAGCACATGTATGGAGGTGCATGAGGAGAGTATACCGCACAGCTGAACGGTCAAATGCCACTAACATCTCATGTACAATATGTGGTTAGTAAAAAGCCTAGCCCACCGTTTAGAACAATGCCCAACATCAGTGGCTGTATGGAAAGAGGCCATGCGCCTATTAAGCCAAGAAAACGGACAACCATTCAGCCTAGAAAGGAACATGTTTGCCGTAAAAATGGACTCTCTAATCCACCCATCTCTCAGGGCGTTAATAGTAGCAATAGCACTATGGAAGATCCATAATATAGTACTGGAATCGTTCACAGGAGCAGCGCCCACAATCCAAGAAGCCATCCATCGCTTCCACAGCCATATATTGGAAAATTTCCAAGCATGGCTGTTTGGACACATGACCCCACGCAACAAAAGGACAATCAACACATGGCTCCCCATATGGTTCCTAAAGGTTGATCCTTTCCTTCACACATGCTGCATCCAAGAAAAAGCTAGCATAACTCCCCTTCCCTACCGCCTTAAACTTGGTGATACTGGAGACAACAAGAGGGGCCTTAAACCCTCTGGGGTGTCTTTAATTATCAAATTTAATTAGTTTCCTCCCTATATCGGAAGTGCTTGTCCCCTGGTTGACCTTCCCCAAATGGATATCAAGCTGCTTATCAGAGGCGTCATCAATCGCCTAGCAACTAGTAAACCTTAGTTGATTAGCGACAAACTCTGATTGACTCCTACAAGTTAATTTGGATAAAATAGTAAAATTAATAACAAATACACGTTTATTGTCAGGGATCATCACTGACAAAACTTTATTAGCCCAGTAAGGTAAAACCCGGCGGATTAGTTAATGTTTACTAGGGTTATTTTTTGAACAATAGTTATCATATGCAACAATAACTCCCACATCCACTAGTGGGCCTCATCCCCTAGTGGACAAGCAGATTTATTATAATTATTTAAGCTGGGTAATATGGTCATACTGAATCCTAACACCCCACCTCCAATGCTTTATCCTCCTGCGCCATGTAAGGATACAGAAGGCAGTTTTTGTTATTCATGGCTACCATTAAACGGAAAGCTAGATCATACTCATAATGCAGTGGAAGGCGATTAGCCTTCTTCATGTCAAAAATATCCTGACATGCTACTAACGCCAAGAAAATCTGGTGGAAGACCTTCTTGATAAAGGATTGATGTGATGTAACCCTCCATTCCTTTGCAAGCATATTGATGAGGGGAAACTCCCCCTACAATTAGGCTGTTCAAAGGACAGTATTATAAGTACAGGTTAATTCTAATTTTCTGCTGATGCCACCATCCCGCCCCCAAAGTAACAGGGAAGAGCAGGTATGGCACTGTGGCATTAGATCACAGAAGCAGAACTGGTGCACCAAAAAAGGCACAGGCCGTCATATGAGTATGACGCCATTGAAGTGGAAGATGCATCTAGTACTGACGCTCCCACTTCCAAGTCCAAGTCCAGATCTTGTGCCACTTGTAAACTCATATAGTTCCCCACTACACCTGCAATATCATTGGCTCAATTGACACCTGGTGCGCACCCAAACAGATTTCTGTCAGAAAAAAATAAGTAATGTCTTATTTATTGGCCACCACATGGGACATTACCAGATTAGTGGTGATAAGTTCAGAGTTGTCTAAGGACCCAAAATCGGGAGGAGAATCAGCCCATCTCATGGGAAGATCCTTCTCTGTTTCCTCACACTGGGATGCTGACAATTGAGGTACAAAGGGTTGTACTTTCAGAACTTTATTAGAAACTACTTTACCAACTGGCGCCATGGCAAGTGAAGATGAAACAACGGGGGGACAGCAACATGGCGTCCTTTGGCACCAAAAACGCACACCCTGTGAGCCTGGCCTGCACTGGCCCGCTGGGCAAGAAATGAAGGGCACGCCAAATTATTGTTCAACACCACACTCAAAACCACCTCAGTTGAGATTCAGCTTTCATGACCAACCCCCATGTCCAACATACTTTGGAGTATAGCTCCAATGGAAGTTGCAACCATGCACACCTGTCCAGTGAACCCACCTGAGCATCCCAAGAAGATTGATTAGAGGACACCAGATCCAAGGAGGCATGAAATACTGCCACCAATACATCCAACAGAATCCCAAGTCCAAGATCCTGGACATGGAAAATCTCCATGAACAAAGCCAGATCGGGCACCTCTGTGCCAGGCATAAAGAAGGGAAGCAGGGAACCGATTTTAATATCAATGCTTCCACTAAAAATGACACCAGAGTAATCAAAGGATTCAAAAACTACCGCCTGGTTAGCTAAGCACAAAATTTCGTGCACCCAACAACGTGCATCCCCTCCACAGCATTTATAAGAGCCACACTTCACTGCAAATCCATCATGGAGGAGGCAGACACCATTTTGGTCAACAATCTGTACTTGCAACTTGGCAAGAGCATATAAAACCTGGTTTGCGATTTCCACCAAAGGAACAGATGAACCACCCCTCTAGGGCGGAAAGAGATTGAAATCAGCTTCAAAAGAAAATACTCAACCAGGAACTCCACCACCACCATGCAGAAGCACCCAACAAATACATCCACCAACCAAGCACACAAACAGAACCAAACCAAGCACTCATTGCAGGTTCATGTAGTACAATGAAACCATTGCATCACCTACTTCCAAGAGAAGAGTGGAGATGGCTGACAATAAAGGTAAGTCAATTTTGTCATAGAATATGCTAATGAAATTTAGACTCGCCTGCCAGTTAAAGTGCATGAACACCCAGAAGGAAAGCCAGAATTCCGGGGCATAGCTTTCCATATGAGTTGGTATTGAGCGGGAAGGAAGTGATTGTGGTATGACAGCTGACAGTTGCTGTTATCACCATTCCAATTAACAACTAAGTTATATCTGCCGCGGTGACTGCAGATTCTGCCACTGCCACCTCCAATAGGCCCACGGAGGACCTCAAACTCGCTGGGGTACCACAGATTGCCAAGCGTGCAGAGAAATCATGAAGCTTCATCCATTGAGGAGAAAGAATCTCCAATAGTAACGATACATCCTAATGCTAGATGGCGTCCAAAAGAGGGAAATTACATCAGACCACTGACTCAATAGCCCCATTTAAGGATAGAAGGAAGCAACATGGTGATGATGGCCACTAGGGCCCGATAGTTGTGCGACACCAGGAACATGGCACTTAATGAGTAGCCGCAGTGATTGAAATAAAAATAACTTGAAAACTGGTATGGGTTTTTGTTTTTATTAAACAATAATTTTTAAAATTTACCAAAGACCATACCTGTGAGGGATGGTTGTCTTAAGTACTGGGGGCTTAGGTAATAAATGGGGCTTGCATGAACTGAGGGCAGCATGAACCAAATAAATTCTGGTGGATCAGAATTTTGCAACTAACTTGATGCTAATCTAAACTTCTGCTGGCCAGATGACTCTCACTCGAATTTTATCACTAGTTTTGACCTCCCAACACAATTTTCTTGTCATATTGGTGATGCTTTTTCCTGCGTGTGGCTGGTTGCACCCATGGCCGGGCCACATAGGAGTGATCCCATTGAGTATTAAATGGGTTCAACGCCCTTCAAGACATTTGGCTGGACCTAACTCTTATGGTGGCTGGGAAACACCCTGGCATAATTTTTTCCTCATTGTACTACAACAAGTTTGATTCCGCCACACCTTGATTTATCTAAATTTCTAGCCCTTCAGTGGAACCTGAGACAATTGCAGAGGAGTGATGCCCATCACATTACCACAGGCAGCAGCTTCTCACCGCTTCCACGTCCATGCACACACCACTAATCTGCTGCACAAACACTTGGTGGTCCAGTAAGGGTGAAAGGGGTAACTCTGAGGGAGTATGTAATCACCCACCTCTCATCCACCATATGGGCCAAATCTCCTTAGGTCATGAGAGAGATGTCTGCCTTCTTCACTGCCTTCTTCATGAAGATGTCAGGATTGCAATCCTTAACAATTATTCAGTTCTTTTAAACTGAGTGTTCATTTTCCTAATTCATACTTATTAAAATTTGATTCAAATCGATTTTGATTAATTTTTCATTCACTTATTTGATTTAGTTTGATTTGAAATGTGCACTTTTGTTCAATTCTATTTGATTTAATTTTGAATAGGTATTGTCATCATCCATTTTTAGAATTTGCTTACTTCACAGTTACATTGGGGGTTTTCCTATGCACTTTTGGGGCCTTGTGGACTTTAAAACTGTAGTGCACTGTGCAGTACCTTCAATTCATCAATCTAACACCTTAAATCCCTAATCAATTGAGGAATCTACCCTCAATTATTATAGTACAGATAACCAGGCTAGCTAAGAGTAACCTTAAGCTAACATAAAAGGATCATAATAAAACCTGATGTTGATTGTCTTTTATACTAGCTATAATTATTTGAGACCTAATACCTTTATTACAGTTCTTCCTATCCTGTATGCTGGTAAATGTTGTGATGCCAACAACCCAGGCCCATTTGCCACCTCCAAACCATAACCTTATTTAAACTCTTATTGAATAGCTTGCCAAAGGAAGAAATTTTCACCAATCCAGAAAACATTACACCTAACATGTACCACTATGCACCCCTTTTCCTTATAGAGTATATAGTAGTGTACATAATTTTCAATCATTTCAGAAACAAATGAGAACGCTACTTTTTTCTTGCTAACTTTACAAAAGTTCTCATGGTGGGTGTACCAGTGACCACAAACTTAATTAGGATTTAATTACAGGGCTTCATATAGTCCATATCATAATGAAAGTCACCTTTAAGCTGGTGCCTTACAACAGAATGAGAAGTCCATGCGATTGAGACACAGGAGGGGCTCACCCAGACTTATATTATGGCCAGTCTTCTTCCAATTAGCTTTCACCATAACACAATAAACTGTACATCAATTTTTGCACTCTCTGCCCTTCTCTATGGAACTGGCAATGCGTTTGACTATCTTGCGTTTAAGAACCCCCACCTACTTTTAAATCTCAATTCTGTCTCCCCTGTTAAGAAGTACCTGGGTTCACCACATATTACTACTTCATTATCACTGTTCAGGTAGAGCTAATAGATGTTTTTGGCAGAAGCAAGCAGCTCCACCTGTCAGTTAATAAGAGCACAAGCTTCACCTTAGCTCCTTCTCTCACCTCAATACTCTTTCAATCATAACTTCTCGCAATGAAGATCTGACATATTTTACATTTCCCATTACTTTTCAATTCTGGGTCACATGAGGTCACTGTGAGGCCCTTCTGGACACAGGAGTGGCAGTAAATTTTTATGGGTCTTAAATTTAACAGGCCTTGGTCCTGTATACTGACTTGGAACCCCTCAATTTTGGGCGCATCCTCTCAAAACATAAAGTGTCAAACTATGTAGCATCCAGTTTAGTTCTTTGTTCATAACTTCTGGTTCTGTGATCACTTTTTATGTTCTAATATGTTATACCCTGTAATTGTTGGTGTGGGCTGGTGGCGTCATCATCAAGTGATAATCAAGTTGAAAATCTAATTTCCTTTTATTTAGCAATAAAGTTCTTAGTGGTAATTTTTCACTAAATGATGCCTTTCCACCTGAGACCTCCTTGAGTTCAATCTTACCAACTGCACCTCTCTCAAAGATCTTCCACAAGGCTTCCATCCCTTCCTCTTCATAAAAGGATATCTTGATATTAGCTTGGCTACTAGGCTCACCTCATTCAGAGTATGATCTGGAGTATAATTGTGGGTCACCTAGCAGATATAAACTGACATTTATACCATTACATTGAAGAAGAAGACAAAGATCTGAATTTCTGGATGGATTATATGTTAATTGCGGGGAAGGCCGACCATGGGACGGACACTTCCGAATATGACTCAGATGAGACAAAACTTAGTACCAGGGGAGGCACCCCAGAGAAGCGATGCTATCTCTTGTTGCCAGCTGGAACGCCACTTATGGGAAGGGGGAGGGAACGTGTGTAGGGGACGTAGCCACTATTGAGCACGTGTGGAGGAAGGGGTCTGATTTGATGAACCAGACTGGGAACCAGGAGGAGACCAGCTGTCAGCGACGTGGTGGGAGATATCCAAACATCCACGCTTGAAAGTGATCCACCAAATGAGACCGGAATCTGTGGACAGCTTCAGGGAGGGTGGAATGGATCCAGCGATGGCATCCAAGACAATCGTGTGGATAGTCCACATGGCGATTGCAACCACCAGAGCACGGAGGGAGGGTGGGAGGGGGGAGGCCATTGATGAAGCAAACATATCTCTTGACAGACTGAAGGGATGTGTTTGATCCTAGCCTAGCAGACGTTGGACTTCGCTACATATTACTTTAGAGGTGGGGCACTTCTCCAGGCGGTGAAACAGCGTTCCATACTGGCCACACACGACACAGGATGAGTGTAAAGCATTAGAGCGCTCAGCTGTACGATACACCCGCCTCAGTCAGCGCCACACATGGGAGCGGACTTGAGGCTGCAACAGAGGATGGTGTGCGTATTTCCAGATAGTCTTTTGGGTCTCATTGGAATAAGGGATGTCCATCATGTCCAGGTAGTCCACCCTGGATAGGACTTGGGGTCGAATGGGGATCACGTTATCATGGATGGGTAGCCCCTGTACCTCTTGTGTGAACTGAGGAGAGGGGCGGCCTCTTCGGGTTGTATGTCCACTAATACAAATTCTCCACTCTGCGCTTCGCATGGAGAGTAGGATTCGTTTGTAGTGGGTTTTGGTCCCGTGAGGGCCTGTGGCTGATGTGTGTGATGCGAGGTATTTCATCAGGGAGTGGGGGTTTGATGGATTGTTGAGGCCCAAGGCTTGGGAGAAGTTGGAGCGGGCCGCGCAGGACCAGTGTTGGGATGGGAGTGTAGGAGCAGTGATGGCCGCAATCCAGGTGCCCAGGATCTTGGCAGCATGGGCTTTGAAGTCAAGTAGGCCCATGCCACCATGATGATGAGGGCCAAACATGACCTCTAGCCATACTGGTGGAGGGCGGCCTACCAAAGCCAACCTTGTAGCAAAGCATACAGGGATTTGAAGAAGCTTGGGGAGAAGGGGATGGCGTGGGATCCGAATCAGACTTTGGATAGGAGCATAGAGTTGGCAAGAACAACCCTGCCAGTGAGGGTAGTAGGGTGGGCTCTGAGAGGGCGATTCGCTTCGTCATGTTGTCCAGTATATGGTACTCCATTACTGCTGACGCGCTATCCACCTGCCTCCAACCACACGCCCAGATGGCGTACCGGTCCTATGGTAGGTCGTGCACAAAGGGGAGCACCAGTGGAGCGGTGTGTTTTGAGTTAGTAAGGCGTGGACGTGGGCGAGCAGATGGGCCGGTTTGGGAACTACTTTCTGGGGGCCCAGCAGTTCTGAAACTGACCGAGGAGGATGAATTTGGTTTTGTAGGCGTTCAGTGCCGCGTTGCTTACCCGGAATATTCCTGGATGAGGGCTTCAAGCGCGCGTGCATCTTTGTTATTAGACACCCCCACACCACGCAATCATCTGCAAATGCCATCATCTTGACTGGGGTTTGGCCTGGCACATGGACCCCAGTGAGTTGGTCATTCACATTTCGCAGTAGTGGGTTAAGGCTGAAGTTGTATAAGAGTGGGCTCAGGGGTCCCCTTGTTGCAGGCCCCTTTGAGGATGGACTACTTCCGTTAGGAAACCTGGGCGCACCATTGCCATTGTTGCAGATTCCGTGAGCAGCATCACCCAGTTAATGAAGCGGGGAGGGTAGGCGGAATTGTTGGAGGCAGGCCTAAGGTATTCCCAGTTTACTCTATCATGACCTTTTGTTGGTCCAAGAATACAAGTGCCCCAGAGGCTGTGGACTGACACACATTAGCCACAGAGTGCACGTTATCCCAAATTGACCTTCTGGGGATGAAGCCAAATTGTTCTGGGGAGACAGTGGCAGATGCTACAGTCCCTAAACGGTTAGCCATGATTTTGGTTAAACTTTTGGTGTCTGTGTTTGTTAGAGAAATGGGAGCGCCAGTTGGCTAAGTCTAGCTATCCCCTTTCTTGAAGAGTGTGACCATAAAGGCCTCATGTCCTCCTGGTAGGAGGCGCGTTTCCAACAGGCTTTGGTTGAGTGAGGCTAGCAGCAATGGGGATATATATTTAAAATATTTTTTTGTAGAACTCATATGGAATGCCATCTGGGCCTGGGCATTTTGGTTTTGGCGCACCACGAATGGTAGTCCATAATTCATTCAGGTAATTAAATTCATTATTTCTGGATATCGGAAAATGGTGCAGATATGAGCTCAGTCAAGAAATTCCGCCCATTTCAGCCAGCTGAATTGGTTCAGCTCAGTATAACTCGGAGTAATATCTTTTGCGTTTTGATTGCCACTTTGGCCGGTGTGTCCACAATAGAATTATCTGATCTTCACACCTGTGTGCAGGCCATGCTCTGGCGTGGTGCAAAAATTTTGAAGAAGTGTGCGGTTCACTTGTCGCCTTTAGTGATGCGTGTGGCCCTGTATTGGACACAAACCCAATGTTTGTGTTGCCTTTCAAGTGCATTGAGGTGGGCGGCTGCCTCCGCCCACTTCTGGCCCCATGCAGGGCTATATCCTGAGGCTGGAATTTTGGACTCCAAGTGGGCCAATTCCGCCAGTGCGCGTGATATAACCGCCTATGTGGCTCTTGAGCATCTGGATGAGAGATGGCAATAGTGGCGGATGGTGTCTTCTTTGAAAGTTGCCCATGTGGAAATGGGGTCCGCGCAAAACGGTGCAACAAATGATTTTGCCAAAGTTGCCTCTTCCACCCACGTGGAAAATCCTGGCGACGCAAGCTCTGGGGAGCGGATTTTGCACCAATGTGGGGCCTTTGCAACTGTGACGGGTAAGTGGTATGTTATCAAGACCAGTCGGTGGTCAGGAGAATTCCATTTTCGTTGTTTTGAAGTGGGAGATGTGGGGTTGGAATTTCGCCGGCGCTCTGGATGAATTATATGTTAAAAAAGTAACCTTGTCAATTGGTCCTCACTTTTGCTTCTCCTTTGTTTTTCTCAGAATAATATGAATCCCTGCAGCCTTACATTGATTATGGGAGTGTAAATAATGTAACAGTTACAGGCAATACCCCTTACAATATAATGAATTGCTCAGGAAAAAGCAAAGTTGCAGGTATTCACTAAGCTGGATCTGGTGCATGCTTATTATCATGTAAGAATGAAGCATAGGAAGGTCATGGCATAGAGCCATATGGACCTAATAATGTGATCCTAAAGTTTAAAGTGATGCCTTACAGGTTGGTAATTGCACCAGATATTTCAGCAATTTATTGATAAAATGGTAGGCAATCTTCGCTTCTCATGCTCTAACACATACACTTACAACATTTTGATACATTTGCCCACACAGGAGCAACACGCAAAAGTTCTGAAGGCAGTGATGGCTGTCCTCCATAAGGTTGGGCTCTTTGTGAAACCCTCAAGTGTGCATTTTTTTTGAGGAGTTGATCTTCTTATTGTTCAAAAAGTTTCCAGTGATAGGGGCCAATTCCTTGACCTATAAGAAATTCTCTAGAGAACTCCTCAATTTAATGTGATATTATTGGTACTAATGCTCTAGCCAGACAGAACAAAGATCAGTTTAAACTAACATGGCTTGAAATTAAAGTTTTTTAAATCTAAAGCCCGATTTATAGGCTTTAGTAGGCCTAAATTTTTGACAACAGAGGTCGTTATATACTCCATGGCCACCAAAAATATTTTTGACAACCTGTTTGCATGAAGTCAGAGGACAGTTAAGAAGAAAGTGGTCCTGGCAAAAGTGTGCACAATGTCATACCAGACGTTTTAGAAAAAACTCCTTATCCTTGAGTTTGATAGCTGATGATAGGAGAATTTCCAAAACCCCATCTAAAGAAAGTTTTCCGTTTGCAAAAAGAGTCATTAGACATGCTGATAATAAGACTGTGCTTGCCCTCAGGATGAGTTACCACCCAGAAAACCAGCCAGAATACCTCCAGTGCATCCATCCATATTGTGGGATGCAAAGAAAGAGGGCAACCGTGAGAACCAGCCAGAAATTATCAAAATTGAAGGACCATAGCCATTAAACTTCTGTAAGACTTTTAAATTAAAAACTTGTGGTTTTTTAGATTTCCATTCAACTAAATTGGGAAATGGAAAAAATGGAGCAACAGCAGTACCTCTTGAAGACCGCTGACCTATATGCTCCATGAATGGGGAACAGGGATTAAGTGCATTGCTGTCAGGAATATTACACAATTTTTTACAGCATACTGACATTATAATAATTGCCAATACCAATTCAGATTTGACCTTCCTAATCATATTGGTATTAAATTTTCAAAAAAATATTTATTCTGCCACAATTTCACTTGGTGTGTTGGCAATGACTCCACTAGTGGACAGCAGATTGCGCTATGACCAGGCCAGCTAGGCTGGTTCCACTAAGTAGGAAAGGGGTTTATTGCACCTGTACCTGTTAGGGATGGGATCATTCATAATAATAATGGAGGGGTAGAGCGGATTAAGATTTTTTGTTTTAGAGTGACTCAATAAATTAAGCTTCGCTGGTTCATAAGACAATTTCTTGGAAGCAGAACAACCAGTGGAGGGAAACTCTTGAGGATGATTGCTACTAACCTTCCTCTGACAATGTCTTCTGACCACCATCGCCTCCTGACACATATCTCAGATTTTTGTCGCCAACTCTTGGGTGGTGAACAGAGGAGGAAGAGGCACAATCTTTAGGGGTAAGCCATTACAGACTCTCATCCAACACATGGTACAATTCGCAAAGGGTGATGATAGGGACATCTGCTGGCTTGCACCCCTTCTTGGTTCAAAAAGGGAATTCCTCCCCATTAAGCTGCAAGGGTAGTTTCCCAAGGCTTACACAAAGCTTAGAGATGCAAATATTACCAAAATGAGAAACATATTAATTTTGCAAACTCCATTAATTGTAACTCTTAGTGTACCCAGGCAGCTTCAAGAGTTAAAAGGGCCACAAGATCAACAGGTGTAGGAATCCAGCTTAGGGGTGTTCGCTTGTCCTTACACCACTAAATCCCACAAAAAAATTTTAATAAAATTTAATAAAATTTACAATAATAAAAACTTGTGTTTTTATAGTTTTTATTAGTAGTGCAGGGTATATACCAAAAAGCAATCCCTTCCCCATATTTGACAATTAGTATTTCTACTGATTTTGAGGGTCAGAGAGAATTTTGGATGTAGGTTTGGAATAGATTTGATGCTTCCAATTTAGGTAATATGGGTTTTGATACTATCAGATTTTGAGGAAAGTGTGTTAATTTTGGTAAAGTGGAAGTCAGGGTTTTGGGGCAGAATGTACTCATGCAGCAAGGTTTTGATGTACCACAACCAATCATCACTAGAGAAATTAATTTCACCTTGGAGGACCTCCGCCATGCCTATAAAAAGGGGTGGCCCCCATGTAGGTGTTGTGAAGGACTTGGTGATGGTTGGTGGAGTACCTTCCACTGGTTGCCCCAAAGTCCGTCATGTAGTCAGCAAAATCTGATTGTTCAATTTTATAATTAGTGCCCATGAAGGTTTCAAACTGGTGTTACCCTGATTAATGAGGTTCCACCAAAAATCAGCCAGATTCTTTTGGCTGATATCATCAACATTTTCATTAAAATTGCTCATAATGGCATCTGAAGATCACAAATGGCTGACATTTCCCCTTTTTGGCTAAATTCGACCTAAAACATTCTTAGTTTTCAGCTGCAAGGGCAAATGTCTGACAACAGGAGCACTCAGAGCATCAACCACGCATTTAAAAGCAGGCTAGAGATTTATATAGTTAGAGAATGAAGCCTAGGAATTCCCAGAAGATTAAGAAGTTGGGCTCAGTGGCCCTAAACAAGGCAGTAAATGCACAATCGCCTTATGAGAGGAACTGGTTTCATAAATAAAGTCATAATTCAAACACCCTGATTTTCTAAACACTATGTATACTTTCCATTGTCATACCATTAAAAACTTTAACAGAATATGCCCTACTATTGTCATTTTTATTCAGTGCTAATACCAAATATAGTTTTATTTAAAAGTTTCAAAGTTATCTTTCCTGTTGTCTGCAAAGGTTGAAAGAGTTTTGATGTGCTTAGAAGCATCCCTGTATTTATAACTTAAAGTCGTTAACATAGTTGGACATACTTGAAACCACGAGAAAAACTACTACATATAGAAGGACTAAACCCAAAAATTTACCTTTATGGTGCACCCTGTGAACAATAAATAATTTATTTAAAGTGTCTTAATCACTTCATCAGCACCCTTTGGCAATTGGGCCACTTTCAGCAATAACTAGTGCTCACTACATGGGGCACCATTAAGCAATTATGGAGGGTTCTACAATGAGAGCTTGGATGTGTACCATGGAGAATAAATCCCAGAAAGCTATACTCTAGAGTATGTACAGAATAAACAATGGATTAAAAGTGCATGTATCTTGTTTGACTGTTGAACTAAGAAGATTCAGCTCATAGCTAGTGTAAGAAAGAATTTGGGCATATCTCAAGTAAGAGAAAAGTTGGAGTTTTTGGAGTATGAGAACAACAAAACTGTACAAAGCCTATACTTTATTTTTACCAAGCTAGAAAACCACAACTACCAGTAGGATTAATTAAAGCAGGACGTGTACACCATACAAGTGAGGCGCCTTTACCCCTCAGACCATTGCCTACTTTAAAAAACAGTGCAGTATCTATACTACAGCAATATTGGCACAACTAAAACCTCAAATTGAACATTAAGAAGATCCAAATTTCTACCAGAACTTTAAGATCAAGTTTACTTTTGGCTGTTGGACATTTGCCTTTCAGGCTTCAAAATAAGAATCTTTTGAGGTAAAACCGGCCAAAAAGGGAAATGTCAGACATTTACAAATCCCCAATGATAATAAGATCAATTAAAATATAAATAACGATTTTGTTGGCCAAAAGACCCTGGCTGATTGTCAGTGAAACCCCGCGAATTGAGGCAACACTATTATGAATACTCACTAGGAAAATAGTGCTATGTCAGGAAGTTGAATTTCACTGACTCCTGGGTAAACCTGGGGAGCCCATAGAAGGTTTCTCCCCCAGTCACAACTAGTTCAAAGCCAGCACTGAAGCAGGGACCACCCCTTTTGTATAGGCTTGGTGGGGGTCCCCCAGGGTGCAATAAATTTTGCTAAAGGGGATTGGCTGAAATTTCTTAAATCATTGCCCCATGGGTACATATTGCCAAAGATTAACTCCCCATCAGTTGTTCATCCATAATGAAGCAAGTTTTCTGAGCTTCAATAGGCTAAAATCCCATATTACTTAATTTGGAAATTCCCAAGCTATATGAATGTTGAGCCTCGACGTTTTAATTACTTTTATCAATTTATTAAGTGTATTCTCTCTTTTACCCCCATGCAGCGCCCAATAAATTTATAAAAATTAAACCCTTTTAATATTTATTGTTTCAAGTTTTTCATATAAGTGGTGAGAAAAGAACCTCATATATATTGTTGTATTTGAGGCAAAAAGCACCAGAGAGCCTCCTTTTAAGCCAAAATCCAACACTGGCAATGGAACTATAGCCAGATTTATTCAGTTGTACAGAACAGTATGTGGGGACCCAGCGACAAACAGAAAGCTCGCCATGTACAGGGATGTATGAGCAGGGAAGTACAGGAGGTGCTTGGAGCTACAATTTGCCCCCATCACACTTGAGACTGAGTTCAAGAGATTATTATTGTCAAGTTTGGGGGTGCTAAGTGAAATTAAAAACTTGAAGCAAGACTTCCTCACCATGAAGATGGGGAAGTTTGAGTTAATCAGGGACTATGAAAACTAGTTGTCACAAATTTTGTGTTTTGACGAAGCATAAAATATTAACTCTGGCTATATAATCCCTAAACTCCTATAGACTTCACCTTTACCATTCCAAATTAATTGTATTTTATGACAGATTGATTAATATTGATCTGCTGTCATATATATATATTGCTGAAGTTTTTAGAGCAGATCACAAGCATTTATTAGTTTGCTATACCCTTTTCCCAAATATCAGTATATGGCAGATTGATTTCTAAGGATCCGCATCAGATGTTTCAAACTTTGCCCACCTGGATTAAGCATAATTGGTCTAATACTATCTAACTTCTGGTGGATTGATTCCAATGAGCCTGCCATCAGTATTTAGCCAATATTGCCTGCCAAATTTAAGCATTTAATTTACTCTACAATTTTTAAATTTGGAAGATCAGATCCTATACGCTCATCAACTGCTTGCCCAGTTCTTATAAACTAGTTTTTTTACCAGTCAAATTTACTTAAATGATCTCACATGATCATTTCCCAAAAGTTCTCTTTCAAATTTACTATTTTTGATTCAGCCAGAATTATTGCAGATATCTTTTTCAAATTTACCTTATAATTATGTCCAATCAATCTCTTATATCTCTGTTAAGGTATACCTAGATGATCACGCAGATTTGCCCCAAATTTACTATCACTCAAAATTTTAAAATGCTACCAAAGTTGAACAGATAATCGCCAAGATGCTACTGAGGGTGAACAATTGCCAACAGATGTGCCTGACCTTGAACATTCCAAAATCAGGTTTTGGATACCTTATTCTACTGGTTTTTAGTGGACCAGAAAGAGGAAATTCTAGAAGATTTAGGAGTTAAAAGAAAAGCTTATTGAATAGAGGCTAGGGTATAAATTGGTTGACCTCACACTAGATTGAAAAAGTTTAACAAGTACAATCTAAGAAAAACCAGCAGTGCAACTCTGTTGCTTAAAGAATAGCAGAAGGATAAACTGGCAGTGCAACTCTACCAAGGTTAAATAGCGGAAGAAACCCCAGCAGTGCGACTCTGCCAATTTAACAAGAAATTAGTGAAATTCTGACCAGGTTGTAGTGCGGCTCTAGCACTAGACAAAAATATCTTATTAAATTATTTTAAAGTGAGCTCTGCATTTATTTTTTATATATAATGACCTCATACAGTATTTCTTGATTTAGTGCCAATTAGACACGTGAAATCTATCAAGTTGCAACCAAAATTTGCAACACTGGTATCACCTCAATACATAATAGCTTTGGAAGACTAGAGACTTGGATTAATCTCCGCAGAGACAATCTTGCTTAGGTTTGCTGTAATCACAAAGGCAACTTCTGATGCACATAATTTTGGCCATGGAACCCGCTGAATCTTTGAAGTCCATTAAGGATACTTTGATTGACTTTAAAGCCGCATATAAGATAGAAGTCAAGACACTAGAAACATCAGAACCACCAGCAACGCCGCGATAATAGAAATGCTGTATATGTTGCTCAAAATTTGTGATGATAAGCCTAAGGAGAAGGCTTATCAACCTGTTGAATGATAGTACCTAAATTCTGCCAAGTTCAATGCAACACTTTCATCAAGAAGGAGATTATGGAGAAGTTTTCTAAGATAAAAAAAGAAAGATGAACTTAAAGATGAGGTCACAGGATTAGTCAATTTTGTCATGCACCACACCAACATTATTAATGATGATGAGTCTGAATCATGGGTTAAATAAAGATACTATATCATCAGAACTTCAAGTGAATCGTTTGTTACCGCCTGCCTCAGACCTAACCAAGTGAAGTTTGAGCCTACCAAACCGTATTACTTAATTCAAACTTCTAAGCTACACAGATCGTTATCAGTATCTCAGATAGCAAGGATTTCATGAATACCACACTGAAGAAAATTGCATTTGAAGACTGCAAGTCACTTAAGGCTTGAAAGGAGTCTTGCTTTCCTGAAGGGTTACAAGGGTTCATAAAGAAACTCAGTGCTATTTTTACCATGGGAATGAATATTAGCAAGAGCAAAAAAGTGTGAGTCACCATACAAAAAAGTCAAAGTATCAGCAATACTGAATACTGTAGCTCCAGTTAACATCATGTCTTCAAGCTCATGAAGAGATTGAAGTTTACACTAGACATCAATTATCAGACTAAGTCTAGAACTGAAAGGCCAGAGTCAACCAAGGCACTAGGAGCCTATTTCACATTACCATTGTAATAGGTCACATTGTCTTGTCTTCTCCAGCTGTGGTGCTTTAGAGCAAATATAAAATTTACTCATAGGAACGCTGCTCCTAGTTGAGTTTGGAAATTATTAATTTTAAAAAGAGTTCAGTCATTCTTAACTACTAAATGTCACATGTGCTCCAAGACAAAAAGAAGAAGGAATGGAAAAATCAAGTATTCCTTATCAAAAATGAGCATTCCAGTTACCCAGTCAGCTGTACCCTGAAGACAAAGTGAACAAATCAGCTACTACTGACCGTAGAAGATGAGTCTGGTTTGCCCTTGTACATCATCAAATTGTTGGACTCACTTCACGTAGAACAGAGGGTCTTTCTGGTCAGCATCAGTATCAACATCTTAGAGCATACGATAATCAAAATTTACTGTCCCAAAGGAGTCAGAGAACCTGAACTTAAAGTGATACCTGGATTCTACAATTCTACTGGCAAAGGAGAGATTAAAATTCTCCTTATGAACATTGTCAAGCACCCTGTCAAGATCAAGGAGGTTCAAACTATTGAAAAAGCAAGATATACTAATATGCTGACATTAAGCCAATTCACACGATACTCCAAAATCAAAGAGATTGGGTGCAAGAACCAACTACACAGAAAGAGCTTGGAATAAATAAACTCTTAGATCAATACTCAAGTATTTTTAAGCAGAAGAACTAAATATTTTTGGCTTATGCAATGGAGGAGCTTACAGGATTGACAATGTAAAACCCATACCCTTATTACTAAAAACTACCGCGGTTACAAGAGTAAAGAAGTCATTCTAAAGTAATTGAGCAACTTATAAAAGCAGGACTGGTACACCCCTCCAAGAGTCCTTGAGTGTCCCCCTTTCTGCTAGTGAGAAAGAAGGATGGGACTCACCACATAATCATGGACTACCAAAGATTTGATGCCCAGACAAAAAAGATATCCTCTACTGCGCATAGACAATTCCTTGAACCAACTTGGAGGATAGCGAAACTTCTCAGTCATAATCTTGTCAAGCAGATACTGGTAGAAGGAGCTGTCACCAGAAGACTAGGAGAGGTGAGCGCTGATTACTAGCCAAGACCTTTATAACCAATGAATATGCCACAGGGCTTGTGCTATACCCTGGCTATATTAAAACAAGTTTTGACCAGATTTTAAAGATTTGAAGTTGTTGAGTGTTCTCATGTACTTGGACGATATTATGGTGCTTAGAAAGACATCAAGGATTACCTGACACACTTTTATATGGTTTTTCACAGATAAGAAAATAACCTTGATCTTAATAGAAGCAAGTGCTTGTTTCTGAAGAGCCAGATGGAATTATCAGTCATGAGGTGATCCAAAGAGGAATCAAGCCCTTAAGAGAAGGTTATAGCTTTCTCCAAGTTACATTCCCAAAATTCATGAGAATTGTTCAAGTGTTCTTGGGCAATTTGGGTTACTACTGCCAGTTGTGCTGAACTTTGCGGACATTGCCAAGCTGCTCATGCACCTATTAACAAGGAATTACTATTTAATTGGGAATAAGATCAAGAAGATGCCTTCAACCAGAACAATCAGAAGCTAATAAAGTCCTTAATCTTGATGTAGCCAGATTTTAAAGACCTTCTACTTTTATACAGACACAAGTGAAGTGGGTATGGGCGTCATTTTAGAAAAGTCGGCCAAAGAAGGAGCAGATTGATTTCATAATAACATGGCATAATTGAGGAAACAGACTTTAAAGACTAGTCTGGACGTCAGGAGGTCAAAAAGGTTAAGTTGGCAGGCTTTCTTGACCTTAAACATATCCTGGACCAACTCTGGGTACATGCCAGATATGCACTGGTTGGTCCTGAGGATGTGCATGATGATCAGCCCTGCGTTACATCAAGGATGTTAAAACGCACCAGCTATGTTACTAATCATGATGGTTCGTTACAGTTGCTTGGGGAATGGGGTTTTGAAACCCATTACATTTACAATAATGCAATTCTGGACAAATTCAGCTTCAAGAGATAAGCTGAGTTTAGACTATCTTAAGCTACATTACCTTTAAGGATGGTAGTGTGTGCTTATTGGATTGTTTAGGCTTAGCACCGCTCTCACAGATTGGTGATTTTCCCCATTGTTTAAATTATGTTTTCTCAAGACCAAAATTTCTTGTTGGCCGACTTTCTTAATAAAAAACCCGTTAGTTTTACATTTTCTTTTGCGTGGCCCTTGGGTGAACCTGTGCGCAAACCTTTTCAAGGATTTCTCCAACATAGGACTTTAATTGTAACAAAGTTAATGACAGAATCTGTTGCACAACTGAGCCATCCTGATCCCCTCCAGATCGGCGCCCTTGAGCATCCTGACGCCGATCTACACTGGGTTATGGACTTCTTCTTGGGGTAAAACCAAATTTGTTGTTTATAGATTATATAGTCGCATATTCCTTGTACACTCTGTCCCTGGGTGCCATGTGCTCCAGCACCATCCAAGGTGTCTTATTCCTATCTTACTATCAGCTAATTAACTTGCAGCATGGCTGTGCATCCTGCAACTCTTCGCTGGGAATGAGAGAGTTACAGACACTCTCTTGACATTATTTGACCAACCCTTTTATTCTATGTGCATTATAATTATCTATGTGGGGCTTTCTCCAAGCGTGAACTGTGTGCACTAGCCGTTTGTCACGGCCTCTATGATGCTCAAAACCATTTTCTCATTTGGTTTAGTGTTGGTGTGTCTTGGTGTGTCTTGGCGATAATTTTGCTTCTACCAGATGGGAAGTGCCCACCCATCCTTCTTGTACCTGGTGGACTCATAGTTTTTAAAATGTTGTCACGATCCCTGACTTTCCTTTAAAATTTATTCCAAAATTCAACAGGCTCTTGCTTCCCTCTCGCCAGAAGCTTCTTTTTGTAATAACAAATTGTCTGGTTCTCGTCCACCCTCACTTGGTGTGGATTTTCTATATCAAATGTCTCCAGAGGCTGCTGACTGGGTTTTTTCAGTATTCTGCACACAGCCACCTTTGTGGAAATCAGCGGAAGGTTTGGAGCGTGTCTTATAGCAGCGTTGTCCTTATGTGTCATCCATCCACACCCTCTACAAGTTCTTTTCTATGCGCCAAGCTGGCCTCCCAGTAAATTTAATTAGAATTGATTTTTGATAGATCACAGGCTACCTTTGCCTGATGTCATTAAAACGTTATTTCTCCATTCCACCTTGGACCCCCATAGAAACTCCCCCATTTGAATCGCCCCCTCATAACGTTACCCAACTGATAGAAGCTCTTTGGGGTGGTTTCCCAGCCTCAACCCAGAAAAGGCCAGGTAATTTGGCCAACATATTTTCACACAGGGCGGACCCTATAAATATAGGCCCCAAAAACTTGCGCACGCCTCCCAAAAAGGAGGAATCTTATCCTTCCATTCCTTCATTGTCAGCTGAATTTGAAGGGACCAGGGGTCCAGCCCTGAATATAAATTAAATGTCTCAGGTGATTCTGCCACAAAGATGTCACCCATGTTGGCCCCTATAAATATGGCGCTAAAGACTATTGTTTTTCCTTTGAACAGGGTAGAGCTCCCCAACGTTCCTTCCCCATATCAGTAATTTTGAGGGTTTGGAAGATCCTAGCCCCAAATTTAACAAAAACAATTAACTAAAATCATTTTTCTTCACACCACATCCTCATGGTGCAGGCTATATCATCAATGTAGGGAGTGGTGGTGATAGCCTTGGATAACATTGTAAAACTGTCCAGCAAATCAGGTATGGTGCCATTGACACCCAAAAACGAATTTTTAATGAAATAATATAAAATTTAAAGAGTCAAGTATCAGCTCCTGCGGCTTGGACGTGGACCCTATTCCTGTGTACCAAATCACACCTGATAACCATCGCTTGACCCCTATTATGAACCGTGGAACACAGGAGGTGGGAAAGGAGTTGCTTTTGAAATATGAAAATGTATTTGCAACTGCTGAAGATATGGTGGGATATGTGGCTCAGTAGTAAGAGTGGCCAATTATTTCTCTCCATTTTTTGATGCAAAACTTATCCTGGAGGCATGCTGATGCCTGATGAAGAGTTTTCTGGTTAGGTGTTGGCGTTATCTTCTTTGAATAAAGACCAATATGGATATTTTTTATTGACTGCTACCCTTTCATCCCCCTTTAGGGGAACTCAGCACAACTAATTTTGGTGGATACAGGAGCCTCTGAGAATTTTATTGACCAAGACCTAGCTGACTACCTTGAGTTGAATTACTTGCCAGGTGGTATGGTTAGGGAGGTGATTCCCAAGGTATTTCCACGATGAAGGTTCTGGTGTTAGTAGATTATCAAATTGGCAAATATCATTTGGCTGACCGCTTTCAGGCTATCAAAAACCTCTTGTACCTCAATACTCATGGGAGTTGAGTGTCACAAAAGACTGGCGTCAGAACAAGCTTGAAAGACAAAACTTGTCATTAATAGTAAAGAATGGTCAAAAATTAGTTGGCCCCTTGTCCGAAGCTATTTCTCAGGGCGATTTACCCCAATAGCCCAAGGTCCACACGCTCAGTCTCACTCTGATACTGAAGCCCTCTTTGGAGGTACCCTTACCTTCCTGTTTGGAAGGGCTAGAATCTTTGTTTGAAACGGCTTCAGCCAATGTACTACCAACTCATTCAGAATTTGATTGCGATTTTAAACTCACTGCTGATCTGTTGCATAAATCTTCTACCATTTACCCTTTAATATTAAGAAAGGAAGCAGCCTTAGATGTGTGGGTTAAAGAGCAGTTAGCTAAAGGCGCGATAATTCAGCATACCTCTCCAGTATGCTCCCCACTTCTGTTTGTGGATATTATAAACTAGCAATATAATTGCTTATACGTCAGAAGAGTTGCACAAGGTCAATCCCACTGAGCAACAGACGTACAATATGGGGATTGCCGGTCTTGAAACAAATGGTTATAATATAATAATGTATAAAGCAATAGCTTCATTGAAGTCACTTTATTTATTATAATATATATATCGCAGATCCTTCTTCTTGCTTTTTCTTTCTACTAATTAAATTCCTTTTCCTTCTAGTCCTTCTAATTGCATTTATATATTGTAAATTCAGCTAATAAACTCTTTTTTGCTTAGACTATTCTGTTCTGATATATTCTTCCTTGCTAGTCATTGTAACTGAAAGACTTTGGAAGTGCCTAATATTATTAAATTTGCTATCACCCTAGTTTGAGGCGATCTCTTAAATATTTGTCATAAGTTGACACTGCCTTATCACCTTACTTGGAGGTGATCCAATACTTATCCATCCAGAGTTCAGTATTGCCCTATCACTTTCACAATAAGGCAATCTAACCAGTATTCTTTTATTACTTGGCTTTGGCCAATATCACCCAATCCGCCGCAGCTATTTAGAGCTTATTTTCCAGTCATGTCAGAATCTCAACATTACCCCCTTGATTAGATCATAAGCTCCTACTGTTTGTACACCAAAAGGAACTTTGCATGCACTCAGTTAATGATCCAGCCGCTTGCAGGGTCCTTGATATTGTGGGCATCAATATCCATTTTCTCTATTATCTCAAATGGAACAACCCAAATAATGGCCAACTTATGCTTTCAACTGAACCCATGCTGGTCATGAAACAGAACCATCTCTCCTTCATGGAACTGGGCTAGTCCACTATGTTGCACCTTATTGGCAGCCTTGTTATTTATATTTTTGGGCAAGCTGAAGGAGTACTCTTCAGTTTAAAGCTTATTTAAAGTGTTCGTCAGTTAAGCAAGTAATGATGTTGTTTCATTTCGCCAGTATCTTCTACGCAAGTATAGAGCAACGCAGGAAGAGCTGGGTGACGTCCATTAGTAGATAAAAGGGACTCTTCCCCATTGCAGAATGATAGCTAATGTTGTAGGTGATGATGGCGGTGGAAAGAGAGTGCTCCAATATGAAGGTCGATCCATTACCAATTTCTGAAGTATACTCACCAGGGTCCCATTAACTTGCTCAACCATACCGTTAGTCTCAGGGTGATATGGAGTCATCAGAACCCTGCGGATGTCCATAAGCTCATTTAACTTTGGAAGAATGTGAGAGGTGAAGTTAGTTCCATTATCAGTAAGAATGAACTGAGGACAGCCATGACGCTGGATTATACATTCCTTAGTGAATTTCGCCACCATATTTTCCCCTAAATCCTGTATCACCCACACTTCAACTCACCTGGTTTAGTGGTCAATCGCCATCAGAATGTTTTTGGAACGATTTGCTCCCATTGGCAAGGGCCCCCCAACGTCAATGGAAACTGTATGCCAAGCAAAATGTGGTTTCACTAACTGATAGGAGGTCTTCTTGCAGAACGTCTTTTTTGCTTGACACTGGTGGTAGCAGGAAGTGGTCTTAAGCACATCAAAGTGCATGCTCTCCCAATAATACTAAGAGCGCAACAATTCTAACATCTTGTACAAGCTGCCATGTCCTACTGCCCTATGTGCGCTCATAGTAATGCTTGGCCATGCCAAGGGTCTCAGGAAGTTCATCGTAGAAACTCCAATCTGTTTGTGCAACTCACCATTCCGTTGGAAGTTATTAGCGTGAATCTCACTTGATGCCTTTATAACCTGAGGTGTTTTGTCATTGTATTGTCTGATAAGCATTTTATCATACATTACATCACTAAGATCAGCTGTAACGGCAATCATGGGTAATCTCAACAAACAGTCTCCATTCTGATGTTTTGCTCTAGGTCAGTGAAGGATTTTAAAGTCATAAGCCTGCAGTTTGAGAGCCCAGCAGGCTAGACGCCCTTCAGACTCCCTGAGATTCTTCAACCATCATAACAAAGCATGATCCATTACAACTTAAAAAATTACTTTATGCAAATACACCCTGAATTGCTTATATGCGTAAATCACCAATAAGAACTCTCACTCATTCATGGTATAATTATGCTCATGGCAGTTCAGACTTCAACTGTAGTATGCAACAGGGTGATCCTCTCCTTCATCATCCTTTTGATAAAGAACCGCCCCAACAGCAGAAAGAGACGCATCTGTTTGGATGATACATCCCTTATCAAAAATTTTGGGTAGCGTAGCACCAGCGCATTAATTAACGCCATACAAAGGGTGTCAAAGAGCGTTGACGGCTTTTCATTTATTCAAACTTGAAATACTTTCTGAGTAAATCAAATAGTGGTCCATAATACATCTGAAATTAGGGATGAAGAGTTGGTAGTAACTTTTGGTATTTGACCCATTTTCAGAAGGCAGGCCTTCAGAGTCTGCTTTGTAGGCCAACATATTGGATAAATTCATTAAAATAATTATAAGATAGAAGTTAATCCTTTCTTTATTAGAATATTTGGGACACTTTTATACGGTCAATAATCCTTAATATAAATAAAGCTGATATTCTGATATTTAATAAGGAGATATCAGGTCAATCATAATAATAGATAAAAGAATATTAAAACAAGGTTGTTACTAGCACCTGATAGATTCAGATAGAAACAATTTCATCCCAATCTGGATAGGACATCATCCTATGAGAATCTTGACCCTTTGGTGAAAATTATTGCATACAATTAGGGTTTTAACCTAATACTCCAAGACTAGGCCTTAAGGGAAGTGTTAAGGTTTACCCCAGGATAAGAAGCAACCTTAAGAGGGTAAAATCCTGACAGAACCTCCCTCAAGCCTTATCCTTGGGGGAACCTCTTCAATTAGTGTCAAGGGGATAAGGAACACCAGAGGCATCTGAAACCGGCGGAGTTTTTCCAATATAAAATAGTTTCCTTATTTATTAAAATTCATTTATCACCAAGAGAAGATAGCGTTTGTCTTTTTGTTAAAATGTACATCTAAAAAAGGGTAAATTAGGTTGTCTTGACAGATTGTTTTGTCAGATAGCAGCTTAATCTGATTGTCCAGCCAATGAAAGAGAACACAAATGTGGTTTAATATGAGATTTATTTGAACAGCGGCTAAATTAGTGTTGTTAGAATTAGGTCAGTCCAAAAGTGAGGCTTTGAAACATTCCAAAGTTCAGAGTTTGAGATATTCATCTTTTAAAAATGGATAATAAATTTTAGATAATTGAAAATTGGGCTGATCTCACATATTGGTAAGATGAAAGTAATAATAATTCTATAAAGTTAGCATTAAAATAAGAGATCAAAGAATAACAGCTTGTTCAAGGTTATAGATTCACAATTTCTAAAGAGATTGGTGTGCTCACTATAGTTGCAAAGAGCTGAGAAGTCAGTCAACGCTTTTGATTAGATTAGATTAGATTTGAAGGTATAAATGCTACATCCTTAATTTGAGGAACATCAAGGGTTGGATTAGGCGGATTGGGTAATAAATAATTTAATTTAGAGTGTGAATCAGGTGGATTAGCTTTCATATAAAGATCCTTAGTTATACTCTCGAGTTAACATTCTAATTGGCCCAGATAATATTGTAATTATTGGAGCTGAATACTTGCTCTCATAATTTGGCCCTTAAATCAATTTTAGACAATAATCCTCGCTCTGAAGGTTAAAGTTTAGTTTTATGGGATCCAACATCTCTCCAGGTGGAGTTTCTCCATAAATTAGGCTTATCTGAGTAACCACAATTTCAGCCAGTTGTGGGGGAATTATCAATTTGGAAAGTTTGGGCAGAATTACAATTATCATCGTTCATAGTGGTTAAAATGGGTGGTTTGGATTTTAAATCAAATGGATGGCCATATTCATGTGTTATACTAATGGTAGGGCCTAAATTGGGTGATATTAACTCTTCATCCATAAGGAGATTACCTAAGTTATTAGTATAAAATGAATTTTTTAGTGTTGTGGTTTAAGAGAATTAATAGAGAAACAGGTTTTGACTTTTGTATTTTTGGACAGATTATCAGTTTCATCCAAGGCCAGTTTTCAAGCAAGGTTGATTTATCCATCGTGGGGGTTAATTCCTCCTCATTAATTTCATTTTTGGACAGATTAACAGTATCATCCAATGTTAAAATTTTAATCAAGGGTGATTCATCCTTCTTATGGTTCATTTCCTCATTATTTATTTGATTGTTTTTAGATTATTAGCCTCATACTGTACTTGATCCTTAGTTGAGGGGGATATTTATCTTAACTGGTTCACTTAAATTTTTCTGAATCTTGGCAAGCTTGATTAGCAGAATGGCAAAAACATTGTTTTTTGCCTTTTGAATTATACTTAATTTCCATTTACAACTATTAGCATACCCAGTGATCTCACTTAATTTATTAAGTCTTCTTGAGTGCTGCCTATTGTCAGTCTTCTCATGAGGAATTTTTTTAAAAGTTAAATAATAGCTACATAAATGAGCTCCTCTGTTTGGTTCTCAGTAGACTGATAAGCAAGTACCCAGTTGATGGGACTTTAATAGGTGGTGCAATGTTTTCCAAGTCTTCTGTGAGCTTGACAAGTTGTTTGCATAGTTGCTTTGGCACTTCTCAGAATCTCAGGTATACTTTTGATTTGTTTGACCACGGTTGAGGTTTTGTCCTCATGGTGCAACTCAGAAATGACCTTGCAGAAAGCACCCAGTGCTGGGATTTGACTCACTTTCAGAAGGCAGGCCTTTGGAGTTTTCTTTGTAGGCCAACATATAGGATGAATTCATTAAATTAATTATAAGATAAAAGTTAAATATACTTTCTTTATAAGAATAGTTGGGACTCTTTTTTTAGGTTCAATAATAATTACTTTAATTAAAAGTTAATATTCTTTTTTAGCACTAGTGGTGCCTTACCCAAAAGGGGAGCCGCCACGCATCTTTAATTTGCAAATGAGCCAAACAAAGGGATTATTGTAAATAAAAAATTCCTAATATAGCTTTAAGTTATCATCCTAGAAAGCCATATCAGAAGGTGAGGAAGCTTTGGGGAAACTTTTGTCCAGCGCCCGCTTTAGCTGGCAGACCATGGCAGACAAATTAGGGGTTGGGGCATCAGCAACATGTGGCATAAGGAGGTATAATTGTAGGTTTTCTTTGTTAATGAGGCCAGAGGTGTCCATCTCCTCAACATATTGAGCAAGTTGATGCTCAGCAAAAGTGATGAAAGCAGATAAAAGTTGATATTCTGATATCATATAAGGGAGATATCAGATCAATCATAATACTAAATAAAGGAATATTAACACAAGGTTGCTACAAAGCACCTGATAGATTCATATAGGAATGATTACATTCCAATTTGGATAGGACATCATCCTATGTGGATCTAGACCATTTGTTGAATTATTACTGTATCCTATTAGGCTTTTAACCTAATACCCTAAGACTAGGCCTTAAGGGAAGTGTCAAGGTTTACCCCAGGATAAGGCTTAACCTCAAAAGGGTAAAATCCTGACGGTAACCCATTATCCCCAAAAAACTGTATGTTGCGCTTATTGTTTGGCTAAGTCATTTTTTGGATAGCCTCCACCTTAGCAGGCTGTGGTTTAAGCCCCTATGAGTCTACCACAAACCCAAGGTACTCCAATTGGTCTTGAATAATTGGCATTTTTGGGGCTTAATTTTAATGTTGGCCTCAGAAAGTTGGCGGAATACCTCTTTCAGATGGATAAGAAGCTCAGAAAACGTTCAAGAGAAGCGTAGATATCATTAAGTTGCACATGAACTCACGCCAGCTTCAGGTCACCAAGGATGGTGTCCATAGCCCGTTAGGAGGTATCTGGGGCGTTACATAACCCTTGAGGCATATGTGTCAGTTGAAAGAACCCCTTGGATGTAATGATGGTACATTATTCCTGTTCCGCCACTGGCAACTCAAGCTGCCAGTACCTTGATATCAAAGTCCATGGCAGAAAAAAGCACCTCACAGCCGATCCAAAGTGTCAATAACCTGCTGAAGAGGATATGAGTCTTTCTTCAGGACGCTATTAAGCTTCCAGTAGTCAATAACTACCCAGTTGGTGCCCTCTTTTCTTTAACAATTAGCATCAGCAACGCCCAGAGACTCTTTGACAACTCCAACATCCCTTGTTTGATCAATTTATCTAACTCATTGGATACAACTTCTCTTACAGCTTTCAAGTGATGGATAGGCCAGGACCAAATGGAGGGTGATCTCTCGTGTCCAACTGATTCCTGACTCCATGCGCACATCCCAAATTGTAGTCATCAGATACAAAAATTCCTCAGTATCTCTCAAACAGAGCCATCACCCTATTTTTCTGTTCCTCCAACAGCCCATTCAGATCATCACGTGCAACTGTCATTACACTGAATAAAGTTTTACAGTTAGGTTGAGGTTGTCCCATGACCCAAAGTCATTAATATGGTGACCTCACCAATAGGATTTAGATGTAAATATGCTACCACTTGGCGCCTTTGAATCTTCTTAGACTCCTTCTGTAAGTTCACTGCCAATACCTTCACTTCCCAATGCCCTGGTAGCAGTAGTTCCGGAGCCACGTGGGTTTTGAGCCATAATTGCTGATAGGGACCCCTAATTTCCCCATATAGCCCTCAGGGGGTGTATTGCAAGCACCATCCCTACTATTAACTGATGCCTAGAAGGTATACTTAAAGCGTTCACAGCCTGTAGCGGAGTACCGTTGTACTCATTAATCTGTTTATGAAGAGCTCTGGTCCTCTGCTTCATCCACCATTTTTAACCAGGAATCACGCCGTTGCTATACGTGAGATTAATTTGACTGGAGTGGATTGGGTCCTTTGGGACTCTGCTGGAGGTAAAATAGATGGGGATACATTGTTTCAGAATATTAATTGATTCTTCCGCCATATCAAACACCACCTCAAACGCCGCATGAATGCAGCCCTAATCAACATATCATAATTATTGTTAGGCAGAACCACCGCTGGGGCAGATGCACTGATTGAACTGAACTTTGGAGATAACATGCTGTAAGCTTCCTCCATCACAGTGCTCTGTGCCCCCACAGTCCCATACACTACTCAATGTTCCACATCAGATTCAGAGGAATTTTAGCCATGAGCTTGGTGAATATTATATTGACTGGGGCGCCAGTATCTATAATTGCTCAGATTTTTGTATTTTTATGAAAATATCACAGTATGTACACTATGGATAAGAAGAACCATTGGTGTTTATTACATAAACATCCAAAGGCTTTTCTTTGCTACCAAGAAGAGTATTGATACCAATGGGACCATCTAGTACTAAAAAGAGTATTGATACCAACACTAACATGAGGATATCCTGAGCAATTTTCTCTATTGGAATTGCATCGTTCACCCCCTCTAGGGAGGCAACATCCGTTGAGGGTCTAACTTTGCCTGTGCCATTTCAATCAAGTATTTTCCAGTCGTATGGCTTTTGTACATCTCAGTGGAACTCCAAGTATGTATTACTCAGGTCTCTCTTTTGAGGGTTGATGTCAAAACATTGTGAGGGGTTTTTTGATATATTAATTTGTCACTGTAAGTACCAGGACTGACGAAAAGCAACTCATTGGAATCATCAGGGACAAATAAATTTGGATTAACGGAGGTAGAGCGTACTGTCTATACTCCATTTGAGGTTTTCCCTGTTCAGTTAGAGCGGCCAGTACTTCATAACCATGCAGTTTGAAAGGGCAGCTTGCCGCATATCTTTGGACACACATGAAACAAGCATTCATATATGGCTCTCAACTCTGTATCACATCAGAAGGCCTGGGTCAAAAGTTAAACGATGAATTTGTAATTTGACTGAGGAAAAGCCAGTTGACTATAGGGAGTATGGAAATGATCCATTAAAGCGTTAGGTAGCCAAGAGTATCCAACGAATTATAACCAGTTCATTGTTGTCTATTCCCCAGTGGGGATTTAGTAGCAGTTGCAGGGGCTTTTCATTCCAGGTTGGGAGCACTAAAAGTGACAGATAGAGGCATAAATAATTGATGATTTGAAATAGCACCTCATTTTCTTGAAGAATGGGGACCATATCATTATATAGCTCTCAATATGGCTTAAAAGCCGCCGTCATTGCAATGCCCACATCTTCATTAATTAAAATACTTGCTCCCACTAGCACATGGGCCTCAGATATGAATTGCTCTTTGAAATCCACCAAAAACTCATTCCGTTGAAGTTTTATTGTCAGAAAATCTGCCTTGCACTGCGCCATCTTTGCCACACCCCCAAACAGGTGTAGCACGGTTTCCTTCACCCCATAATATGTTATAGTTGTATTCTTAAAGTAGCATATGACCTGGTCAGCACTCCTGACATCCAGAGTGAATAATAACAGTTTAGCCTTACATCAGCCCAATGCTCCTTCCACGTAAATTTAAACCATTTAAATTATCCATGCATATTCCAATCTCAACTAAAAGGTGGAAAATTCTCAACCCATACAAACTCACCCTACTCTGGCCTTCTGGTTCATGGATCAGGCAAGTTAGGTTCAGATTGGCTAAGGGGAACATACCCTTGCTGTAAACAATAGATTCGTATGGCTGATGGCAAATCTTCCATAGTTGACTAAAAAGATGTTGGATCGCTGAGAGGGACTGTCACAACAACTGGGGGTACTCACTGACTGAGCCATAATATCATTGCTATAGTCACCGCCGCCCGCACCCCTACTTCCTTCGCCAGTCTGTGCAGCAAAATGTTTGTCTACAATCTGCTCCGCTTTGACCAAATTTCAGTGAAATTGCCCATCTCTCACCCCCTTCCAAAGCTCCCTAATTTCTTTCTGTATTTTTGCGATGGAAGTCTCACTCTTTATCAGTTTTACGCTCCATTTCCTGAAGCCATATGAGAACATCCTCCAACATTCCCTGCATTCTGGTGTTCTGCCATCCAGTTTCACGAGCTTGTCAGTTCGCTTCATCCCCTTGATTGATTAAAGCAGCTCGTTCTTGAACTAGCTCCTCATCAGACTTTCAAAGGTTTTTAAGCGCACTTTCATATCAGCATACGCCACCATCTCAGCAAATCAAAACATAAAATCTCTATCTCGAGCCATTGGCTGAAACTCTCCAAATGGTTGATCCAGCCTAGAAATTGCCCATATTCTAAGGTTGCCAACTAAGAGCTGGTCAAATGGACAGCAGCCCACTGATTACTACACTCAGCTTGAAGTTGGCTAAATTTAATCGCCACTGTGTCAGCGTGATCAGCCACCCACTGCTCTAACAGGATACCCTGGTCCTTTGTTCAAGCCACCGCCATGTTGATAACTTCCACGCATTCAGTCATTTTCACCATAAAGCGCTCAGTGTTACTATACAGTGGCATGACATTCCTTTTCTATTCACCTGAAAGACCACTCCAGTCTTTCAGTTCTCCTATTACTTGGAGCAATTCGTGGTTCAAGCATGGGACTAATTGATCCATGAAGTTGCGGATGTCCACAACATGACTGTCTACTTGCACTAGCACCCCCTGTATTTCTGAGAAAAAGTGGTTGAGACGTTTAAGCAAGAGGCGAGTGTTATTTTGTTGCACTTGAACAAAATGCATGACATTGTTGATTTCAATAACACTCCAGGCCAACACACATGAAGTTGGCGGATCAGAGGCTAAACATACGCGACCAGGTAGCCCTCAACCCCATGGGAGCTGATACAGCGAGACAACCCCATTGTGTTAGCGTTGAGGTAAGACATATATATTTCATAATGTTCTTCTTGGTCACATTGATTATAAAACAGGCTCATGGCATGGTCGCCCACATATCCTTCATATATGCGGTAACCTCACAAGAGCCATTCCATACTATCCTACGGTTGCTGAGAAGTTACAGTTAAGGATCTGCCCTGTTGGTCTAAATCTAACGTGGGCAAGCTTCTAGCTGCATGTCCATCCTGTTTTCCTTGCTCCTGGTTCTGTCACCATAAATAGTGCCTGTTCCTCGTTGGATGTCTCCATTGGCTCACTAAAGTATTGTTCGGGTAACCCTATTGGATTCTGGCATAAGTAGTGGGGGCTCGTCATGATGTCCTAATTGCCGTTATACTTCAGTTGACCAGTGGTCCCCTGCAGTGAGAACCACTGCTAAATTTTGGCGGTATTGATTAATCCAATAAGCTGGTTGCACAGGTTTAAAACCACTGAGCAATGGATGGATAATATGAGGATTGCCAATTCTTGATTACTAACAATAAAGTAATAGATAAGGAGCTATCGCTCTGATAGATACCAATTTATCTAATATATACTGTAATGGACTACTTCTGCTAAACCGTTTCATCCTCTCTTTTCTTCCAAAAGACTACCCCTTCTCATTCTCTTGCTCAGCTTTTAATCCTCAATATTCTCAGTCGTTTTTGACCCTTCATCTGGTTAACTCTCTATTGACTACAAATTTTAGGGGTTTCATCCCATAATTGAAGCTCTGGAGGAATTCACTCTATATACTAAACTATTATTACCTCTATCAACTTGCTTTTTTGATATAATTTACTACCCAATCTTGAGACTTACTTCAATAATTGAAATACAGTCCGCCAAACATATGGCTTATCATCCAGTCATACCAATTTCTTGGCAGTGCAGAACAGGAATTTTATGCAGTTGGGGCACAGGGGTGCTCCCCAGACTTACATTATCCTTCCCTCTTTGAACATGGGGAGCACCACCACCAGGGACTTGGTTGATCATGACGTTCTTAAGGGGTTTCAGCAACTTTATAGCCAAGAGCATGATGGCCATCAGGGGGGTTGGGGGCATTGGAGTGCAAATCGTGAAAGGCTCTACAAACAGCACGGCCCAGACGCTGACCCAGCTGTTCTTATACACTGGCAACCCTTCCAGGCTACGAGATATTGGACCAAATGGCAAGTTCTTTGATAAACCGAGACTGCCTTGACCTCAGCCTCCTCCAATTTCTCAACCATGATAGGCTCTTGTTCCTCTAGAATCTTCCCTTTAAATGGGGACAACTGTGACACGTGGAAGATGGGGTGCTGTTTCCAATGGGCCTAAAGCATCAACCAAAACGTCCCATTGCCCAAATATGTCTCCACTACATGGAGACCAGAGCGTCTGCTTGAAAATCCTTAGGATGACACCTGCATCTGCAGGTGGCGCATGTCTAACATGATTTAGAACCCCACTAAGATTTCATGGGCCAGAAGATGTTTTCAGTACGTGTATTGTTTGTAATCACTGATGGCCTTGGTCAGATGCTCCCAAACCAAGGACTGGGTGCTCCAAATATGTTGTCAGTGATCTGCCACAGCTGGAACCTCCAGGTGAAAACACGTCCTGATAGAGAATGAGGAGCTGCATCCCAGCATGGTCTTATATGGCGAGAAACCAATAGATGCATGAGTACCATTATTATACACAAATCTGAGCCAGCGGAAGATCATCCGCCAAGGCGTCCTGCACAGCTTCAGCACAACAGTAAAGTACTTCTTGAGAATCTGGTTAACTCACTCCATTTGACCGTTTGACTGAGGATGGTATGCATTTGAGTGACACAGCTTAAACCTCAAAATTGCCAGAACTTTGGTCCAAGATCACACCATGAACTGTGATCCAAGGCAACCTATGATATTCTTTGGAAAACTAAACATTGAGAAAACATCTCACGCAAAAATCTGGGACATCTAATTAAAAGTGACAGCAGAGTGACAAGGGATGAGAGTTCAAACTTGGTAAACGGTCCATGACCACCATGATAGTAGTAAATTCATGGAGCTGGGAAGCTCAACAATGAAATTGACAGACACTGAGGTCCACATGCCTTACATCTGCTGCAGGGGATAAAGGAGACCATTTTTACCTGATATATCTGTCTTATCTCGCGCGCATTTCACACAGTTCATGATCCACGCTGGAATATCCTTGGGAAATCCCATCCAGTTATAATTATGCTTAACCAAATCCAGGCATTTCTTATTCCTGGATGACCCATTGTGGGGAGGTCATAGTGCGTCTAAATTAATTCATAAGAGAGTAGGAGGCACCCATAATCTTGACCAAAGATTGCTAGTTTCACTCTGTCAAGGAATAGTGGGACTGCTTATATGTCATAAGTGCCAGCTGGTCCAACAACACCATTATCTCTGCTAACAATTAGCCCGCCAAAACTTGAGAGACCTTAGGCATGTCTGAGGCCTAATCCACCACCAAGGTTGCATGAGGAGCATTGACTAAGATCTGTGTTGGTGGAATTACTGTGGTTAACTCATGCTCATCTGCCTCCGCCAGACTTAACACAGGGTTTGACTCAATAAATCTGGAAAAACATTGCAAGCCCCTTTCCTGAACTCATATTTTATTTAAAACTACAGAAGTCATAATACGTCCAGTCTTGGTGATGCGCCAACTTCTGCGGCTTTTAAGATACATAAGATCCTGATGATATGTCCACACAGTCACCGCATGCTGCACACCCTGAAGAAGGTACCACCAATGGGGAAAGAACATGCTATGAAAGCCAACTCCTAGTTGTAAATGACCCAGGACTGTTCAGATAAAGCTAACTTGCACAATAAATAAGCAACTGTGTGTTCCAAATTATCATGCACCTGCAAAAATACCACACCACAGCAGCGGATGAGACGTCACATGCTATGATAAATTGCTTGGTGGGGTCTACATGTTTGGTAATGGGAGGCTCCAAAAAGACCTCCTTGATGGCACTCAAAAGCCCGCTGGCACCATTTCATCCAGAAGAACAGCACAATATCCTATTCAGGTGTGCAGCGGCGCGGCCAGCTGAGAGAGGGTGGGAGAAAATTTCTAAAAAGTATAAAGGTTCCCAAGAAGCTCCACAACTGCTTCTGGGTCATACAGCTGAGCCACTCAAGTATTGCCTCATGCTTTTAGGGGGAATGGCATAACCATCATTCAGGACTAGGTTATCCAGAAAGGTAACCTTCTGTCAGTGACCAGAATATCTTTAACCCAGTCTGGCATAGCAACTCGTGAACTCGCCATGCCTGAGCTAAGAGTCCAGTATAACAAGGGAAGGATGCGGATGAAAAATATAAAAGCTGTGAATAAAAGTCTGTTGGGCCCTAATATAGGTTGTAGATTTAAATTCAAATTTAAATTTATTGCGGGGAAGGCTTACCAGGGGACAGACACTTCCAAATGTAGACTTGAAGGAAAACGAAACTTGTAACAGGGAAGGCACCTCAGAGAAGCGATGCTATCTCTTGTTGCCAGCGGGAACGCCACTATGGGAAGGAGGGGGAACGTGTAAAGGGGCCGTAATCACAAATGAACATGTGTGGAGGAAAGGGTCCGATTTGATGAACCAAAATGGGAATCAGGAGGAGACCAACTGATGGCGACGCGGTGGGAGGTACCCAAACATCCACGCCTGTAAGTGGTCCACCAAGTGGGACTGAAATCTGTGGACAGCTTCTGGGAGGGTGGGGGTGGAGCCTGCGATGGCATCCAAGATAATCGTGTGGATAATCCACATGGCGATTGCGACCACCAGAGCATGGAGGGAGGGTGGGAGAGGGGAGACCATAGATAAAGCAAACATATCTCTTGACAGACTGAAGGGATGTGTTTGATCCTGGCCAAGCAGATGTTGAACTTCGCGCCATATCACTTTAGAGGTAAGGCACTTCTCCAGGCGGTGGAACAGCGTTCCATAATGACCACACACGACGCAGGATGAGTGTAAAGTGTTAGAGCACTCAGCTGTATGGTACACCCGCCTCAGGCAGTGCCACACATGGGAACGGATTTGAGGCTACAACAGAGGGTGGGGTACGTATTTCCAAATAGTCTCTGGGTCTCAAGGGAATAAGGGATGTTCATCATGTCCAGGTAGTCTACCCTGGATATGACATGGGGCTGTGTGGGGATCAAGCCATCTTGAATGGGTAACCCCTGTACCTCCTGTGTGAACCGAGGAGAGGGGCGGCCTCTCTGGGCTGTGTGTCCATTAATACGGATTCTCCACTCTGCACTCCGCATGGAGAGGAGGATTCGTTTGTAGTGGGTTTTAGTACCGTGAGGACCTGTGGCCGATGGGTGAGAAGTCAGATATTTCATCAAGGTGTGAGGGTTCGATGGATTGTTAAGGCCTAAGGCGCGGGAGAAGTTGGAGCGGGCTGCGCAGGACCAGTGTTGGGAGGGGAGCGTAGGGGCGGTGATGGCTACAATCCAGGCGCCCAGGATCTTGTCAGCATGGGCTTTAAAGTCAAGCAGGCCCATGCCACCATGATGACGAGGGTTAAACATGACCTCAAGCCATACTAGCGGTGGGCGGACTGACCAGAGCCACCCTTTGTAGAAGGGCATACATAGATTTGAAAAAACCTGGGGAGAAGGCGATGGCGTGGGCTCCAAACCAGACTTTGGAGAGGAGCATAGAGTTGGCTAAAACAATCCTGCCAGTAAGGGAAGTAGGGTAGGCTCTTAGGGAGGAGATGCGCTTTGTCACGTTGTCTAGAGTATGACTCTCCATTACTGCTGAGATATACCCGCCTGCCTCCACCCATACACCCAGATGGCGGACCAGCCCTATGGTAGGGCGTGGCACGAAGGGGAGCACCAGTGGGGCGGTGTGGGGTGAGTAGGGAAGGCGAGCACATGTGCAAGCAGATGGACCAGGCTGGGCACTGGTCGTAGGGGCCCAGCAGGTTTAATACCGACCAAGGAGGATGATTTCGGTTTTGGAAGCATTCAGTGCAGCATTACTTACCCAGGAATACTCCTGGATGAGAGCTTCAAGCGCGCGTGCATCTTGATTATTAGACACCCCAGCCACACAATCATCTGCAAACGCCATTATCTTGACTGGGGCTTGGCCTGGTGCATGGACCCCAGTGAGGTGGGCATTCACGTTTTGAAGTAGTGGGTCAAGGTTGAAGTTATATAGGAGTGGGCTAAGGGGGTCCCCTTAGCGTAGGCCCCTTTGAGGGCGGACTACTTCCGTGAGGAAGCCAGGGCCACGCACTGCCATTGTTGCAGATTTCATAAGCAGCATTACCAGTTGATGAAGTGAGGGGGCAAGCGGAATTGGTGGAGGCAGGCCCTGAGGTATTCCCAGTTTACTCTATCATAGGCCTTTTGTTGGTCCAAGAATACAAGTGCCCCAGAGGCCATGGACTGGTATGCATTAGCCACAGAGTGCATGTTGTCCCAAATCAATCTTCTGGGTATAAACCGAATTGTTCTGGGGAGATGGTGGCTGATGCTACAATCCACAAACGGTTAGCCATGATTTTTAGTTAAAATTTTTGTATCTATGTTAGTTAAAGAAATGGGGAGCCAGTTGGCTAGGTCTAGCTTATCACCTTTTTTGAAGAGTGTGCTGGTGAAGGCCGCTTGCCCTCCTGGTAGAAGGCGCATATCCATAAGGCTCTGGTTAAGGGAGGCTAGCAGCAGTGGGGATAGATATTTGAAGTACTTCTTATAGGACTCATATGGAATGCCATCAGGGCCTGGGCATTTTCTGATTTGGTGCACCACGGATGGCGGACCAGAGTTCATTTGGAGTAATCAAATTCATTAATTTTGGGTATTGGGAAATGGTGCGGATGTGAGTGCTATTGAGTTTTTGCCATTTTGGCCAGCTGAATTGGTTTGGATCGGTATAACTCAGAGTAATAATTTTGTATCTCAATCGCTACTTCAGCTGGCTTATCCACAACGGAATTGTCTGGCTTTCACACCTGTGTGCAGGCCACGCTCTGGCGCAGTGCAAAGAATTTTTTAAAAAATATGCAGCGCACATGCCGCCCTCTGTAATGTGTTTGGCCCTGTACTGAACACAAACCTGATGTTTGTATTTCCTTTCAAGCGAGTTGGGGTGGGCGGCTGCTTCTGCCCACTTCCGGCCCCAAGCAGGGCTGTAGCCTGTGGCTGGGATGTTGGACTCCAGGTGTGCCAACTCTGCCAGAGTGCATGAGATGACGGCTGATGTAGCTCGTGAGCATCAGGAGGAGAGAGTGGCGAGCATGGCAGATGGTATCCTCTTTGAAGGCTGACCATGTGGAAATTGGGTCCACGCAAAACGGTGTAATAAACTCTTTTGCCAAAGTTGCTGATTCCACCCAAGTGGAAAATCCTAGCGACGCAATTTTGGGTGGGCGGAGTTTGCACCAATGCAGAGCTCTAGCCACTGTGACAGGTAAGTGGTAGGTTATTGAGACCAGCTGGTGGTCGGAGAAATCTATCTTTGACGTGTGGAAGTGGGAAATATGAGATTAAAATTTCGCCGGCGTGAGGATAAGGTCAATGTGGGTCGTGCACCTTAGTTGGCCATTGTGGATGTGGGGGCGCGTCATATTCTCGAGCAGTGGAGCTTTCCACAGCAGCGCATCTAATAACCCAAGGGTGGCCTTTAGAATGTGAAGTTCTACGTGACCCTGGGGGGCGTGGGATGAGGAAGGCCAATGGTCTGTGGGTGTGTTCAGCCAACAGTTCATGTTGCCAACTATGAAAGGGTCAGGGGGTAGTGGAAGGGATTTGATTGACAAGAAAAATTCCTGACACTCTCGTGCACAGGTCGGGGCATAAATGTTGATGATAGTGTGTGCCACGTCAGCCCACAAAAATGTAACAATGAGGACATGGCCATTGAGGAAGGATTCAGATGATGAAAGTTTTAAAAAATTGTTTTTCTTAACAAGCACCCCACAGTGCTCAGACTAGAAGGATAGGGAAGGGAGGAGCATGGTTTTCCATGCATGCTCAGAACCTTGTGGACAGTGGGATTCCTGGATGGCCAGGATGTCCACGGGTAAATTTTTTTGTAAAAACTCAGTTTCCTAGCCTGGGATGGCAAGGCCTTGAGTCCGGCGATATTCAATGTCCCTAGAGTGCAGGCTTCTCCCATTGCACCTCAGGTACAAGGGGTGGGCACCCGGGCCCACCAGCCTCTCTCTGTATCCCCATGGGCCTTGCAGCATCATGGGTGTTTGCAGCAACACTATCAGTATTTTTGTTAATTTTAGCAGACAGGTTCGCGCTGGCTTTTGCCTTTGCTTTTTGTTTCCCCATTGTTGACAGAATTTTTTGCGGTGCAGATGAGTTTGGTGCACCAACATTTGGGTCAAAAATATTTTTTCAGTTAGGTTGGAGACTAAGTCAGTTTCAATTGGGGCCTAGTTGCAAAGGTCCAGTGAGATCGAGTCGCCCATTGGATCCTCAGATTGGGTGGCCCAAGCTTGGGCCTCCCAATCTGATTGGTTGATGGTTTCCCAAGTTGCTTCTGCCACAGTAGTTTTGATGTCCTCCTGGCGTTGGGAGAGTGTGGGATAGCGGAGGCGACTTTGGCCACTTCCTTGGCCATGGCCCTGAGAGCCTGTTTGGCTTTTTTCGCTCTTGAGGGGATACAGGCTTTACTAGTAGGTAGCAGCCTTGTGCTCCCCATGGGAAAGCCTCTTTGGTATTGGTGGTTGGTTTGTAGTGAGCCTCCCTGCTGGCCATGGCCACTGAGGGGTGCTCTTGGAATGTAATGCCCTCCTTGGTGGGGCATGCGTGTGCCTTATGGCCAAACGCATCACAGTGGGTGCAGATGGGGGGTGCGCTGTCTACGGTTACCCAGAAAGGGTGGGTGGTATGCCCTTCAATATCAATATAAGTGGAGTGAAGGATCTGGGTTAGGTCCTTCACGATCTCCTTGGTTGGAGTCAGAACTGCAATGGCTTTGCTGGTGCACAGGTGTGGCATCAGCGTAAAGTGTTGCATCTCAAAAGATTGTATTTCGCCATATATGGTGAGACCCTCTTTCAGGTGCTGCTCCAGAATGGTACGCTTGACTGTAGTGGGCAAAAAGTCAAACGTGAGGAAAATTTGGTTAGATTTTATCCATCTTGTGCGCTTGGTTTCAATGACCCATTGCCCTTTGGGGAGGTCAATCACTACACGCACCACAGCAGCTTTGTCTGCTGCCTCCTTGTTTTCAAAACTGAGATCCAGCTAACCATGTGACATGGAATGAGGTGCAACGTACACCGCGGTCAGGAAAAAAAGTGTGCACATCCTCAGAAAATTTTTCCCAGAGGGCTGTTTGGTGGATATCCAGGAACACCTGACTCCATATTTCAAATTTATTGTGGGGAAGGCCGACCATGGGATGGACACTTCCAAATATGACTCAGACGAGACAAAACATAGTACCAGGGGAGGCACCCCAGAGAAGCGATGCTATCTCTTGTTGCCAGCGGGAACGCCACTTATGGGGAGGGGGAGGGAACGTGTAAAGGGGCCGTAGCCACTATTGAGCACGTGTGGAGGAAGGGGTCTGATTTGATAAACCAGACTGGGAACCAGGAGGAGACCAGCTGTCGGCGACGCAGTGGGAGATATCCAAACATCCAAGCTTGAAAGTGGTCCACCAAATGAGACTGGAATATCCACACCTGACTCCATATTCCACCAATGAGAGTGGTTGAGAGTGCGGCGTGTTGATGTACTGGTTACATCGCGCCTGCCAAGCAAGGATTTCTGGGGAAATAGTAACCACCAGTTTTTTATTTTTGTCAAATCCGCCAGTTTCTCCGGGGCATTTTTGAACGTTAGAGGTCACAGGCCTACCACCTGTGCCTCTTACCTTACTTGCCCAACTGCTCCCTGACATGGGCGCAGACTAATATCCTCAGTGAGATTATCAAACTAGATTTAAACTTGAATTGAATAAGCTGCAAAAGTGGTTGCAATGAGAGAGAAAAGTTAAATATAGGTTGTAGAGCTTCAGCTAGACCAACCCCTGTTAGGGCCAAGATACCAGTGACAGTGGGTAATTGTGAAATTGAGTTAGAGGAAATATTTGGCTTTTCAGAGTTATTTAATTGATATATGCTTTATAATAAAGATCCTTGTACTTTAATTATTCATCTGCTATGTGACTTTGCTATCATCTTTGATTGTTTAAGCTGATTACATATATCATATATTCTATCAATAAGAACTGATATATCAGGGATATCTTTCATGTCAGGCTTTGCCCTGACATTATCCCCCACCAAGGCTGAAGCCATCTGCAATTTTCTTTTTTCCAACCTTGAAGTAGATTCTTTGCATTTTTAAGGTTTTCCTCTGGTTCCCAAGTACTTTCTTCAACAGGGTACCCTACCCATTTTACCAGGTACTGAATCTTTCCATAATGCTTCCTACTTTTAAGGATTGCTTCTACTTCATACTCTGGAGTCTCTCCTTTAATCAATGGAGGGGCAGCTGTTCTGATCTGTTGATGGGGTAGAGAGATACCATCTTTCTTATGTAAAAGGGATCGGTGAAATACATTGTGGATTTTCCATTCCTTGGGTAATGCTATTTGATATGCTACCTTACCTATAATTCTCTCTACCGTAAAAGGTCCTATGCGTTGGTGTGCTAATTTGCGTGATGGAACACTTATAGGTACATTTCTTGCATCTAGGTAAACTTCATCTCCAATTTCTAGGATCTTTCCAGGTACTCTTTTCTTATCAGCAAAATCCTTATATGTCCTGATTGCTCTTTTTAGATTTGCAATGCATAAGGCATGAGTTTGTTGAATATCTTTAATAAAGTCTCTACCTGATGGGTTTTCTGAGATTTCAGTGAAGTTGGGTCCCCAATTCACATCATAACCATAATTTGCCTTAAAGGGTGACATACCTATAGAAGCATGGTCCAAGTTATTATAGCAGAACTGGGCCATTGTTAGAAGCTCTTCCCAATTATTTTGTTCGGAATTCACATAGCATCTTAGATACTGCTCTAATACTTGATTTACGCGTTCTGTCTGTCCATCAGTTTGAGGATGATATGAAGTGGATAGACATCTTTTAATACCTAGGTCCTTCATTACTTGATTCCAAAAATTCGATGTAAACTGAGCGCCACGGTCTGTTATCACTTCTTTGGGAATGCCGTGTAAAAGAAAGACATTTTTTATAAATAGTTGGGCTGTTGTTGCCATACTTAGGGGTTCCAGTAAGCCCTGTGGGTGTCCTCTTCTAGCCTTTGTATGACAAAAGGTCTCACAACAAGCTAGGTACTTGATCACATCTTTTATCAATCCAGGCCAATGGTAAGTTCTCTGAATAATTGAAAGTATTTTATTTCTCTCAGGGTGACCTGACATGCTTGTGTCATGGTATTCATGTAATATAGCTAGCCGTTGAGGACCTTCAAGTATATAAAGACACTGTTTCCAAAATAGAAGATATCCTTTAAGTGAATAACCCTTTTGGTACCAAATGCTATTGTTGTTATTTATTTAAATTTATTATGGGGAAGGCCGACCATGGGATGGACACTTCCGAATATGACTCAGAAGAGACAAAACTTAGTACCAGGGGAGGCACCCCAGAGAAGCGATGCTATCTCTTGTTGCCAGCAGGAACACCACTTATGGGAAAGGGGGAGGGAACGTGTGAAGGGGCCGTAGCCACAATTGAGAACGTGTGGAGGAAGGGTTCTGAGTTAATGAACCAGACTAGGAACCAGGAGGAGACCAGCTGTCTGCAACGCGGTGGGAGGTATCTGAACAACCACGCTTGAAAGTGGTCCACCAAACGAGACCGGAATCTGTGACCACTTCTGTGAGGGTGGGGTGGAACCTGCGATGGCATCTAAGACAATAGTGTGGATGGTCCACATGGCGATTGCAACCACCAAAGCACGGAGGGAGGGTGGAAGGGAGGAGGCCATTGATAGAGCAAACATATCTCTTGACAGACTGAAGGGATGCATTTGATCCTGGCCCAAAAGACGTTGAACTTCTCGCCATATCACTTTAGAGGTAGGGCACTTCTCTAGGCGGTGTAACAGCGTTCCATACTGGCCACACATGACACAGGATGAGTGTAAAGCGTTAGAGCGCTCAGCTGTATGATACACCCGCCTCAGGCAGCGCCACACATGGGAGCGGACTTGAGGCTGCAATAGAGGATGGTGTACATATTTCCAGATAGTTTTTGGATCCTAATGGAGTAAGGGATTTCCATCATGTACAGGTAGTCCACCCTGGATAGGACATGGGGCAGAATGGGGATCACGCCATCATGGATGGGTAGCCCTTGTACCTCTTGTGTGAACTGAGGAGAGGGGCGGCCTCTTTGGGTTGTATGTCCGCTAATATGAATTCTCCACTCTGCGCTCCGCATGGAGAGTAGGATTCGTTTGTAGTGGGTGTTAGTCCCGTGAGGGCCTGTGGCCGATGTGTGTGATGCGAGGTATTTCATCAGGGAGAGGGGGTTCAATGGATTGTTGAGGCCCAAGGCGTGGGAGAAGTTGTAGCGGGCTGCGCGGGACCAGTGTTGGGAAGGGAGTGTATGGGCAGTGACGGCCACAATCCAGGTGCCCAGGATCTTGGCAGCATGGGTTTTGAAGTCAAGCAGGCCCATGCCACCATGATGATGAGGGCCAAACATGACCTCTAGTCGCACTGGCGGAGGGCGGCCTGACCAAAGCCATCCTTGCAGCAAGGCATACAAGGATTTGAAGAAGCTTGGGGAAAAGGGGATGGCGTGGGCTCCGTACCAGACTTTGGAGAGGAGCATAGAGTTGGCTAAAACCACCCTTCCAGTAAGGGAAGTAGGGTGGGTTCTGAGAGAGGCGATTCGCTTCATCATGTTATCCAGAATATGGCACTCCATTACTGCTGACGCGTATCCGCCTGCCTCCATCCACACGCCCAGATGGCATACCGGTCCTATGGTAGGACGTGGCACAAAGGGGAGCACCAGTGGTGCGGTGTGTGTTGAGTTATTAGGCCGAGGACGTGGGCGAGCAGATGGGCTGAGTTGGGAACTAATTGCTGGGGTCCAGCAGTTCTGAAACTGACCAAGGAGGATGATTTTGGTTTTGGAGGCGTTCAGTGCAGCATTACTTACCTGGGAATACTCCTGGATGAGAGCTTCAAGCGTGCGTGCATCTTGATTGTTAGACACCCCAACCACACAATCATCTGCGAACGCCATTATCTTGATTGGGGCATGTCCTGGAACATGGACCCCAGTGAGTTGGGCATTCACATTTCGCAGTAGTGGGTCAAGGATGAAGTTGTATAAGAATGGGCTGAGGGGTCCCCTTGTCGCAAGCCCCTTTGAGGGTGGACTACTTCCATCAGGAAGCCTTGGCCACGCACTGCCATTGTTGCAGATTCCGTGAGCAGCATTAGCCAGTTGATAAAGCGAGGGGTTAGGCGGAATTGATGTAGGCAGGCCCTGAGGTATTCCCAGTTTACTCTATCATAGGCCTTTTGTTGGTCCAAAAATACAAGTGCCCCAGAGGCTGTGGATTGACATACGTTAGCCACAGAGTGCACATTATCCCAAATCGACCTTCAGGGGATGAAACCAAATTGTTCTGGGGAGATGGTGGCAGATGCTACAGTCCTTAAACGGTTAGCCATGATTTTTGTAAAAATTTTGGTGTCTGTGTTTGTTAGAGAAATGGGGCGCCAGTTGGCTAAGTCTAGCTTATCCCCTTTCTTGAAAAGTGTGACTGTAAAGGCCTCATGTCCTCCTGGTAAGAGGCGCGTTTCCAACAGGCTTTGGTTAAGTGAGGCGAGCAGCAATGGGGATATATATTTGAAGTACTTTTTGTAGAACTCATATGGAATGCCATCTGAGCCTGGGCATTTTCAGTTTGGCGCACCGCGAATGGCTGTCCATAATTCGTTCAGAGTAATCAAATTCATTATTTCCGGGTATTGGAAAACGGTGCAGATGTGGGCTCAGTCAAGAAATTCTGCCACTTCGGCCAGCTGAATTGGATCAGATCGGTATAACATGGAATAATACCTTTGTGTTTCGATTGCCACTTTGGCCGGTGTATCTGCAATGGAATTATCCGATCTTTGCACCTGTGTGCAAGCCACACTCTGGCGTGGTGAAAATTTTTTAAAGAAAAGTGCGGTGCACTTGTCGCCTTTTGTGATGCGTATGGCCCTGTACTGAACACAAACCCGAAGTTTATGTTGTCTTTAGAGTGCGTTGAGGTGGGCGGCTGCCTCCGCCCACTTCCAGCCCCATGCAGAGCTGTATCCTGTAACTGGGATGTTGGACTCAAAGTGTGCCAATTCTGCCAGAGCGCGAGATATCTGCCAATGTGGCTTGTGATCGTCTGGAGGAGAGATGGCGATAGTGGTGGATGGTGTCATCTTTGAAAGTTGCCCATGTGGAAATGGGGTCCGCGCAAAACGGTGCAACAAACTTTTTTGCCAAAGTTGCTTCTTCCACCCACGTGGAAAATCCTGGCTATGCGAGCTCAGGGGGCGGATTTTGCACCAATGTGGGGCCTTGGCAGCTGTGACAGGTAGGTGGTAGGTTAGTGAGACCAGCCAATGGTCAGAGAATTCCATTTTTGTTGTTTTGAAGTGGGAGATGTGGGGTTGGAATTTCGCCAGCATTAGAATAAGGTCGATGCGGGTCATGGACCTTAATTGGCCATTGTGGACGTGGGGACGCGTCATGTTTTTGAGCAGTGGGGCATGTCATAGCAGTGCATCCATTAACCCGAGGGTGGCCTTTAGAACGCATAGTTCTACGTGACCCTGGGGGCGTGGGTTGAGGAAGGCCACCGGTCCATTGGTGTGTTTAGCCAACAGTTCATGTCACCAACTAGGAAAGAGTCTGGGGATAGCAGGAGGGATTTGACCGATGAGAAAAATTCCCAACGCTTGTGTGCACCATTTGGGGCATAGATGTTGACTATTGCGTGCACTAGGTCAGCCCACAAGAAAGTGACAACAAGCACTCGGCCATTTAGGAATATTTCTGAGGATAAAAATTTGAAAAAATTATTTTTCTGAATTAGCACCCCACAGTGCTTCGACCAAAAGGATAGGGATGGGAGGAGCATTGTTTTCCAAGTTTCCTCGGAACCTCATGGACAGTGTGACTCCTGGATGGCCAGGATATCCACGGGTGAATTGTGTTGTAAAAAACTCAGTTTCCTAGCCCAGGATGGGGAGGCCTTGAGTCTGGCGATATTTAACATCCCTAAAGTGAAGGTTTCTCCCATCACACCTTAGGTGCGAGGGGTGGGCACCTGGGCCCACCAGCCCCTTCTAGATCCCCACGGGCCTTCACAGCAGTGCGGGTGTTAGCAGCAATGCTATTGGAGTTTTTGTAAATTTTGCAGAAAGAGTTGCATTGGCTTTAGCCTTTGCTTTTTGTTTTCCCGACGTCAAACAAATTTTTTGCGGTGCGGATGAGTTTGGTTCACTATTGAGTGGGTCAAAAAAAAATCTCAGTTGGGATAGGTCCCAAGTCAGTTTCAACTGGAGCTTGGGTGCAACGATTAGTGAGATCAAATCTCCCATCGGATCCTCAGATTAAGTGGCCCACTTGGTATGGGCTTCCCAATCTGATTGGTTGATGGATTCCCAAGTTGCTTCCGCCGCGAAGGTTTCCATGTCCTCCTGGCATTGTGAGTGTGGGATAGCGGTGGTAGCTTTGGCCGCTTCCTTGGCCGCGGCCCTATGGGCCTGCTTGGCCTTCTTCCACTCTTGCGGGGAGATAGGCTTTACCAGTAGGTAGCAGCCTTGTGCTCCCCATGGGAAAGCCTCCTTGGTATTGGTGGTTGGTTTGTAGTGCGCCTCTCCGCTGGCCATGGCCGCTGAGGGGTGCTCTTGGAATGTGACGCCCTCCTTGATGGGGCATGCATGTGCCTTATGGCCAAACGCGTCACAGTGGGTGCAAATGGGGGGCGCGCTGTCCACGGTCACCCGGAATGGGTGGGTGGTATGCCCTGTGATATCAATAAAAGTGGAGTGTGGGATCTGGGTTAGGTCCTTCATGATCTCCTCATTTGGGGTCAGAACTGCGATGGCTTTGCCGGTTCACAGGTGTGGCATCAGTGTGAAGCGTTGAATTTTGAAAGATTGTATTTCGCCATATATGGCGAGACCATCTTTCAGGTTTTTTTCAAAATGTCACGCTTTACCGTAGTAGGCAAAAAGTCAAACGTGAGGAAAAATTGGTTTGATTTTTGTTCATCTGGTGCATTTGGTTTTGACGACCCATTGCCCTTCAGGGAGGTCAACCACTACATGCACCGCTGTAGCCTCATCTGCTGCTGTTTTGCTTTCGAAACCTAGGTCCAGCCAACTGCATGACATGGAGTGAGGTGCAACGTACACCGCTGTTGGGAAATTGTGTGCACATCTTCACAAAATTTTTCCCATAAGGCCGTTTTTTGGATGTCCAGAAACACGCGGACTCCAAATTCCACCAACGAAAGTGGCTGGGAGTGTGGCATGTTGATTTACTGGTTGCATCATGCTTGCCATGCGGGAATCTCCGGGGTTTTAGTAACCACCAGTTTTTTAAAATTTTTATCTATTCTGCCAGATTCTCCAGGGCGTTTTTGAACGTTGGATACCGCGGGCTTTCCACCTGCTCCTCTTACCTTGCTTGCCCAAATGCTCCCTGACATGGGCGCAGACTATTCTTCTCTGTGAGATTATCAAACTAGATTTAGTCTTGAATTGAATAGGTTGCAATAGTGATTGCAACGAGAAAGAAAAGTTTCTATTGTTGTTATTCATTAAATCAGATATGATTTTCTGGCAAAAGGTTTCTTTTCCCTGGGCTTTGATCAATTTGTCCTCCCATTTTACTAGGACAAAGTGAAAAAAGTTGATCTGATTTTCTGTTTGTTTAGTAAGACTTGAGTATTGTAGTCTTCTATCTCCCCTTCATCTGGGATAAGATCTGATCTTCTACTTAAAGCATCTGGGACTACAATAATTTTTCCTGGTTTATAACCTTTTCTAGCTCATAGTCAGCTAAAGTAAGATCCCATCTGGCTTGACGTTGATTTAGTTGCCGAGGAGAGAAGAAGTTTAGGCTTTTATGATCAGTCAGAATGGTAACTGGATGTTTAGCCCCGCATAGGTATATTCTTCAATGCTTCAAGGTCTGAACAATGGCTAACATCTCTTTATCATAAATGGGGTAATTACATTCATCTGGGATAAACTTATTTGAGTAGTAGGTATAGGGTGAAGCCCATTATCATCCCTCTCCTGTAGTAAAACACCTCCAAGTGCAAATCCAGAGGCATCAGTTTCAACCACAAATGGCCTCTCATAGTTTGGCAGTGCTAAAACTGATGCTGTAGTAAACGCTTCCTTCAAGTCATCAAAGGATCTTTTTGCCTTTAATGACCATATAAGAGTTACATTATCAGAGGTGAGTTGCGTTAAAGGTATGCAATTGTTGAAAATTTTTTGATAAAATCTCTGCAAAAGTTTGCTAAACCTAAGAAGCTTCTCACCTCCTTTCTGCCAGTTGGTGTAGGCCAAGAAGTAATAGCATCAACTTTACTTGGTGCACTTTTCTTTCTCGTTGCAATCACTTTTGCAACAAATTCAATTCAAGACTGACTTTAGTTTGATAATCTCACCGAGGAGATTAGTTTGTGCCCATGTCAGGGAGCAGTTGGGCAAGTAAGGTAAAAGGCAAAGGGGTTGGCCCCGCGACTTCCAATTTTCACAAACGCCCCGGAGAATCTGGCAGATTTAACAAAAACAAAAAACTGGCGGTTACCATTTCCACAGAAATTCTAGCTTGGCGGGCGCGATGCAACCAGTACATCAATATTCCGCACTCTCAATCACTTTTGTCAATGGAATACGGAGCTTGGGTGTTCCTGAATTTTCAACAAATGGCGCTGTGTGAAAAGTTTTGTAGAGATGTACACATTCATTTCCCAAACGCGGTGTATGTAGCACCACACTCCATGTCATGCGGTTGGCTGGATCTCAGTTTTGAAAGTAAGGAGGCAGCGGATGAAGCTGCTGCAGTGCGCGATGTAATTGACCTTCCCAAAGGGAAGCGGATAGTCAAAACTAAGCGCACTAGATGGACAAAATTAAACTAAATTTTTCTCACCTTTGACTTTCTGCCCACTACGGTCAAACGCGCCATAATAGAACAACACCTGAAGGATGGGCTCACCGTATATGGCGAAATTCAATCCCTCAAGATGCAACGCTTTATGCTGATGCCACACCTGTGCACCAGCAAAGCCATCGCAGTTCTGACCCCAACTGAGGAGATAGCGAAGGATCTAACCCAGATCCCACACTCCACTTATATCAATATCAAGGGGCATACCACACACACTTTCTGGGTCACCGTGGACAGCGCCCCCCATCTGCACCCACAGATGCATTCGGACATAAGGCACACGCTTGCCCCGCAAAGGAAGGCATCATATTCCAAGAACACCCCTCGGCGGCCATGAACAATGGGGAGGGCCCACTATGAACCAACCGCTGATACTAATGAGACCTTCCCATGGGGAGCACAAGGCTGCTACTTACTAGTAAAGCCTGTCTCCCCTCAAGAATGAAAGAAGAGGCCAAACAGGCCCACAGGGCCATGGCCAAGGAGGCGGCCAAAGGTTGCCTCACTATCCCACACTCCCAACGCCAGGAGGATATTGAGACCTTTGTGGCGGAAGCAGCAGGAATCTCTCAACAATCAGAAAAGCTTCCCAAGCCAATTGGGCCACCCAATCTGAGGATCTGATGGGCGACTTGATCTCACATGACCTTTGCACCCCAAGCCTTGATTGGAACCAATTTGATCTCCAGCCTGCCTGAAAAAAAATTTTAATTCAATCAATGGTGCACCGCACTCAAGTGCACCGCAAAAAAATCGTTCTGCAGTGGGAAAACCAAAAGTGAAGGCTAAGCCAATGTGAACCTGACTGCCAAATTCACCCACTATTCAATTATGTTGCTGCACACGAGGGTGCCAAGAAGCGCCATGAGGATCAAGAGGAGGCTGAAGAGCCCAGGTGAAATTCCCCTCACACCTAAAGTGCAATGGGGGAGCCTCTACTTTAGGGACATTGAACATCGCCAGACTCAAGGCCTCACTCCCAGGCTAGAAAACTGAGTTTTTTACAAAAAAATTTACCCGTGGACATCTTGGCCATCCAGAAGTCCTGTCCACACGGTTCTGAGGATGCTTGGAAAACCATGCCTCCATCCTTATAGTTCAGGCACTGTGAGGTGCTTGTCCAAAAAACAATTTTTTCAAATTTTTATCATCTGAATCCTTCCTTAATGGCCAAGTCCTCATGGTCAAATTTTTGTGGGCTGACGTGGCGCATGCTATTGCCAACATCTATGCCCCAACCTGTGCACGAGAGCATTAGGAATTTTTCTTGTCAATCAAAACCCTCCCACTACCCCTGACCCTTTTGTAGTCAGCGATATGAACTGTTGGTTAGACCCATCCACTGACCGCTGGCCTCCCTCACCCTCCCCACCCCAGGGTCACATAGAACTTCATGTCCTAAAGGCCACCCTAGGGTTGTTTGACGCACTGCCACGCCATGCTCCACTACTCAAGAACATGTTGCGCCCACATGTACACGTGGCCAGTTAAGGTCAATGTCCCACATTGTCCTTATCCTCATACCAATGAAATTTTGTACCCAAATTTCCCACTTCCGCACATCAAAATTAATTTCTCCAATCACAGGCTGATCTCAATCTCTTCCACCTACCTGACCCAGTGGCTCAGGCTCTGCACTGGTGCAAACTTTGCCCACCTGAACTTGCATCACCAAAGATTTTCCACATGGGTGGAATCTGTGACTTTGGCACAGGAGTTTATCACACCATTTTGTGCTGACCCAATTTCCACCTGGTCAGCCTTCAAAGTGGACACGATCCGCCACGCTCCTCACCTCTCCTCCCACCGCTCACGCTCTACCTTGGCCATCATCTCGCGCGCTCTGGTGGAGCTATCCCACCTGGAGTCCAACATCCCAGCCACAGGCTACAGCCCTGCTTAGTGCCATAAGTGGACAGAAGCAGCCGCCCACCTCAATGCGCTTGAGAGGCAACACAAACATCTGGTTTGTGTTCAATACAGGGCTACACACATTACAGCTGGCGACACATGCTCCACTTATTTTTCAAAATTCTTCACACTGCACCAGATCTTGGCCTGCACACAGGTGCGAAAGCCAGACAATTCCGTTGTAAATAAGCCGAGCTGAAGTAGCAATTGAGATACAAAATTATTACTTTGAGTTATACTGATCCAAACTAATTCTGCCGGCCAAAATGGCGAAATTTCTCGATAACACTCACATCTGCACCATTTATAATACCCAGAGTTAATGAATTTGATTACTCCAAATGAACTCTGATACGCCAACCGCAGTACACCAAATTGGAAATGCCTCAGCCCTGATGGCATTCCATATGAGTTCTATAAGAAATACTTCAAATATTTATCCCCACTGTTGCTTGCCTCCCTTAACCAGAGCCTTCTGATATGCGCTTCTACCAGGAGGGCAAGAGGCCACCACCATCACACTCTTCAAAAAAGGTGATAAGCTATACCTAGCCAACTGGCGCTCCATTTCTCTAACTAACATGGATACTAAAATTTTACTAAATTTATGGCTAACTGTCTAGGGAATGTAGCATCTGCCACCATCTCCCCAGAACAATTTGGTTTCATAACCAGAAGGTCGATTTGGGACAACGTACACTCTGTGGCTAACGCATGTCAGTCCACGGCCTCTGGGAACTTGTATTTTTAGACCAAAAGAAGGCCTATGATAGAGTAAACTGGGAATACCTCAGGGCCTGCCTCCACCAATTCTGCCTATCACGTTTCATCAGCTGGTTGATGCTGATGACAGAATCTGCGACAATGGCAGTGCGTGGCCCTGGCTTCCTCACGGAAATAATTCTCCCTCAAAGGGGCCTATGCCAAGGGGACCCCCTTAGCCCTCTCTTATATAACTTCAGCCTTGACCCACTACTTTGGAACGTGAATTCCATCTCACTGGGGTCCATGTACGAGGCCAAGTCCCAGTCAAGATGATGGCATTCGCTGATAATTGTGTGGTCAGGGTGTCTAATAATCACGATGCACGCGTGCTTGAAGACCTTATTTAGGTTTACTCCCAGGTAAGTAATGCTGCACTAAACGCCTCCAAAACTGAAATCATCCTCCTTGGTTGGTATCAAACCTGCTGGGCCTCAGCGGCCTGTTTCCAGTCCAGCCATCTGCTCGCAAACATGCCTGCTTACCCTGCCCACCCCACACCGCCCCACTTGTGCTCCCCTTTGTGCAGCGCCTCACTGTTTGGGCCCATCTGCCACTAGTGTGGTTGGAGGCAGGCGGGTATGCCTCTTCAATGATGGAAAACCATATTCTGGATAACGTGACAAGCGCATAGCCTCCCTCAGAGCCCACCCTACTTCCCTCACTGACAGGGTTTTCTAGCCAACTCTATGCTCCTCTCTAAAGTTTGGTTTGGAGCCCACGCCATCGCCTTCTCCCCAGGTTTTTCAAATCTCTGTATGCCCCTTCTACAAGGGGTGGCTCTGGTTGGGCCGCCCACCTTCAGTGCATCTTGAGGTCATGTTTGGCCCTTGCCATAGTGGTGGCATGGGCCTGCTCGACTTTGAGGCCCATGCTGCAAAGATACTGGGCACCTGGATCGCGGCCATCACCATCCCTACAATCCCCTCCCAACACTGGTCCCGCGCGGCCCACTCCAACTTCTCCGCGCCCTAGGCCTTGCCAATCTGTCACACCCTCACTCTTTGGTGAAATATTTGGCTTCCCATCCTTCGGCGCTGGTCCTCGTTACTGCACCCCACTTCAAACGAATCCTTCTCTCCATGCGGAGCGCTGAGTGGAGAATCCATATTTGTGGGCGCACAGCCCAGAGGGGGCGCCCCTTTCCTCGGTTCACACAGGAGGTACAGGGGCTACCCATTCTGGACGGAATAATACCCACACGGTCCCATGTTCTATCCAGGGTGGACTACCTGGACATGATGGACATTCCATATTCCCTTGAAACCCAGAAGACAATCTGGAAATACACCCACCACCCTCTGCTGCTGCCTCATGTCCATTCACATGTATGGCAATGTCAGAGGCAGGTGTACCATACTGCCTAGCGCTCTAATGCTTTACACTCATCCTGTGTCGTGTGTGGCCAGTATGTAACTCTGTTTCACCGCCGGGAGAATTGCCCTACCTCTAAAACGATATGGCGCAAAGTTCAACGTCTGCTTGGCCAGGATCAAACACATCCCTTCAGTCTGTCAAGAGATATGTTTGCTCTATCTATGGTTTCCCCTCTCCCACCCTCCCCTCCATGCCCTGGTGGTTGCAATCGCCATGTGGACAATCCCCACGATTGTCTTGGATGCCATTGCAGGCTCCACCCCACCCTCCCAGAAGCCGTCCACCAGTTCCAGTCCCACTTAGTAGACCACTTTCAAGCGTGTATGTTTGGATACCTCCCACCGCGTTGCCATCAGTTGGTCTCCTCCTGGTTCCCAGTTTGGTTCATCAACTCGGACCCCTTCCTACACATATGCTCAATTTTGGTTTTGGCCCCTTTACACGTTCTCCCTCCTCCCTGTAGTGGCGTTCCCGCTGGCAAAAGGAGATAACATTGCTTCTCTGGGGTGCCTCCCCTGTTCTATGTTTCATTTTCTTTATGTCTTTTGGAAGTGTCTGTCCCCTAGGCAGCCTTCCCTGCAATAAAACAAAACAAAACTTAACTTGGTGCCATTGTAAACCCGTTCTTACCTACAACATAACCAAGGATTCTACTTCTTCTTGTGCAAACTAACATTTTGATAATTTAACATGCAAATTAAATTTTTTGAAATTCTCAAATACTAGTTGAAGTTGATTGAGATGATCCTCTTTGGACTTACTGTATACTAAGATATCATCTAGGCAAGCAACACAAAATTGGTCCATGTAGCCTCCTAGTACAGTATTGATCATCTGTTTGAATGTTCTAGGTGCGTTTCATAAGCCAAATGGCATTACAAGATATTCATATAAGCCAAATCTTGTTTTAAAGGCAGTTTTCAACTCATCTCCTTCTTTGATTAGGATTTGATTAAATGCATCTCTAGGATCAATTTTTAAAAATATTGTTGCCCCAGAAAATTGGTCTCTGAGGTGGTCTGCATCAGGTTTGGTATACCTGTTTTTTATAGTGATAATATTAAGCTTCTGGTAATTGACACATGGATGTAAACCTCCATCTTTCTTACTCACGAATAAAGGTGGTGATGAGCATGGGGATCGTGAAACTATGATAAAACCTTTGCTTAGCATGGTATCTAAGTATTCTTACAAAGCTTTTTGTTCCCGTTGATTCCAGATGTAGATTGGGCCATGAGTAGGCTGTTTACCTGGAACCAAGTCTATTGCATGATCAAATAGGCTATGCTGGGGTAATTGATTGGCTTCCTCTTCACTGAAAATTGAAGCCCATTGCCTTAAATACTTAGGAATAGTTGCTTTACAGGCCTCCAACTCTATAATTGGAGTATCAGCAATTAACACCCAGAGCATCTTGCTTTAATCAAAGACCAAGTTTCCTTTTCCCATTAAAGCTAACAACAACTTATGATTCTCATACTGGTACTGAAGTTTCATCTGACATGTCCATTTATATCCAAGTATTACTGGTTGAGTAGTTTCCTTAAGCACCCAGAACTCAACATCTGATGTATAGGAACCAATATGAATCCTAATGGGCTGATCAGAACGATAGATGTTGATAATCTCTCCCATTCCCAAGAGTTACATCAAGCGGTTCAATTCCTTTTGTACATTTTAAACTTTATAGTAAATTCTTAGAAATGAAATTTTTAGATGCGCCTGTATCTATTAAAGCCTCTGTACATTCTTTATATTCATCATGGCTTAGAGCTACATATAAAATAGGATAAGGCTGAACATTGTTCTTTAATGGAGATTTAGTAGAAGCTGTTTTTATTGAGCATTCATTTGCATAATGACCAGGCTTTTGGTAATTATAACATAGCTTTTCTTTGGTCCAACGTTGTTGATAGTTAGTTCTGATAAGTTTCTTTTCCTTATTTTTGTTTGAATAAGTAGGTGCTTCAATTATCAGATTTTTAGTGGTCTCAGTTAAATCCTGAAGAGGCATAGTGATTAGATGATGTCTAACCAATTCTGTCCAAAAGTCACTTAAGCCTTGGCAAAAGAGAAGTGAACCCATCTCAGAATCTAAATCGGCTTTATGAAACGCATCAAAAGAATTTTGTATAATCCTCCATAGCTTGATCTTCCTGTCTTAGCTTCAGTAGAGCTATACGTGCTTGTAATCTTAATCCAGATGGTGTTGCAGCAGCTAAAATTCGACTTTAAAAAGACTCATAATCAGTTCATAGACTTTCATCTTCTTCAAGAGCTTTTACAAACCAACTAAGTTCATCCACAGTGAGTTGGGAACCTATTGGCATCAACTTTGCATGCATCATTGTGATAAGTGTTGGAGATTATTTTGAATTGTGCACTTAATAAAGCCAATCCTTCCTTTATAGTTGAGAGTGTCAACTTTTCAGGAAAGTTTACTGTGGAGCTAAAGGAAATAGTATGATTGGCTACTAGCACAGTCTGCATATGGCTGGGTCTTTCTGAGTTCCTTGTTAGATTATATGATTGAGACTCAGAAAAATTTAAGCGCGCCTTAATTTTACTATAGGCCTTTAACAATATATATACAGTTATTGCGCTTAGTAGCATAAGGAAAAGGTGGTAATATTTTGTTTGGTTGGCAGTCAATTTGCCAGGGACTGAAATATCTTTAATCCAGTCTGGCATAGCAACTCGTGAACTTGCGACTCCTGAGCTTATATGTAAGTATAACAAGGGAATTATGCGGATAAAAAATATAAAAGCTGTGAATAAAGGTCTGTTGGCTTAATATAGGTTGTAGAGCTTCAGCTAGACCAACCCCTGTTAGGGCCAAGATAGCAGTGACAGTGGTAATTGTGAAATTGAGTTAGAGGAATTATTTGGATTTTCAGAGTTGTTTAATTGATATATGCTTGATAATAAAGATCCCTGTACTTTACTAAGGATTAAAAGCAAATAAATCAAATAAGTATTTAGATGCATCTTAAGTTTATTGACTGCAAGGAATGATTTTAAAAAATTCAGCTTATATTCATCTTTCAGACTAATTGAACTATCTCTAGGGCTTACTTGATTCTTATCTAGCTTTAGATTCTTTAGGCTCTTTCTGACTTAGATAACCAAAGCTTAGACTAGTATCCAAATGCCTAGTTATGACTACTAAGACCTGGCCCTATGTGTTCCAATGTTTGATTTGAATCTGATAGGCTTGAATCGACCCATCTGACTCGATATTTGTCTGCTATGTGACTTTGCTATCATCTTTGATCGTTTAAGCTGATTACATATATCATGTATTCTATCAATGAGAACTGATATATCAGGGATATTTTCCATGTCAGGCTTTGCCCTGACACCACCCCAACTATGAGAAACCCTTCATATTGTTCATCAATGCCTCAGACTATGCAGTTAGAGCCATCTGGCCATTTGGACAGTAGTGGCGTAGATCATCCAGTCTCCTACTTCAGAAAGATGTTGTCAAAAGCTGAACGTAACTACAGTGGTACAGATAAGGAGTGCCTGGTGATATTACTAACTGTAAATCTTTACCGCTCTTTTCTATATGGCACTACCTTCACTGTGGCTAATAACTATGCCTCCTTAAAATGGCTACAAAACATGAAGGATCCCACTGGATGGTTGGCCCGTTGGGCCCTCAAACTTATACATTATGACTGAATATTGAGCGCCAAGCTATAAGACGTTTTCAGGGCAAAGCCTGACATGGAAAATATCCCTGATATATCAGTTCTCATTGATAGAATACATGATATATGTAATCAGCTTAAACGATCAAAGATGATAGCAAAGTCACATAGCAGACAAATATCGAGTCAGATGGGTCGATTCAAGCCTATCAGATTCAAATCAAACATTGGAACACATAGGGCCAGGTCTTAGTAGTCATAACTAGGCATTTGGATACTAGTCTAAGCTTTGGTTATCTAAGTCAGAAAGAGCCTAAAGAATCTAAAGCTAGATAAGAATTAAGTAAGCCCTAAAGATAGTTCAATTAGTCTGAAAGATGAATATAAGCTGAATTTTTTAAAATCATTCCTTGCAGTCAATAAACTTAAGATGCCTCTAAATACTTATTTGATTTATTTGCTTTTAATCCTTAGTAAAGTACAGGGATCTTTATTATCAAGCATATATCAATTAAACAACTCTGAAAATCCAAATAATTCCTCTAACTCAATTTCACAATTACCACTGTCACTGCTATCTTGGCCCTAACAGGGGTTGGTCTAGCTGAAGCTCTACAACCTATATTAAGGCCCAACAGACCCTTATTCACAGCTATTATATTTTTCATCCGCATCTTTCCCTTGTTATACTGGACTCTTAGCTCAGGCATGGCAAGTTCACGAGTTGCTATGCCAGACTGGGTTAAAGATATTCCAGTCCCTGACACACGTCATATAAATTTGGATGGTTTGACTCAGCTGCCTATCCTTCATCTGGATTAAAGTGAAGCGGAGAGATTACATGATCTCCTTATGACTCCTGAAGCCTGGACGATGAGGATGACCTCATCCAGAAAATTCTAGCATGACATTCCCACAAAACTAAGGTGTAAAACGGTATATTATATAAGCAGATAGGAGTAAATTGGCTGCCCTATCTGTGACCTTCAGAATGGGTACCTGTTATCTTGGACGCCCACTCTACACTTGGGCAAAGTGGAGTGAGGGAGACTTATGATTGGATCAAGGAATGGTACTATTGGTAGGGTATCATGGAATATATTATTGAAGTTTTAGATGCCTGCTTAACCTGTAAAAGCAATACCGCTTCAATACCAAATACCAATACTAAACCACTACCCCTCAGCAACCTTTTCACACAATCAGTTTAGAAGTGGTAGGTCCACTCCCCCAAACTACCAGTGAGAATCGCTACATTCTGGTAGGTATTGACCACTTTACAAAATGAATTGAAGTAGTGGCTCTCCCTGCTCAAACTGACAAAGCTACTGTCACTTTCCTCCACCAATCAATCTTCACCACCATCGTTGCCCAACGGTTCTCCTCTGCAACAATAGTAAGATTTTTCCCTTCTGAGTGGTCAAATCCTGGCTATGTCTATGGGCACCAGCAACTTTTCTCTGCCTCTTATAATTCTCAAAAAAACGGGCTGGTAGAATGGGCAAATGGAACTTTAGTATCCATTTACAAAAATGGTCACCTCCAACCCTCTGCAATGGGATCAGTTTTTGCCCAGTGCACTCATGGCATATTGCATTAGCTATCATGAACTTCTAAAAATGTCTCCATTTCATGTTTTGTATGGTTGGGAACCTGGCATTTCTGCCCGGTTGGCAAGAGATGTCTTTTCAGCCAGGACTGATGACCCAGACTGAGCCATGAGGAATTTTGCCCAGCATAATATCCAACTACAATCTGAAGCTATGTCTAACTTAGCCAAAACTGTCACCCAAGAGGGTCAAGCAGCCAATGAATTCAGACCCCCTCTGCCCTCTTCTAATATCTCTGACCTGGTGCTATATTATCATAACTGTTTTTCCCAAAATGAGAAGCTAGGGTCCATCTGGGAAGGACCATTTGTTATCACCTACAAAAGGGGTGACAAATATTCTATCAAGTCACCTGCTTCTGGAGTTGTGATCAACAGAATTCATGGTCAATTTCTACGCCCCTATTCTCTCCCCCACCATTCCTGAAGGGGGTAGTGTTGGATAAACAGTTGTTTACTAGTAAATAAGAATAGTTTGGAGGAAAATAACTATAATTTTAAATATACAAAAGGTCTATCCAATTCTTGGTGGAATCCAGCCTCTCAGAGTAAGGTGATTACTCCCACTCGTCAGCCAAGCAGGCCTACATTTATTGATGATATTATGTCAAATTACCAGAAAAATCAGGGGAGCCATTCAAAGGCCCCCACGTCCTACAGCAAATTTACTGCAAACTTCAGTGCAGAGACTAGACCCTTTTATAGGACTTGAGGGGGTCATCAGATGAAATTCATTTCCCCATGGTGATTGGCTCAAATACATTAAAACGGTACCTCACGGCTTTGTTCTACCAACTCTTGACCCTCCATCAGCTGTTCTAACAAAGTAGAGCGAGTTTCAAGAGATCTAATAGGTCAAACCCTCATATTTCCTAAATAGGCTCAAATATAATAGTGGATTAATTGTCTATCTTGCTTCAAGCCTCAATTTTTTAAATAATAAGCGGTGCAAATGTAAAAGGGTTGCTTCTTAACCTGCTTACCACAACTAATAAAACTCTATAAAAAACCCAACCTTTATTATAAGCTTTAACTTTTATTATTCAATTGGTGGTCAAAAACTCCCTTTCCTTAATTTTAGAAGTTGATATAGAAACTTCTCTTGCCTTGTTATTGAAATAAGGGGCTAGCCATCACCTGTAAGGCTACCAAAAAACCCTGGTTATAACACCTGCAATGAATAAATCATCAAAATTGAATCTTTGGTGGAGCTTGCTGATGACATCAGGCCATCATTAAAAATTGCCATCAGTTCAGAACCTTTCCCAAATATATCAAAATCCCCATCAAATGAATATCACTTGGTTAAACGGATGCCAAAGTAATTGGGTGTGGGTGGGTTGAGTGCCCCAAACCTGTTCCCAACCTCTTAGGACTGTCCCTACATGGGGTGGCCTTGGGAGGTTCCCATTGCCTGTTGGGAGAGACACAATCATGCTAATCATCAGAACTGTGGCAAATCTGCAATTTGGGCATCCATATATGAACAACAATTTGGCCTACTGCTGATAACTTTGAAAACAGTTTAAATCAAATTTGTTTTTCTCCCCCCTCACTCAAAATTTGCCAGGTCAGGACAAATTTCAAGGGCCACAATCACTCACTTTACTAAGCTATTTCCCAAATCAATTGTCTACTTAAGCAGTTGTAACACATTGAGAAAATTGATGGTTGATTTTCTATTTTAAAATAATATAATTCCCATACCCCACATTCAATTTATATGACAAAATTTAAACCACCCAATCTGATCCCACTTTTACCTTCACCCAGACCTGTG